>JAOYRS010000009.1:3325000-3753129 GCA_032432895.1 Dryadula phaetusa | reverse complement strand
CACGCTAGGAAGTATTTAAATTGTATTTTAGTTTCATTATATTTTTAATTGAAATAATCAAATATTGTATTTGTATTACGTTTTTGCTTGCTGCACAGCTTCGCCTATAAATACATTATTATCCGCTATATTTTTAAATTTCTTTTTTCCCGTCGTACTTTATTTATAAGGTACAAATCTCGATGTGTACCCCAAATTCCTATTCCAACCCTGGTATATCTTTCTCAGTATTTTTCTAAAATTCTAATTATGTAACAAAATTTGTAGTAATATATATTATTATATATTATTACTAATTAACCCCAATAATCTACATGCCAAATTGCAGCCTTCAATAGCCGTACTTTTGTTGTAGTATTAACGTAAGAGTTTGAAATATAAGACACTAAGCATACAACCTAATGCTAGATATTTTCGTTGCCTGATTCCGCCGATGTCGAGATATCACAATGTAAAACGACAAACTCTATGCCGTACTTTGTGTAACCAAAATGGTGAAATGAAATAAATTTTAAGTCTAATCATTCCCCTGAATGGAGGTCGAACCCATATCTAATCGAGCTTACAGTCAGAAGCTATCCCACTGCGCCAGGATGGCTTATTAACCTAAGCTGCTTATATTTAATATATAATAAATTTTAAATGAAACTATTTTAACCGGTTTAATTGCATATATTTGGTGTTCGAAAATATATTTTAGATACCTGACCTGTGACCACGGACTACTGTAAATGTTCGAAACGTCAGGTGTCCAAATGTATTTTCGAATACCAAATACACGCGATTAATCCAGTTATAATAGTTTCATTTAAAATGTATAAAAATCGCGAAAATCAAAGATCTTATAATATATAAACGTTGTTAACAAAAGTTGTCGAAAGTTAACTTAAAAATCTAAAAAAAACCATCGGAAACAAATATCTACACACGGCGATTTCACAGAACAATATTAAGTATATATTTTTGAACGTAAGTAATCGAAAAGATATCGCTTTTGTAATCTCTAATATTGTATTACATATTGGAGAAAGCTGACATTTATTTATAGTATTTCTGTCAGTCACGTACTTTCTATGTGTACGTTGATCAAGATTTAAATCTTAAGTCATTGATATAAGTACTTTTAATATAAAAATGCTTTAAAAACGAATATAAGACAGGATTAAAATTTTGAACGCAGCGGGATTTGAACCTGGTCATTTAGCGGTCCAAATTTAGCAGCAGCAGAGCGCTTTGGCAATTTTCCAGAGGCGCGGGTTCGAATCCGAATTTTTATAAGTTTTTTTCAAATATTTTCTAATTCTAAGTAGAGAATAACATTTTAAATATAGTGAGATAAAACAAGTTTTTGTTGTAAATACAAATAAATAAATTGTATTATCTGTTTGTAATATTGAAATAACTATTTTTTTGTTAAAATTATATTATGTACAAGTACATACGTATACCTAAATTATATTTTTTACAATATTTTTCCGTCTGTCAGGTGGTTCTGGCTAATCTCGAACAGAACGGGTGGATTGATTTGATTGGACTTTAACTGGCAGAAAGCTGTTGTATCAAGAAGTCACTTAGGATTCTTTTATATAGAATTATAAAATAGAGATCCATTCCACGCATATAAAGTAGATGGCACAGCTAGTATATTATAAAAATAAATAAAAAGTCGTGTCAATGATGGTCTTCAGACGGTCACCCATCTAAGTAATGACGGAGCCGAACATTGTCGGATAATGACATAATCTTGCGAAGAATATATTCAATAAAATATTTAGAAAGTATTAGCTCAAAAAAATAAAAAAAAATGAATTAAGTATAGTAGTAATAAAATTGACTGCCTAACTCACTGCTAAGTGATCAACGTTGTTTGTTAGTTTATTATGAAAATATGTAGTAATTCAAAATATGCTCTATTTTTATGATTTTCTCTTATGGCAAGAAAGAATTTAATATAATGTATTACAATCCAATCTCTAATATCCGTCCAAAATCGAGACAGCGTGTTGAAAGGCGGAACTCAACGCCGTGCTTTTTATCAGAGCGGGAAATAAAAATTAAATATAATTCATCTAATAGCGATTGAGAATCCACAATCGTGTTTTGAGACAGACGCTATCACAATGGCCTCTATTAGAGGCGAAGTATCTATGTAATATCAATCCTATCGGATTAAATTGATTTATTTATTGTATACACGAATATTAATATAATATCTTTTAATATAGGCTCAACTATCAAGACAAAGCGCGGCGTTCAGTTTCGTCACCTAATATTCAATTTCTCAAATTCAGCGGAAAGCGGAGTACGGAGTGTCTTGACACTAGGTATTTCCTGTCTACCCTGCTATATATCTGCACCTGCTATAACGCAGACTTGCTATAACTCAGACAAACCTGAACCACACAAGACAATTCCACAATTCCAACATAGAACGTATTCATTTAATATATCCTAAATATTTTTGACTTTTCATGTACATATTTACTCCCTATACCAGCTAGTATTTATAAGAATTTCACCCTTCGCCTCTTCTAAGCGTTGTAATTATAATATTATTCAAAGAATTATAATTCATATCGCGTGTTACTTAGTGATTTTATACTTGTTTCGTATCATGCTACATATAGATACGTTTATATCTGATAGTAATGGCCATTATTAGTATATATTGACTAATTATGTACCTATTTAGACGATTCAAGATGGATTTTGTTTCCAGTACAGTACACACGTTGATTAAATAAAAGGAATAATCACAAAATTATACTGTATTAAGCGTATTCAATTACATTTATAAAATCTTAATAACATGTTTAAAAATTGTCTGTCTGTTACCTCTTCACGATATAAATGTTTTTTTTTTAATATTTTTCAAGCTTCACGTTTGTTTTCTTACAGCAAGGTACACTCTAAAATCTATATATTACGAGTTGTTTGGCGAATTAAACACCGCTCTTTGCCTTAATCAGCAGGTTAAAATTGTTTAAATATACAATATTTGAATATAAAATATATCAGCTATCTGTACGTGATGTTAAGTGATGATGCAGTTAAATGTGAGGTATTTGCAAGCATAAAATTATATTATGTTCATTCAAATATGTCAGTTGTTTTATTTTGCGTGCGTAAGTATACAGAGAATAGTCACGGAGTTAGATTAAGTGATTTACATAACTGTATATAATACACTCATTAATCATTAGGGGTCGTGGCGCAGTGGGACAGCATGTGACTGTAAACGCGATCGGTTGTGGGTTCGATGTCCTAATATTATGATATTTAAATAATTTCCATTTCTTGCAGCGCAAAGTGTAGCGTTGAGTTCTGCGAATCAGTACGAAATGTCGTACGAATTCGGCCGGAAGGCAGTAATGAGTATTACCTATCTCCCCTGCTATGTGGAATTAAAGGTTAACTTTGATTGGTCATGGGATCAATTCCGTCAATGAATGTGGACATTTTATTTTTATTTTTTTTTTTCGTTTTTCACGCTCTGGTAGGACAAGAGTGGCGTTGAGTTTCGCCAACATGCATATCTCGAAATCAGTGAAGACGGAGTATGTAATGTCTGACACCAGGTACTTCCTCTCTATACTACTATGCGTGATAAAAACGAGAACCGCAAAATATTTATAGTTTTATTTAGATAAATAATGTTTTAATTTTATTGCTACTAGTTTCAGGGTGTTTATTTTAAACAGCCTCCCATTAGCTTCAGCTGGTGTCGTGAGTCAGTTGATGAATTGACTAAAAGTAATCCTGCAACATACTTGCTCCCAAGCGCTTGGACGGTATCCAAGAGGCGCGGGTTCGAATTGTTATACTTTTTTTCAAAAATGTTTTCTAATCCTAAGTGTGGAATAACATTTTAAAAATAGTTAATATACTACTTGCTCCCTTTCTTGCTGCTAGGCAAATTCAAGGGAAGTTTGAAGCAAATTCAAAATTTGCACACGTGTCCGGATTCTATAAAAGAAAATGATAAAATTTTCATAGTATCAATTTAATGTCCTTGAAAAGTCGACCAAGACCACACAAAATGCTTTTTTGTTTTATTTAGGTACTACACTAGTTTTTGTGACTGATGCTAAGAAATGTCGAACGTGGTTATTTTACACAAATAAATAATATTAATGTGTCTGTTTCTAATATTAAAATAACCGATTTATACAAAATGCATATATATATATATATATATATATATATATATATATATATATATATATATACATATATATTTAGATTCATGCTTTTATCCCGCATAGCAGGGTAGACAGAAAGTACCTAGTGTCAAAACACTCAACACGAAATGTCGTGGAAAGCGAAGTACGGAGTGTCTTGCATATATTTGTACACATACAAAATTAACATTATTTACAATTTTTGTCCGTTTGTCTCTTAGTTTGCTTCTGATAATTTCTTGAACGGCTGGAACATTTTTGACATGATTTTTACTTAAAGATAGCTTATATAGTAAGGAGTAACTTAGGCTTTTACTAACTACCTATATTAAAGAAAATAAAAATCTAGAACTGTTTAATTCCAGATAAACGGGCACAGCTTGTATTTTGATGAGCGAAGTTCTAAATTGATCGTATTATAAAAATGCTAATCTTGCATTTCTAAGAATATTTCTTTCACGATTCATAAAATTCAAACACAAATTTTAGACAATGTTAATTTGATATATATACAGTGTATACACATATGCGCTTATATAATATTAATATTACAAACAAACATTTCACTTTTATTATATACTGGATAATTTTCAAGCGGATTCTACGGCATGAAATTGGTTAAAATAGCAGTTCAATTTTTTAAACCTTTATTTTTTTAAACCAATAGCTTTCTATAGGTATATTATTTAAACCTTTGTTTTTTTTTACTTCACAATTTTATCCGGCATAGCAGGGTATTTAGCGTCACGACACTTTGTACTCCGCTTTATGCCCAATTTGAAACATTGCGTGTTGAGCGGTGTAACTCAACGCCATGTTTTGTCAAACTATAAATAGAAAATGAAAATAATTTAACTATAATCATTCCTCCAAGTGCGAATCGAACCCACAACCGAATATATTTACAGTCAGACGCTGTTCCACTGCGCCACGTTCGCAAAAACATAATTCTTCTGTGTTAGTATAAGGTAAAAGAAATTTCATTGAACCTGCCAGCTGACCAAATATTTAAAACCTCGGTATTGACCTAACTGTGTTTTATTAGTGTACAAATAAAATTTTATAACTCATTCTTCCTGTTATTTTATAATGTAAAATTATTATATTAACTTTTATATCGATTATTTATTAAAATATTTGTCGCCCGCAATTTCATTTACGTTGACCTTATGACCTTTTACAACAATATACAATTTCTTATCAATAGTTTGGAAGTCATGTTAATTTTTCAGCTTTTAGACTTGGAAGCTGATATTTATCTCATACGTGACACTATTTAAACGGATTAATCGCGTATATTTTGGTATTCAATGATACATTTTTAAAAACCCGACGTCTCAAACACTTAACTGTAGGCTATGGTCTAATGTTCATATTTAATAAAATATTTTAAAATCGTGAAACTCAGAGATCTTATTTATTATATTATTTGGGCCACGGCTGTCTTGTTTGACGTTCAATAGATATCCGTACATTTGTATATAATTGTTATTAAAATACTTTTTATCAACTTAACGTGTATATTAGGTAAATATGTAAGTTTAAAAGAAACAATCCAATAAAAACAAATTATTTAAAAAGAAATTGCTCAACTTAGTATTTGTACAACGTAATATTTTTGTAGCTTTGGTTTTAATCAAAGTATACAGGGCGAAACTGTTCTAAATTTTCCATCTTATTTTGAGATATTGCATGTTGAATGGCGGAACTCAACGCTGCGCTTCGTCTTAACTTATTTCTAAGACAGGGTATCTCACTGTCGACACTTTCCCACTACGTAACAATAACATATTAAGGTTTATGCTAAATATTAAATTAAAAAAAACCGCATACTACAGTAACAATAGTTGTAGGCACTTAACCTCGCCATTTCTATTACGGTGTGAGTAATTAACTGTAATTAAGGTCACTGAGAGATGAAGGAAAAATATAAACAATACTATGTAAATGGTAAGTAACATTGTTTCTGAAAGTACTGTCACACGCTTAACACCGTTTTGAGCGTTCGTTTTTACTTTTCCCTCTATTCTAGGTCATGTTTTGTTCATAGTATTTTTTTAAATATTTTTTTTTAATTTAATATTTGAACCAAAAAGTTTTTACTGTTTTTTTTTACAAATATAAAGCAATAATAACATATAGTCTTAGTATAAAAGGCATTTAAAGCTAAATTGTAGACAGAAAAGTAATTTTTTTTGTAGTAATATATTTAATAAATAAAGGTATTTTATTAACAAGATATATAGGTTCTAGTCTATCAGTATAAAAAGAGGCTTTGCTTATTACATGATGATAATTTGATTAACATAAAACATATTTGAAATATAAACATTTGACAAATACATTTTGAACGGAATAATTTTATTATATATACTCGAATGTATTGCAAATGTATATAAGGAATCAAATGCCTATATTATTTCATAAATATAGAAATATAATATATTGTTTTACTTATAAAGTTATCTTAAATAAATAGGTCATCGTTGCGGAGTGGGAAAGCGTCTGACGGTACAAACGATGATAATGGATTCGATTCCCACTTGGGAGAATGATTATGTTTAAATTATTTTGATTTATCCGCTTTGTTAAGACAAAACGATGCGTTTAGTTCCACCACTTAACATGCAACGTCTTGGATTTGGGTGAATAGCGGAGATAGAAGAATCGTCAGGAGGCTTCTCTCGACCTACTGCTCTATGGTAAGTCCAGTAAAAATTCAAAAATAAATTATAAATTAAAACAGATTGTTTCAAGAATTATAAATTTATTGGAATAAGTATTTTAACTTAAGCAGGAATAGAACCTTAACCATGGCTGATTTTGGTCAATCTTTTTCATTATTTATTACGATCGTATTGTATCATTTCTTTGTTTAAGCCGTTCGTCCGTTTATAGTCAATTTACCGTTATTTAGCAGTTTACTGTTTTTTTCCTTTTTATCATGATTTGGGTTTATTTAGTTTTGTAATTTCCTCGTAAAAGACGTAGTTTAGATTAGAACTAAACTAGAGAGAAGCAATAAGCAAGTCTATGTATCTATAAGTAAAGAAAAATAAATTATGTAAAAGGAGTAATACGAAATTTTTTATAGTTAAAGTTGATTTGTAGAAGAATTGCAAAGACGCAATATTATTCATAGTAATGCATTAAAAAAACGGCTTCACACCTTATTTTTCATAGCAGGCCAGGCAGAGACCTATTATCAAGAAGTTCGCTGACTGCTTTCCGCCAGAAATCGAGACATTGCGTGCTGAATAGGGAACCCGAGGTCAAACTTTGTCATATTAGAGCGTAGAAATAAAAATAAAATTTAAGCATAATCATTCCCTCGAGTGGGAATCGAACCTACAACCAATCGCGTTTACAGTCAGACACCGTCCCGTAGCGCCACGACTTATAGAAATAATTAAGTATAATAAAATAAATATTACACACTCGTGTTTTTTTATAAAGTGACATGTACTGTGCTGAGGCAACAATTGATTTAGGGCTCAACAAAGCTGCTAATAATTAACTAACTATAAACATATTTTTTCGCCATTTAATACGTTTCACTATTCTTTCGCGGACGACATAGATATGTTAGTGATATATCACTCATCATCCAAATAACCTATACCTTATATCTTTAACAAGTTGTAAATGGTCAAATGGACAGATAATAATAAAATAAAAGATAATATTATCTAAAGAACAATTTTGTTTAAACATTATATATAAAAAAATATCTAAAGTGGCGCCTATACTAAGTATTACGAAATAATTAAAATTATAGCTTGATTTTCCTTATTGAAATCATCCGAAATTGGATTTATCACAAAAACGGGTTGTTCATTCTTACGTAAAAGGAGTTTAATTATACCTTTCGATTTCGCTAAATGAGAGTGAAAGTTATTGTTATGAAATTTTAAATATCTATTGTTGTATATATAAAAATCGTAATATGTTTTAGAATTACGCGATTAGTTTTTAAGATTGGCGGAACTCAACGCCGCGTTTATCATACCACAGCGGAAAAGAAAATAACTTAAATATAATAATATAATCTTAAAACTAAAATTCTTGCGATTGAGAATCCAACCCATAACCATCGTTTTTACACACAATATATATACATATATATATATATATATATATATATATATATATATATATATATAAATATATATATATATATATATATATATATATATATATATATAAATATATTAAAATTACTTGGAGCATTTACACACATATTGTCATAGTAGGAACCTTATCTTTGTTTATTAAATAAATTTAATTTTAAATAAAGTTATTTAACTACAAAATTCAATACTTAGAATCAAACTTAAGTTAATCAATTTGTGAAATATCACAGTAGATTGGACTTTATATTGTCAGTTAATAACAAAATCAGATATTATATGAAAATTAAGCATTGTGTAAGATATTGTATATAATTTTAAACATTTTAAAATACATATTTCCAGCAACTTCGGTTAGATAAAATGCGGCGTTGAGTTACACCTTTCAACGCAAATTGTATCGAATTAAATGAAAAAAAGAATTCCAACCCAAAATATAAATTACATCCATCATACTTTAATCCAACGAAAAATGAAAACTTATTCAATTCGTATTACGGTAGTAACATTTAAAATGAGACTATTAAATAAATTAATTGCTTAAAATTTAGTATTCGAAAATACATATTTGAAAATCTATAATAGAATTCCGGTTATAGTATAATTTCATAATAATTTAATACAGTGGTAGTTAACAAGTAAAGTAAACCTTATACATCTACCTGTGACCACGGACTACTGTGAAGAGTTCGATACGTTGCGTTTTCAATTCAAAATAAGAGGCCGGTCGTGGCGCAGTGTGACAGCGTCTGACTGTAAATGCGACTGGTTGTGGGTTCGATCCCCACTCAGGGGAGTGATTATATTTAAATTATTTTCACTTCCTCGCTCTGGTAAAGACAAAGTGCGGCGTTGAGTTCTACCACTCAAAACGCAATGTCTCGACTTAGGTGGAAAGCGAAGTACGGAGTGTCTTGACATTAGGTACTTTCTCTGTCTTTAGGTACTTTATCTGCTACGCGGGATAAAAGCGTGAAGCTAAAAAACAAATATTCATACATTTTTAATTAATAGCGAGATTCCTGCACTTAAAGCTTTTAAAGTAGCTAAATAAAAAAGTATAAATCAATACCTATACTAACTTTCAGCGTTTTGTAATAAATTTTACGGGAAATGAAAATGGCATAAAATATTGTGGTTGACTTGTACCACCGCAAGAACGTTAGTCGAACGTCGGCTTTCGTATCGACGTAATAAATTCACAAAAACTTAACTTTTTACATTCAATTAGTTATTTTTCTTTTCTTTTTCCTATACATAATGGTCAAAAACTTTAATTTTAAGACACTCCATTTTTTATTTGCTTTGTGCTCTCAAAAACTTACCACTATTAAGTAACGGAACTCAACGCCGCGCTTTATATCATAGACCTACGATCTTATAAATATTATCCCCAAGTAGAGTTCGAACTCATAAACATCGCGTATACAGTCAGATACTGTTCAAATGAGTAACGATAGCCACATAATAATATGTATTTTACCGTTATATCTGCGTGGGATATATCAATTATTAGTTTTAATTGTTTGTGTAGAAAGTAGGTGTAAGTATGCAAAATCAGTTTTTTCTTTCGTCTCACGCATTAACGCATAATGCAATGCGCGGAGCCTTGACCTAGTGATAATGTGTTCTTTATTTAGCTTTTTAGAAATTTAATTAAGTAAAATAAATCACAACAAGTAAGGGCAATCGTGGCACAGTGGAACAATGTCTGTCTGTAAATGCGATCGGTTGCGGTTTCAATTTCCACTCGAGGAGTTCCCCACTTAACACGCCATGCCTCGATTTCGGGCGGAAAGCAGTAAACCGAGTGTCTTGACACTAGGGATATATTGTCTTTGATAATTGCAGAGTTGTAAGAAAAAAAATCAAATAAGGTTTCATATTTAACAATAAGTCTTTACAAATCAAGGCTTCCTTTTAAATTCTTATTACTTCCGTTTTAGTACAGATTTAGGGAGTAAAGATTTATCCCTCCTATATTTCTCCTCCTCTCCTATGCCCTCCTATATTTACTGAGGAACCTGCAATCGTAATTTAAACTTTCTAATTTTAGTACTTTTGACTATCGTCGATTTTCGTTTCCTACAGAGTGACTAACGAAAGAGTATTACATAAACATTTTGATATATTACAAAATTACATTACGGCAACCTTACGCTCGAATTCGAGAGATATATATTTTTTGACAAACAGTAAAATAAGCAAACTAAAGTTAATTGTAAAAACGTTATTGAAACTGTGTACTTTTTTTTTCTATAGCTTTGTCAATCTCTATGAACTGGTAAGTCCTCCCAAAGATTGATGTTGAAGGTTAAAATTTTTATCATATTTTTTTTAGAGTAGAGTTTAGTTGTAGAGTAGACAGAAAGTACCTAGAGTCAACACACTCCGTACTTCACTTTACACCGAATTCGAGATATTGCGTGTTGAGTGGTGAAACTTGACGCCGCACTTTGTCTTACCAGAGCGAGGAAATGGAAATAATTATAAATTTAATCCCGCCCACGAGTGAGGATCGAACCCACAACCGGTCGCGTTTACGTCAGACACTGTGTCTATACCACGACCGGCCTTATTTCTATCTATCTATCTTAGTTTAAAATTTCTATCTATCTTAGTTTATTGAAACGCAAAAACGCGCGTGATTCTATCCATGGTAGCATATTTAACAATCTGTTACAGATAGAAAGGTTATTGAGACCGGCCGTTTAGAGTTGAAATGAATATTATGAGTTGTTTAATATTATGTAGTCAAATGTATACAACTGTATTTGAAACAATGAAAAAACTAAATTAGATGTTATAGTAATTCGTTATAGATAGAGAGATTACTATAACTATCAAATAAAGGCTGACTCACGCCGTCATAGAACCGGCATACGCAAGTAAGTACTGGATAAGCAAGTATTCTTACTTAATTTCACGTGAACATGACTTGTATATTCGTCATAGTGAAACAGCTGTGAAGTTTGTCTATATACAGTATGTAGGGTTCGATACCCACTTGAGGGAATGTTTATAATACAATATATCAATGACTGCGTTCAGGCGCAGTAGGAAATCGACTGTACATTCCCCTGTAGGGAGAATGATTCCACCTATGTAATTATTTTTATCTCCTCGTTTTGTTAAGACAAAGTGCGGCGTTTAATTCCACGATTCAACTAGCAATGTCAAGTGCAATTTTTAACGGGCGTTTAATTTGGTTACTTATTTAGTTAAATTACAATAGATATATTTAGAATTTATATTTATTTCTTCGCTTTGGTAAGACAAGGCGCGATGATGAGTTGATCGCTCGGCATACAAAATCTCATTTATGGGTGGAATGCAGTCAATTGAGAGTCTAACATTAGGTTGTTTCTAACGTTTCTGATTATGCATTAATCTAGTAACATAATCTAACTAGATTTAGCTCTAGACCTAGATCTAGACATTAAAAACACATACATTTTTACCGAAAATTATCGTTAACTTCATTCATCTCCAAAATATAACTGGATAAGCTATGATAATTATGTTCTAAAAACTAAAATCGAATCCAGAAACAACGCATATATATTCAGAAACGTACAACTGCACTACGACGTCAACTTTCAGTCTATCTAATTAAACTAATTACAATGCAAGATTATTATAACGTTAAAATAATAAAGCGTTTAACATTATGTCGTCTGATTGAATAGTGAAATTATTTTACAACTGGGTCAATGGTGCATGAATAAGAAATTTCATATTCTCATTTTAAAATCATGTAAAATGGTGAAAGTCAATTTGTGTTATTGTATGGTTGCAAAGAAAGTTTCGGATTTATGGATACTTATATGGTTATAATTAAATATATTTTATTATACTTATTAAATGTACTATACACTTATATTGCAGTGTATTTAGCATCTGAACGCATGGGTTACGGGTTCGAATTTTTATATAGGGAAATAGTATTTGTGTTTCTTTGTAGACTAAGTGCGGTGTTAAAATCCGCATTTAGTTTATAATGTTTTAAGTGATACAGATATGAAGATCGGAGTTATTTAAGGAATTTTCATCTAATAAATCAAGTAATTATCAAGTAATTATATTATTATTAGTTATTTGTATATATATTATATAAAATATATTCATTTGATTTTTTGTTTAACGCTTTTTACAGGGTAGACAAAAAGTACCTAGTGTCAAGACACTCCGTACTTGGCCTTTCCACCGAATCCGAGACATTGCGTGTTGTTTAACGCCGCACTTTGTCTTACCAGAGCGAGGAAGTGATAATATCTGAGGAATTAATTTTATCACCAATCGTGGATCAAGCCTAAAACTAGTCGTGTTCGCATTCAGACGCTGTCCTACTGCACCACGACCGGCTTTTTAGCCCCGGCCCATTTAATTCTGTTAACATATAATTCTATTGTAAACGGAGATACCTAACAGATAACTCTTTAAGGTCATATATGAAATGCTTTAGAACATCTAAAGCATCTAGATATTGACCAAAAATTGAACTAAGAATTATCCATATAATTCATTTATATTTATTTAAATTTCTAAAATAACATATATAATAATTAATTACAAGCCTTGCATCTAGACATTTCTCTTAGTATTATCCTACTAAACCTTGCACAGTAGAGCATTATCATGTAAAACCAGTTACTGTGAGTTTTATATAATTGTATTTAATTAAATATTTGATTTCGTGATTTTTACAAATTTAAACAAAACTATTTTAACAGTTATACTCAACTGACGGACTACTGTAAAGTGTTCGAAACGTCGGGTTATCAAAAATTTATTTTCGAATACCAAGCTATACGATTAATCCGTTTAAAATAATTTAATAGAAAATCTTATTAAAATAATATTCATTTCGCGACCGTGGTGTTTATGAGAGTAGGAAAGTTAGTCTTCTAAGCGCGGTGTTGAGTTACGGCAGTCAACACACAATGTCTCGAAGAACTAAATGTCATGACACTAAACCTTTCTACCTAACCTGGTATACGGCAAAAGCTCAAATTATAAATTAAATTTAAGTTAGACCATGTGCTTTCATAAGCTAAGAATTTATAGAACATTATTTTATTACATACTTTCAATCTCAACATCGTTAGTTTCATACTTTCATTCGTGATATATTAATAAGTTGAACACTTCTATATCCGATACAGTCGCGTGCGGCGCCTCGACGCTCGCTCACAATCGATTATATAAATCGATTCAGATTTATGTAATTGGTTCAATTATTTTATTATAAATTAACAATTTTTGTATTTAATTTTATTGTGTTTCACTTCACTTTACTTTATTAATTAAAATTCATTTATTGATAATCGAGTTAACAATGAATTGTTTTCGAAAGTTTTATACTTTATCTATATCAAATAAAATAATACTTTAATCTTTGTCAATTGTTAATTTACGCCTTTGAGCTTGGTTAATTCCATGTTTAATCATTCTGCCCTTCTTTTTAATTTAATAAAAAAAATTGGCTAAATGGCTAATAAAAAATTACATCTGTAACTTACAAAAAATTCGACATAGCAGGACAGGCAGAGTGCCTTGTTTTACTAGAGAGGTAAAGATAAAGAAAAGTAATTTAAATCTTATCAATGTACTTACTGTCAGTCATTGTTCCACTGAACCACGGTGGTTGAATATGACATGAAGTAATATAGGTTAACTAAAAAATTATCATTAAATCATTTTTTTAATTATTTTTATTTAGTTTCACTCTTTTATATGGGAATCGAACTAACAACCGGTCACATTTACAGTTGAACGTTTTCCCACTGCGTCATGACCGGCCTCAAAATAAAATATATTTTTTTTAGCTTCACGCTTTTATCCCGCATAGCAGGGTAGACAGAAAGTACCTAGTGTCAAGACACTCCGTACTTCGCTTTCCACCGAATTCGATATATTGCGTGTTGAGTGGTGGAACTCAACGCCGCACTTTTTTTTTACCAGAGCGAGGAAGTGAAAATAATTTAAATATAATCACTCACTCGATTGGGGATCGAACCCACAACCGATCGTGTTTACAATCATACGCTATCCCACTGCGCCACGACCGGCCAGAAAATATTTGTAAGTGATAAAAATGTGATTTTCCCATTCTGATTAAGTATTAAAACTTTAAAACCATTACAAGTTAATTATGTTGAAAGTTTAATTACATTGGGTAAATATTTCCCTACTCAGTTAAGGAGTTTCACTTTGATTATACGTGTATAGTAGATTATAAATAGTTTTCTTTATAATCATTAATATATAAACTATTAAAATAATAGTACTAAACGTAATATTTATTTTATTTTGTATACGAGCTGTGTTTGCGACCTCGTTCGCGTAGAATTTAATATCTTTAGATGGTTAATTTTATAATTGTAAAATAAAAATTTTCCAGATCTCTGCCAGTGAAAGTTTTAGCCGAAACAAACAGACAGACAGGAAGACAAAAAATGTAAAAAATGTATACATGTATTTAGTAGAAAATTGTAAATATATATAAATTTTTGTTTTAACTATATTTTTATTAAGGGTTCATTATCATATTTTTAATGTATGCTTCCTGCCAGTAAATAGTATGATAGTCGGAGCCTATTATAATATTTCATTGTAGTCCAATTTGCTCTCAATATTTGAAGCATTGCGTGATATGCGGCGAAACTTAGCGCCGCGATTTCTCTCATCAGGACGGGGAAATACAAAAAGTTTAAATATAAACACGTTTCCGAGTGCTGAACCATTGCGTGTGTATAATAGAAGACGTTCGACCATACCACGATGACATTATGATATTTATTAGATATAAAACGAAATATATATATATATATATATATATATATATATATATAAATGTGCAAAGTAGTGGCATTATTAATGGCCACGATATCATTAATATATTTTTGAAAAACAAAAATTCGTTTATTCATTAAGTTTATTTGGCGTTGACACAAATTTTTAACTTATTTTCTACCTTCCTTTCCCTTTACTCCATATAAGTTTTTTTTTATCCCGCACTGCAGGGTAGATAGAAATTATCTAGTGTCAAGACACTCTGTATTTCGCTATGTGGGATAAAAGCGTAAAAAAAGAGGAAAATAAACTTAGTTACTAACAATAGAATTTTGTATGTTTTAAAAATAGAAAATTATAGCCATTTCATGATTTATCCCCTATTCAGGGTAGTCAGTGACAACCTAGTGTTGAGACACTCTGTTAACTGCTTCAGACCCGAAATCGAGACACTCTGTATCGAGTGAGCTCAGCATACAACGACGCGTTTTGTCTCACTAGAGCGGGGAAATAAAAATAAATTTAAAACGTAATCCTGAGCCTGAATGGTAATCGAACCCAGAACCAATCGCGTTTACAGTCAGGTGATGTCAGACTACGCCACGGTTCTCTATTAAAAAAATATTGACTTTTCTTCATTATAAAGGAAGAATATATAAATGAAAAACCACATCCTCTTGCTGTCTGCACTATGTTAATAACTTATATTATACGTTTTGTTTGTAATCAATAGATCAGTTTGTTCGCGCTTAAAATAAATTAAATCGTTAATTCGTAACGGTTGCGAGGCAAATGTTAGATGTTGATCTCAAAGTTGTTATAATTACTGTAAGTACAATTCGTTGCTAGAATGTTCACTTTTGTTTAAGATTACTCGGTCTATTTTATAAGAAGCCAAATTAGATATTTTATGATGTAAATTATGTAATGTTGAAACGTATCGTGGTGAAGTTGACGCGTGTCTTATTAAACGCGGTAGTGGTCTGTGGATTTATATTTTAAAGGAAGTTAAAATACTTCTAGCCACTATAACATTTTTTAGAAATATTTTAACTTCCGTTTTCTTATATATAAATGTATATTTTCCTAACTTCTAAAGGTATTTTTTCTTTTATCTACATAGCGGGATAACCACAGTTAACCCAGTGTCACGAAACTGTTCTCCACTCCCCATCCGAATTCCAGACAATCCGTTGTAAGAAGCGGAACTTAACGTTGCAATTTATCTAACAAGAGCATTAAATTGAAAATATTCTAAATAAGATATTTTAATCGAGTAGGATCCAAAATTAATGGCATTAACTGTCAAAAAATTACATTCTATGTATCGGTGGTTATTAAATTCTAAACACAGTATACCATTATTGTTAAAAATTTAGCTTTTTGGTGTATACAATTGAATAAATATAACTACAACGAACAGACACGACAAACTCTTTTTAAAAGTAGAGATTATAATAATACTAGCTATGCAGATCAGTTTACATAATAGACCATTGACCAAAGATGTGCATCTACCGTGAAGTATTCTTATTACGTCCCTTAATATGTAAATGAAAGTAAGAGGTGTACTATTTATTCTATTTTATTTGATTATGGTAAAATTAGAAAGCGCATAGAGATTTTTTTTGGGTTTTAAGTAAATTGAGAAGATTTATAACGTGTCTAAATTAGTTTCATATATTTCTTTCTATCAATGTAAAAAAATCTTGAGGCTGATCGTGCCGCAGTGAGACAGCGTCTGACTATATCGTCGATCGGTTGTGGGTTCTAATCCCACTCATTAGAATTTATCTATATATAATTTATTTATATATTTAAGGTTATCTTTATGCTTTTATTTTCTTCGCTCTGGTAAAATAAAGTACGATGTTTAGTTACGCTACTCAACACGCATGTCTAGAATTTAGTAGAAAGCCTTGGAGTCCGATCTTGCATAGCAGGGTGACTTCCGGTCTTCCTGGGATAAAAGTGTGAAGCTAGAAAAAAAACTTTTAGATATTTTAGCGTTTTTTAGCGAGAAAATTAACATTTTCCTTTCAGTTTCTCTACTTTAACTATTTAGATTTTTTCTATATTTTTTAAATATTCCTAAGTGGGAATCGATCCCACATCAATCTCGTTTACAGTCACCAGACTGCACCACGACGGCCTCTAATGCATATTATAGACCTTGTTTCATTCGTCATTCAATATGTACAAAAGCAGTTACACCTTTTATCCCCAGAGTCCCCAGTGTCAGAGACAGCCTACTGTCAAGGCACTTCGTTGACTGCTTTCCGCCCGAAAATCGAATCCAATAACGTAGCTTGTCTAGAGATAAATTCAGCGCGATACTATAAACATAGTTACCAGATTGAAAAAATGTGAATAAATTTTAGATATAATCATTCTTCGAGAGGGAATCGAACCCATAACCAATCACATTCCCAGTTATTATTATACTATGTAAATAATATGCTAATACATAATTAAAAAAATCTATATACATTGTAATTTAATATATTCGAAAATCTACCCAAAGTAAGTATATGAATTTACTAACACTGTGTGCCAAGAAATATCTATAACAAAACGCAACAAAAAATTAATTATTAAAAAAAAAAATATAAACGATTTCAAACAACTTCAAGTAATAAAATTACTTTCGTCATGACATTAATGTAGATTACGTCCTATTCGTCGAGTTACATTTACAGGCAATTCTCGATAATTTCAAAACGCAATGCAATAAACAAGCAGGTATGGGTTACTGTTTCATTAGTAAACGTATTTATTACTTTGAAACGTTTATCCATATTTTATTTTGTAATTTAGTTACAAATATATTTTTTCATTTAAAATCGCAATGCTTATGCTGACACAGTTTTAACCTCGTGAGTTCAAATCTTATTTAGGTTAATTTTTTATTAACAGCTTTCTTTTGTATAGCACAGAAAATCTAGTGTTAAGATACTCCGTTTTCGAAATTTGAAATCAAAATATTGCACGTTCAGTAGCGAAACTCAACGCTGCATTTTATCATATGAGATCGTTTAAAAATCGTAACTAATACTAATATTTCTATTAAGAAAGTAGGAACCAAAACACTTACCAGTGGATTTTCTCTCTCCATTCTGCATAATGCACATTACTTAATACAATAATAATAATAATAAAAAACAAATTCCATTGCATATAATCAAAAATTAAATTATTTTTTAAACATAAAATACGTCAACACTTCGCTAAGGCCATAATGTAACTTTTTAAAATACTTTTAACAACAATTAAATTTTTTTATTATTAAATCAGTGTTACCATATACAGTAATGCATAATTGCTTTATATAGCATTTGTAGGGAAGTAGGGCAAGGAGAGTACGTACAGCCCTTCAGTGGTTTTAAATAAGCTATTCGAAGTATTATTACTGAAAGCGTTTTCACTTTTATAGCTTCTATGTTTTTAATTACCAGTAAATTATGCAATACAGTTGTTTTGTATGTTCTTATAAATTATAAATTTGATTTATTTATTTACTTGTTTTTTAATTTATTATTATTATTTCTAGACATTACGTTGTCCCGTTATTAACGCGTTGGTCTTTTTATTGCCTTAGCAACCTGTATGTCAATTTACATAGACGTATATTTCAAACTCATTGTAGCGTGTATTACATTTATTTTATTAAATTAATATATTTTTACATATTATTTAAAAAAAAAGCGTTTTACAGTCCTTCTCTATATAAACTATAACTGTGCCATTTTTTTTTTAATTTCGTAAAACAATATGCAATATGCAAGAAGGAAAATCTTTGTATCCCACAAAGATTTTGCCTCACGTCTTAATATACAGATTATAAGTATCTATTAATAAGCTATTTAAAGTGTAACGTTTTACTTTCAAAAAGAATGATCTTCTAGCATGGAAATAAGAGTCTAGAGTCAACATCCTCTGTTTCTCAGTTTTAATTTAAATTCAAAATACAGTAAATTGAGTGGCGGAACCCAACAACGCATTTTTTCCTATCAAAGGTAAAAATTGAAATAATTTAAATATGATCATGGCAATTTTATTTTTGTTAATTTTAGTTACATGAAGTGTGCTGAGCTTATTCAATTAGCACTCTAAATATTCTAAATATTAAATCAACAAATTTCTCTCTCTGATATTCACTTTTCATGTGAACTTAAGACATTGCGTGTTGAGTGGCGGAAGAGAACACTGTGTTTAATCTCTCCATGGCGGAGAATAATTAAATAATTAGATGAACACACATAAATATCTATTCAATATATAGCTTAGGTTAGTATTATACTAAATTAACTAAATACTTTTTGTATGTATTTATTGTACTACAATACACATTACGAGGTCGTAACGGCTGATCAAATTTATATGTAATTTCACTAATAAATAGTTCACGGCTTGATATTTGTATAGATATTTGTATGCCGGTAAAATAAGCGCGTTATAATTATATATTAAAAAGCATTGTTGTATTTCTCTCTGGATTTATATTGTTAATGACCTCATTTTAATAATTAGGTCAATCTAACTAGTTTTCTCTTTAGCTTTTATAATATAATTGATAAACTGCTATTAATAATTTGATACTTAAATGTAATAATTAGTTACCTCGTTGTCATAGCAACTTGTACGTCATTATATAGAAAAGTGTATATCAAACACACGGTACTGTATGTTATATTTATTTTATTAATTTAATGTGTTTCTAATGTACAAATATGAAATATAAAACTGATTTTCAACACTTCCTAATCTAAAAAGGTCGAATGATTTTCTTTCACGTGTTAATATTAGAAGTGGTTTGTTGCAATCAATACAGGTAATGTCCGCAGGCCAATAGGTGTTGCAACACCTTACATAAGATAAACAACATTAAGAGACTAGAAACCTAACAAGCTTTCAGTTAATGTATTTAGGTGTACTAAAAAATCACACTCAATGTTTACTTGGTTGGCTTCTTTTAACGGGTTAATATGTGGGAGGATGCAATAAAAATAAAAATATATATATATATATATATATATATATATATATATATATATATATATGTTTCTATTAAACTATTCAAGTCATCCATATTGATATAGAAAAAAAACATCGTTTTTAACCTGTTATATAAAACTATTATTTAAATTTGTAAAATATCAATAATATTAAAAAAAAGTTAAAGGGAAATTTAATTTAATTTTAAAATTAAATTAAATTAACCTACAAACATATTTAAATTCAAAATCCTTTACATGTACTTAACTAATATTTAAAATCCTATTTAAAAGAATTTAACATAAATACGAACAATTGCAAGCAAAAAAAAATCTTAGGAATCATTCTTTTAAATTAAAAACGTAAACAAAAAACCAAACCACGAGGAAGATTGATTATTTCTATACTCTCATACTTCTTGAACTCCAAGCCAGTCATTAGGAGGAAACAAAAACAGTAATTATTGAGAAAAAAGCCTTACCTTTACATTAATGACACTCCATTTTACCAAAGCGGCTATGAAGTCAACAACACAAACTGATAACAACTTGTCAAATCAAAAAAAAAAACATAAAATAATAATAATTATTATTTAAAAAAAATCGTCAGAAAATTCCGTGTTTTGACGCGCAAAACTAACGTATTTCAAATCGCGTGTTATTAATATCGAGTTAACTTAGTGTACGGCTTGCACGGTCTCATGTTAGAACGTAAATGATCACTGTACAGTGTCTGTTCTGTTTGGAACAATCGCCGCCAAACGAAATTAAATAAGAAATAACCGAAGAAGCTCTATTAGATAGGGTTACAGTCAATGGTTGAACAGAGAAAGTCATTTGACCACTCATTCATTACGATTTGAAAGTGCAAGTTCAAATATTATTAGCACATGAGATAGGTTTTTTGTTTTGCTTTGTTCGATTTTATTATAGAATTATTAGTTTTTGTATATTTTTTATGATATGAGGATGTTGTGGCGCAGTGGTATGTTGCATTGTAGATTTAATTGGTTGTGAGTTCGATTCTTGTTCAGGGAAAGGTTTATATTTGTATTTTATTTTATTTATTATAAAATATTAATATTAATTATTAACTGATGTTCAATGAACTATTGAAATATAAAAATATCTTTTTATTTTTCGTTAAAAAAATATTTTTAATAAATTATTAGGTTTTTGCAAAATTAATTTTATTGAATAACGCATATATTATAATAAAAAATACATTTAAAATTCATTTAAAACATTTTTATCATATTCTCACGCTTTTCTCCATGTTTCCGCACTAGTGGCAAGACGCCATTGTTCATGATTTAACCGAAATCGAGGCATTCTATGTAGAAAGGCGGATCTCAACGCCGTTTACAATCAAATGTGCCACTGTGCCACTATGACCTGTATTTTTATTATTAAGGTAAATACAGCGGCAGATACGTTCCAAGTGCTGTTAATCGCGTATAAGGCGTTAAGTATTTGGGACAAAACACGACGAAAGTATTATTTTTGAACGGAACTAGAATTATTTTAATAACAATGAAACGAATCAAACTTCCTTAGTTATTATGTATGAAATATTGTATATAAAGATTTTGATCTATATTCTACATATAAGAGTTATATAATATATTATAAAATAATATTTATTAAATTATTTATTATTAACATTTTGACCGTAACATCACTTATTTTATAATAGTCTTTCCAAGAATTTCTATTTCAACACGGACTAAAAATGGATTCCCAGTGTTATAACCCTTCGTTTTTTACTATTTGGTTCAGAAACAATAGGTGTTGATAAACGGAACTTAACGCCGCGTTTAGTCCCTCACTAATAAAACGATCCTGCTATAAAAACATATCTACATTTAGATACTTCCCATTATCAAGCAAAAAGCTAGTGGCCAGACACTTTGTTGCCCTGTCGGTTAAGCTATACTGAGTGAAGTGTACTGAGGAACTCAACGCCGCATTAAAAAAGCATGTACATGAAATACAGTAAAGATGAAAAAGGCTTATCATTTAGGAAGTAATCTGTTTAGCTACGCATCGGAATGCACTTTGCATAGTTATGGCTTTATTACACAACGGTAAAATTAGTGTGAACAAAGATTTTACGCTATATCTAGTTAGATAAGAATTCGGTTATGAAATGTAACAATGCTTACGCAAATTAAGGAAGTCGTGAGTGTGTATAAAATTTCTTATATATTTTTATCGTTTTATCTGTTTTGAGTGACATACTTTTTTTTCGTATTATTTATAACTGAGTGATGATCTTATTTGATTATGTTATATTTTTTTGACATTTCATGACTTGTTTTACAATCTGTTTTGGATTTTTTTTAATTTAATCAAAAACTTGAGGCCTGTCGTGGTGCAGTGTGACAGCGTCTGACTGCAAACGCGATCGATTGTAGGTTCGATCCCCACTCAGGGGAGTGATTATATTTAGATTATTTTCACTTCGTCGCTCTGGTAAAGACACAGTGCAGCGTTGAGTTCCACCACTCAGCATGCAATGTCTCGAATTCGGTGGAAAACGAAGTACGGAGTAGGAGGAGTCTACTGCTATATAGGGTAAAAAGCGTGAAGCTATAAAAAATATTAATCTGACAAAGTCAAGAAAACACAAATCGTATTTTAAATACTTATTTATTGGTTTATAGCAAATCGAAAGAAGTGAATCGACATTTTTCCTTTTCAGCTAAATTTTGCATACGTGGTTAGTTATTGTATATAGGTATATTATCAATATAAATTAAAACTATATTTATATAAAATTCGGCGTGGAATAGTTAAAAAGTTCTTGGTCCAACGTAATATCAACGTTCAAATAACATTCATAGTAAAACTTATATTACTAATGTTGTTTTTACTGGTTTGCTATATATATGTAATATCTACTGTGTTGAATATAGTCACTTGAGACCGTTATAATAATTACCTTAATTAGATTTCACAGTAGACGAACATTTCAAAGAAACAATCTATTATTGCGTCATTCGTTCTTTTATTATTATTTAATATTTTTTCAACCCCAATTTATATATTAGGCGGCGGAACTCAACGCCGTGCTTGTTATACCAAGGCGAGAAAAAGAAAATAATTTAAAAATAATATTTTCCTGAATGGAGATCGAATATGAATTAATCGTTTGCTATAAGACTCTATTCCACTGCGCTGTGTTGGCGATTGATATTACATTACATCATAATACTTAAATGTTAGTGAAAAAAAAATTAAAAAGTTACTTAATAGAAGAAATAACAATGTTTAAAGAACGTAATAAACACGAGCGTGCAGGCACTAAATGTAAATTGTTCTCAGAATGAACTCATTGTTTCTGTTTATGTACGGCGGTAAAAGTAAACTTGGATTCTGATTGGCTTCCACTGAATTCTTTGATATACCGATAAGTATAGCTTTAATTTATTTAATATTTATTTTGTTATAAATATTATTTTATATTTTTTAAGTTTGTTAGGTCGTGGCACAGTGGGACAGCGTTTGACTGTAAACGCGATCGGTTGTAGGTTCGATCCCTACTCGGCGGAGTGATTATGTTTATTTTATTTTCACTTCCTAGTTCTGGTCAGACAAAGTGCAGCGTTGAGTTCCACCATTCAACACACAGTGTCTCGAATTCGGTGGAAAGCGAAGTACGGAGTGTCTTGACTCTAGGTATTTTCTGTCTACCATGCTATGCGGGATAAAAAGCGTGAAGCTAAGAAAAAATATGTGAATAAATAGTTTAGTTTTTGTATATATGGTTTTCCCAGATTTAAATGTTTAAAATTTAAACATCCTCCATTTTGATATTAACTTTATGTATAATATAATACATAACATATAATAAACTGTTCATATTTTTAAGTTTTCCTGTTTATTAATTTTAATTAGCTTTATGAGTTACTGTCCTTATGAGAACATGCTACCTTTTTTTTTTAAATTATCACTCTTTATCCCGTAGGTAGAGTAGAGAGATAACCTCGTCCTGTCCGAAATCAAGATATCAGAGGAGAGAAATGAAAATACATTTTAGTTATAATTATCCCTCGAGTGGGAATCAAACCCACAACGAATCGATACCTTTTTCGACCATTTTATATACTAGCAACTTCAATATAATATGCAAAGTAAATTAATAATTTTATTAATCGATTTAATTAAAATAAACTGTTTTTTTAATTATAATTACCATATTTAGATGTATATACCTATAAAAGTTTCCAAGTAAGTATATAATAATCTTTATAGAACATTAAGCACTATTCTTAATATAATAGTATCGTATATTTATTCATTCAATGGACGTACATTCCTATAGCGACTGCTTCATCTCAAATCTTAATTTGAATATCGTGTTTTGAGGACGTGTCTGTATGAATTCTAGTAAAGTTTTATAGTAGCCCACTTCTATGAGTTATGAGCTGTGAGCCCACTTTTATATCTTTATATGCTCTATATAATATTTAAATATAAAGGATATAAGGTTGGCTGCGAGAGATCTTTTCTAGAGATAAATTCGCCTTTTCCAATAACATAGTTAGTTTCATAGTGATTATTAAATATATAATCTTATTATTTTAAAGTGTTATTCTTTAAGATAATAAAGCATTTTTAAAAAAACGTACTTTTTTATCTTGAAAACAGCTGGATTCGAACCCGCGCTTCTTAAAAACTGTTAGACGGTTTCTTAAAATGAAATATATCTAGTTATCATATAGTAATTTCGAGGCTTCTAAGGAAGAGGGAATGGCGATGGGAAGAAAATACATTATACCTTAAACATAGGCTTTTATTGTGTAGGTTTGAAGACAGGACTATGCTGAATTCGCTTGCTATTCGATTTGAAAAAAAAATACTTCGTGTTCGGCTATTATAAGATGTATTTATCTAGTCTGTCTGATTTTAAACACGGTCAGTTGTAGGTTCGATTCTCGCTAAGACAAAGCGCGGATGATTTTGATATTTTCTCAAATTAGGCGTCCTGTCTATCCTGCTATGAGTAAAGCTTAAAAAGAAACCCTGATACTCTTGCCAGGTCTTAACAATTTTTCTAAATACACACCTGTATTAACGTATTTTAACTTCTTTATTAATTGTTAGCCTAGTTAATAAGAAAAAAAATATTACGCATAATAAGTTACAACGTATAATAAAATCTAAGCGACAAGACTACATAGCTTAAAAATGGCAAAATAAGAAGGTTTCAAAAGAGCGTGAGTTCAAATTTTGTAGAGCGGGTAAATGAAAATAATGTATATAAAATCATTTCTCCGAATTGGAATCGAATCCACTACCGATCACGTTTATAATTAGATGCTGTCTCACAGCGCCTCGACCGGCCTCAAACATTTTTTTATAAGTCTAAATAAAGTTATCATACATAATTAATGTAAAGAAGTCGTGTTCACTTCAACTATGCTGGTATAGGGGTACCGTTTTACAAAAACAGTTATTCGATGTAAACCATTTATTACTTCCCACGACGACTAAATAGGAATGATTACGGATTTTTAACTATATTATAAGATTCGTTTGAAGTAGACATGTAAGGTAGAGTGCGGTAGAAAATTCCTTGAATACATGTTTTTAACTATACTCTATACCTTTTATGCATATTAGGTTTTTTATTTTTGTTATATAGATGTTGAGTGTCGTTTGAGATATTGAGTTCTATAGATATTGAGGGAATAGAGATATTGAGTGGCATTACCAACATTTTGATAACAAAACTATATTTTTGTTCTAATATAAATGGAGAAGAACTGTGATTAAAGACAACTTACTGATAAGACATTCCGTTCTCTAACGTTCAATCGAAATAAAATAAAGACTTATTAAGTGGAGAAATTTGACACCAGTATGATAGATAATGATAAAATATAAAACAAATAATATAATAATACTAAATTGTTCTTCCGAGTCGGATTTCAACCTACGACCTATTGTTTTACAGTCAAACACTGCACTATTGAGTCATTATGGTATCTTTCATCTTCAAGGAAAGTTAAGGGTTAAGTGAATTAACTACCAACTAGAGGCCGATCGTGGCGCAGTAGGACAGCGTCAGCTAGCAATCTTTACAAGATCATCGATACTGGGTTCGCTTTTCAGACGGGGGAAAGATTATATTTAACTTATTTTTCCACGCTCTAGACAAAGTGCGGCATTGAGGTCCGCGGTTTACCATAAAATATCTCCTATTTCGCGAAAGGTAGAGTACGGAGTGTCTTGACACCAGATACAGGGAGTATCTGGTGTCAAGACACTCTGTACTACTAAAAATGTCTTATAAACCTATAAAATTGCAAACTTAGTGGAAACGTCTAGTTATGTACTGTACTAAATTCATCCTTAATTTTATGTACAATTTGAAATTTATTTCTTTAAACAGTACAATCATTATAACTTTATAACATCAGAAGAAAATTATCATCGCAATAATTATTACCAAAATGAAAAAAAAATAGAGATTTTAACTAAAATTATAATATCTCAATTATATTATTCTAATGCGAAATTGCACCTTATCTTTATGGGCTTTAGAGTCACTCGTGTTTAACTAATTTTACGCTTCAGTTGTTGGATTAACGAAATATGTTTCTTTTGAACGTGCAAAATTAGTTTGGTAAGAGTTTATGCCATCGAAGATTCTACTTTATGTAACTCGTAGGTCATTCACCCTTAATTTACTGACTGACCTATTTGAAATAACCGTTATAGAGGAATGCTTATAGCAAATTTTAGTATAATTCTATTGTTTAAACACAGTGGCAGTGTATATAATTAAAGTTTGAGAAACGTTTTCTTGAAAATGTCTTAGAATAGATTTTCCTTCGGAGAGAGATAATGAAATATACAATGCCCATTCTGTCTATAAATATTTACTTGAAATATTTGGAGAAAATATTGATTTTTTATGCCTTTAAAAGCTTAGATTATTAACAATTATACAAAATAAAAATAAATTAAAAAATTCACAAATCGGTTGAAATTTAAAATAGTTACAATTTAGGTTTATTGTCACCACCAGTTGTATTATTGTTTTGTTAAAAATTCACTAACGGGAGTACGGAGTGTCTTAACATTAGGTACTTGGTGTCTATCCTGCTATGCGAGAAATAAGCGTATTTATAATTTTATTTAAACTAACACTATATAAAATATCTAATTTATAACCGATGAAATTTAATTAATAATTATTATATTATATAGGAGTTTTATATAGATCTCAATATCGTAATAAAAAGGAAATCCAAAGAAGTGTAACAAGGCAGAAATATCGCTGGAATTTGTCAGCCTTTTATGACCCGCAACTGATTCTGAGAGGTATCTCGTGGCTCATTTCTTGTTCTAATAATTTTCATAATATGTTAGAATGTTGCACTTGGTGGTGACTTGATTGTAATTAATAAAAACAACTTAATTAAACCGATCGGCCTGTTATAGCTCAGTGTGACAGTGCCTGGCTGTAAACGCGCTTGGTTGTTGGTTCGATCCCCACTCGAGGGAGTGATTCCTCTCTCTGGTAAGACAAAGTGCGGCGTTGAGTTCCGCCACTTAACACACAATGTCTCGAATTCGGCGGAAAGCGGAGTACAGGGTCTTGACACTAGGTTCTACCCATCTATGTGGGATAAAAGTGTGAAGCTAAAAAATACTTATTTAAAATTATTACTGGCGTGTGCTGCACTCAGAAAATGACTATTGAATATGTATGTAAGTTCTCCTTAGAAGATGAATTTAAATAAAATGTAATAATACGTACCTGCGTATTGGCAAAACTTAACCATCCATTCCGTCTAACCAGATTGTTTTAAGTATTTTCTATGTTTTTAATTCATTTACTATGGACTGATGTTCTGCTAATTGGTACATTTTTTTCATATACATTGTGCATTTTCTTCATATTATTAAAAAATATGTAGTATTAAAACATTAGTACATAAGTAGTTTATATAAATTTCTAAAAGAAATTCAGTATTTAAAATTATTTTACATTATAAATAGATTTTTATTGTCCTGAATATCTCCTATATCCAGTTTTTAGAAACAATGCGTTTTCCCTAGTTAATGGTGATTTCTGATTTGTTAAATCTAATCAACTGATTCTAGAAATTAAATTTTATATAAAATTTGTTCTTACTATACGAAACGCGTTTATGATAATGTTCATCATCCCTTATTCGGATCACTTAGGTTAGGTTAGGAATTTGAATGGCAAAAATACTACTGTAAGTATTTAGCACTATATATTTCTAGTTTTAACAAAGGATTTTAGTAAAAACTAACGTTGACTAGGGAAAACGCGTTCTATCCAAAAACAGATTTTAACGATAATATCTCCAACAAAATCCATACCATTTAACATGCTCGCTGAAATAAAACTTTCAATAGCATTAACGGTTTTGACACATGACTTTTCCCAAGAGCTGACGATTAATCGATATAATTGGAGCTAATGGCTTGAACCGGAAAAACGTTACACGCACAGTGTTGATAGCGTTTGAAATTGAGAAATTCGTGATTCGGTACAGTAGAATGGAATATATCGTGTTGCATCGCATTTGGGAAGTAAAGATTGTTCACGTGAGTGAAATGTTTATTAAGTATTTTTTGCAGACAAAATACGGAGTTAAGTTCCGCCATCTAATAGGCAATGTCTCTAAAATAATTTAGTGAATGTAAACTTGCCTCGAATATTATATCTCATATACTAGGAAAAATAGCATATCGTTATAGACTCCGGTTATTCGATGGACTGGTATATTTCAAAACAATGTAATATGAATTGGTTACGGCCGTGTAGGTAGAGTTGCGAAAATTAATAGTAAGCATTAATTTTTAGTACAGCTATTAAATATTGCGGGCAATATGTAATGTTAGATGAAGGGTATGTAACACTTGCTTCACGTTTGAAGACTATTTGTATATCAACAAGCATATTTTCATATTAATAGAGACCAAACGTTTGCTTTTTTTAATTTTCTTCTTTTTATATTAATTAGGCGTAGTATTTTTATTTACCATAATTAGTAATTTAGTATTAACTGTAGTTAGTTATTTATTATGTTGATTACGTGTGAGTATAGACGCATAGAAATATGTTCAATATTATAATTTTTGATAATTGCACTAATCGATATTTAATAAGGCCAAATTTCTATATCCAAAGGTTGGGTAGAGATTGCTACTAGCAATAAATCTCTTTGCACGCTCTAAATTATTGTTAAGTCATTTAATTTGCTGTTCTTTATATTTATGAGCAATAAAATATCTATACATGTAAAAAGAAAATATAGTGATAAGTCACTGTCTTATTTCATATAAATTGTGTTCCTAAATTTAGAGCTGTATTTAATACTATTTCGTTAAACTCTAAAGGTTTAAATATCGTTCATCTTGAATATACACAGTTTTACTTGATTTATTCACCTTTAATTTTCTTTTTGATTTTTTTTTAGAAAGTTTGTATACTCAGTCAGTGGCACTAAAGGAAAATTTTATTTGAACAAAATTTGTGAAAGTTTTAAGTAAATAAACAATAAAGATCGACAAAAAAGCTATCTTGGCATACTTTTGACGTTTCTGATTAGTTGTGGATTTATATAGTGTTTCCCAATAGGGATGATAGGATTTTGATAGCTCACAGCCGCCATTTTAGTTGTTTAATATTTGACATTTGTATTGTTTTGTGTTCAATTATGTTTGCCATTTAATCATAAATAAGTTCACGTTACCTCAACGTTTGGAAATTGTCGAAATTTTCTATCAAAATTCGAGAAGTATTGTCTCTACTCAAAGAGCATTTCGTACTAAATATGGTCGTCATGGTGCACCGTCTGAGCTCGCTATACGTCGCATAATCAAAAACCGGAAAGTGAATATTCTTTGTACGATAGTAGACCACCAACACGACAACGGACAGGGCGTAGTGAAGAAAATATTGCCGCCGTATCAGCCAGTGTCGAAGAAAATCAAAATGTTTCCGTTCCACGACGTGCACAAGAATTGGGCTTATCCAGAATGACAACCTGGCGAATTTTACGTATGGATCTTAGCCTACATTCATACAAAATTGTGTTGGCACAAGAACTCAAGCCAGCAGACCATCAATTTCGTCGTGAATTTGCTGATTAGGCGCTTGAAATGATGGAAACGGACATCGAATTTCATAGGAAAATCATCTTTTCAGATGAGGCTCACTTTTGGCTCAATAGTTTTGTGAACAAACAGAATTGTCGTTACTGGAGTGAGTCAAATCCAAGAGTGGTTCATGAAACACCATTACATCCTGAAAAATTGACTATTTGGTGCAGATTATGGTACGGTGGAATCATTGGCTAGTAATTTTTCAAAAACGACGAAGGCCGTACTGTTACTGTCAATGGCGACCGTTATCGTGACATGTTGAACGATTTTTTTTTCCTGAAGTGTATAAAATTGATGCGGACGACATTTATTTTCAACAAGATGGTGCAACATGCCACACTGCGACCGTCACTATGGATTTATTGCGTGATAAGTTTGGTGAGTCGGTTATTTCTCGCAACGGTCCTCACAATTGGCTACCAAGATCATGCGATGTAACACTCTTGGACTATTTTTTGTGGAAGTATGTTAAATCTCAAGTGTATGCCAATAAACCAGCTACGATTCAAGACCTTGAACGCAACATTCGAGCGACTATAGCGGCCATACCAGCCGAAATGCTGCAACGAGTCATCGAAAATTGGACCGATCGCATTCACCAGTGCATAAAAAGTCGTGGCGGTCATTTGAACAATATTTTGTATAAAACATAAATAGCATAAAATTTTCTATCAAATAAAGCCATTGAACACGAAATTTGAACATATATTACATATTTTTCATTCGAAACATATTGTTCTTATTGGGAAACCCCTTATTCCACTAGAATATATATGGAATTACAACAGCTTTACGTAGGCAGAGAGAACCCAGTGCCAAAATATTCCATTCTGCGCTTTCTATCCAAATTCGAGACATTGCATATTGACTGAAGGAACTCAACGACGGACTTTGTCTCACCAGAGCGGATAAAATCCGCGTTCAGTCAGGTTATATCATATGGCACCACGAGATATGATACGACTCAACGTATATTTAATTTTGAAATCATATTGCGGTATGTCGTCATATGTGACTTAAGTAACCTTAACTGCAAGATTAGAGAAAGAAGATTGATTAAGATACCAAAATGGCAATCGTATGTACCATTTTGGTATTTTATCTTGTACTTTCTTCAAACACCTTTTTAGTCTTTATAATATCACGCTCTACTATACATGTAGAGTCTAGTAAGTTAATGTGACTTAATTACCGGAAGTTACCTTATTCGTACTAGATAGAGAGTTCAGTATTATGAGATAATGTCTTTTTTAATAATGAAGTAAAAATATAAACTGCAGTGTAATTTAACTTAAATACTTTTGATAGTTTATGCTTTTCCCAAGATGGAGGGTTAGAGAGAATCTCGTATCAGGACACCCTATTTATCATTTTGCATTACCCATTTTCTACATAAAAATAATTTGAGGTTGGTTGTCACGCTTTGGGACAGCTATGATTCTAAGTGCGATCGTTTGTGGGTTCGCGGTGTAATGGTTATTTTCATTTTCTTGCTCTGGTAAGACAAAGCGCGGCGTTGAGTTGAGGCGGCGCCAGCCAACACGCAATGTCTCGAATTCGGTGGAAAGCGCAGTTTGGAGTGTCTCGACACTAGATACTTTCTGTCTACCCTGCTATGCGGGATGAAATCGGGAAGCTAAAACAAAAACAAAAATCTTCTAAATATTAACATATAATTATTTTTCAAAATAAGAATATATAAAATATATAAGTATATTAGTACACTATAGGATTAGAAAACATTTTAAAAAAACATATAAAAAATTTGAACGCAGCGGGATTCGAACCCAGGCTTCTTAGATACCAAGTGCTCTAATCGCTAAGGCATGCGTCCTACTACCAGTTGGCTCGATATTATACGCTTATTACAACTTATTTACGTTGTTAGCATCTCTGTAAACAGATTTTTACAATTTTTTTACTACTTAAAGATTGCTATTTTATTTTAATATTTACTATTTTTAAAGTGTTATTACACACTTAGGATTAGAAAACACTTTTATACGGTTTTTGCAAAAATGTTTTCTATTCCTAAGTGTGGAATAACACTTCAAAAATAGTAAATATTAAAGTAAAATAGCAATCTTTCTTGCTAAGCGATTATTTCTTAATAATCTTTAAGTAGCAGAAATTTGTAATGCTAAGCATTTAGAGCCCTTGGACGGTATCCAAGAGATGCGGGTTCGAATTCAGCTGTGTTCAAAATTTTATACTTTTCTTCAAAAATGTTTTTTAATCCTAAGTGTGGAATAACATTTCAAAAATAGTAAATATCAGTACACTATATTGAAGGCTTACATTTGTACTGTACGTACGGATATGTGTATGGCAACAAATTAAATAACAAAAATATATGTATAAGTGTCAAAAAATAAAATTCACTATTTTTATTTAAGAGACATTGCTTTCTGCTTTAAAATAATACCCGAAGGTGATTTGCTTTTTTGAGAAATTTGAAGGAGGCCTGTCATGGCGCAGTATGACAACGACTGACTGTAGCCGCGATCGGCCGTGGGTTCAATCCCACTCAGGGGAGTAATTATATTAAAATTATTTTCACTTCCTCGATTTGGTAAAACTAAGCGCAGCGTTGAGTTCCGCCATTCAACACGCAATATCTTGATACTAGGTACTTTCTGTCTACCCTGCTATGCGGGATAAAAGCGTTAAGCTAAAAATAAAAAGAATTTGAATAAATTGCATACATTTTTCTATCAGTCCTGTACGTTGAAGGTGTCAGAAGACAAATAAGATTTTATTTCAAATATATTTGAATATAAGTAGAGTATGCATCTATGTAATGTTGATAAATGGTTCTAGGTAGGTACATTTGTAGAGATGTACCATGATACGCGTTTTTTCTCTGATTGACGGTTCCCAATTGACTCTGTGCAAGGAAATGACTTGCTTCAAAAGAGCCTCGTAATGTTTACATAATGTAATCATGCTGTTGATAAAAAGCTGGGAGAATAATATTTTTTAGTTAATGTTGGATTATTTTCTATGATATTGATATGTGAAAGCGAGTTTCGTTTTGATGATTTTTGGAGTTCCTTGATCTCTAATAGTTGATACGAAATTTATATATATTATGTTGTTTTACGAATTTTCTGAATAATATGAGATTGACGATATAATGTTGTAAATTTTTTTTAAAAAATAATATTAATTTTATTTACTTTACTATTTAAAAAGTGTTACTTTACTATTTAAAATTAGTAAAAATTTTTAAAAAACGTATAAAAATTTGAAAGCAGCGGGATTCCAATAAATGCCTCTTGGAAACCGTTCAAGCGCTCTGACCGCTAAGCCATGAGTTCTACTACCAGCCGGGTCGATATTCTTATACATTTTGTTACAACTTAGGCTGCGTTCAAATTTTTTATACGATTTTTATTCTTTTCCTTATTTATGGAATTGTCCACCGACTTTATATTTAACATGCCTCTTTGCTCGTATTAAGGTAGGTTTGGTTAAGTAAGACAAGGAAGTATGCATGTGCTATATAATTTGCTTTTTAATGCAATAGGGTTATTTTTATTTTTTAAATTTCTTTCAGGGACTAGTACCGCTTCCAAGTATTGCTTATTCTTCTGTCTACTTCTTTACCGTATTTGTTGTTTATTACATATTCAATACTTTCTTGTCCTATTACTATATCTTTCCTTGCCTCATTTGTCATTTGTCATTTATTTGGTCTTCGTTGTATTCATAGATTATAATATAAGATAAATGCAATAGTAGTTATAAGAATATAACAATATATTCATTATTTAAGCACATCATTTCTAATTATATTTTAGTTATATATTAAATTTTACTACAATTTTCAAAAAAGTATTATAATTAAAATTACTATTTAAAATAAACTTTAAAATACGTAATATTATTTAAAAAAAAAACATATATTTATTATACAACGTGAAGCTGAATATAGTCAATATAATAAAAAAATATATAAAATATCTTTAACATGTTTTAACGTGTTATGAAACGTATAAGAAATCAAAAATTGTATTAGATATTAAGTTAAATGTACTAAGCGGTTGATACGATACGCTTTCAATGACCTTTGAATCTACACGCACTGTAGCACGTTTTATTGCTCAAACTGTATTTGTGAAGTAGTTGTTTTAGTAATTGCTTGAAATATTTTTGGAATAGTTTTCTCACAGTGAGTACAGATTTTTTCATTAGGATTCTATATAAAATGCATATTTGTTCTTCTGATTTTTATAACAATTTTCCTGAAAAGCTTTAATATTTATAGCTCATAATAAGAAACGGAAGTCAAAGACAACCTAGCATAGAGTAACCAAGTCAATCCGTTGACTGCTTTCCGGTAAAAATCGAGACTGCTTGTTGAGTGGCGAACTCAATGTCGTGCTTTTTCTAATTAGAGCGGAGAAATGAAAATAACTGGTACATATATTATACAGTTATTATCTGGTAGGTAGGTATTAACTGTCTATTTATAACAATAATCACATTTTACTTAAGTACCAAAAAATACATAAAGATAATTTAGAAAACTACCTCCTTAATCCAAAAAAAATCATTTAGTAAAGTAAAATTAAATGTTTTCAAAAATAAAATAATAAATCTTGCATTTAAAAAATGTGAATTAGATGTAAAAAAAAAACAAAATTCAAAATCGCGATTTTAATGCAAAAAATGAATGATTAATGGTGATGAAAATGAATTTGGTTCTGTGTAGTATAAGCTATAAAACAGAAATAAATGATAAAGCTCCGTTGAATGTAATACTTAATACGCAATGTCTCGATTTCGGGCGGAAAGAACTCCATGGAGTGTCTTGACACTAGGTAGTTAAAAACCTTAACTACCCTGCTAAGGGAAATAAAGCACAAAATGTATAAAAAGACTGAGAAAGACGTGCGTACCTCATCATAAGTCATAAGTACACAAAAGAAAGTTAACGCGATTTCATCAATACGTCTTATAGCAGTTATTAATGTTAATACCAAAAGAATATAGCGTTTGAAAGAGAAAATTCAATTTACAATTCAACTGTTATTTTACGTGATATTGTTACATTGTGGAGATGTATTGGTCGTGTTTAAAATGAATTTATTTCAGATTTGAGTGACAGACCGTTTAAAGGAGATGAAACGCCGTGAAAGGTATGTATTTTATAAATTACTTTGAATTAAATTATACATCCATATGTTATTATTAGACATTGAGATCATCAGCAGCAGAAAGCAGTCAACGGAGTGTCTTTCTTGACACTATGTGGTCTCTGACTAATCAACTATTCGAGATAAAACGGGAAGCCGAAAAAGATATATTCTTAAGCTGGAAAAGCGAATATATTCATAGCTTACTTATAAGTAGTACAATTACTACTTATAAGTTCAATATACTTATTAATATCATTTTTTTCATACATTAAAACAATATCTTGTAATCATTATAAACATATTAGTATAAAACTAACAGCTTACGAGTGTCGTTTTACAGAGAACTTTTATTTAAATTAAGCAAAAAGCAAATATTTATCTTAGAAAAAATATAGTGAAAAAATATTTCTTTGTACGTAAGATAAGTTTTCAGGTATTTTTAGTGCTTATTGCTTCATAATAATCAATAAATCGGTAGTATACTCATGTACATTAGATACGAAATACGAATCGTATTAAAAAAAAAGAACTTTAATACATTTAATTTAATTCATACTTACCAATACTTTGATCATTAAAGTATTTAGTTACGCGCAACTAAGAAGCGCTCACTTTCTACGATCAAGTTTCGCAATCTTCCTATATTAGGAAGTGTGGGAGAAAAAATGAATTTTACACATGAATGATGCAAGGGAAATAACCTGTAAAGTAGAAAATGTACTATAAAACAATTATTAAAAGTTTACAACTTAATATTCTTTGTGTTAACATCTTAAGTGAAATAATTATTGCATTTCAAATTGGATATGAACCTGTGACAAGATATCTAATAGATAATATTATTGCTCAATTAATTTTTTATTTCAAGATTTTTTATATTTAATTTCCAGGTTTCTAATTCTAGCAGAGTAGAGAAAGCATGGCGTAGATACTCCGTTCTCAATGTTTGTACAGTGGATGACAAAATCTATAGCAGCGTTATGTCCAAGTAGGTTGGCAAAATGTTTCTTAAATATGTTATTCTTGTGGTTGCCGCACAGTAGGACAGCGTCTGGATATAAACACTGATTTTGGGATTGATTATGGGTTATATTCAAAATTGGGGAAATTTTTATAGTTATATAATTTTCATATCTTCGCTATGATAAGACAAAACGCGGCGTTAAGTACCACCTTGACATTAGAACCTGCTATGTGAAACAAAACGTAGCGCGTTTCTTATTCCCTCGTAGGTATGCAACTGACCCCCTTGAAATGTAATCAGATACTTCCCACCTGCACTATTGCATTTCCATTATAATTTATATTGCACGCATTCTCATAAGTTTTCCTTTATTCCAGTATGCAAGTCATAATGGCATCGACATTGATAGATTTATTAGCTCCAACTATCTTCATATTTCATACTAATGTTAAAATCATTTCAATAAAAAACGTATCGCGAGGAATATATTAGACGCATGATTGACGTTACTCACTTTTTATATATAGCTCATTAACATATCGTCCATAATTGATTTGTACGAGTCGAGTCTTTTGTTTAATGACTTGAAGATAGCTTAATTGTATAGTAGATGGTAAAAAATTATTTAATCTTCATTTCTAATACATGTTTAAATTAGATATAGAAATAAATTTGTCATATGGTGATAGCTTATGGCTTTGATCGCTGAGGCCATCGGGGAACAGAGTTGTGGGTGCGATTCCCACTAAGAGGTATCATAATGTTGGAAGAAAAAGCAATCCCACGATTTGATATTTAGATTTAGGACGGAAGGCAGTTAACGCAGTATCTTGAGATTAGTTAGAAACTATTTTCTTTTGTTCATTATTATAAATATAAAGAATAATAAAGGTTATAATATATAACCCTGCGGTATACCAGCAGATAATGTGGCCTAACACGAACTTGCTGCCTATAACATGTTATTATGTTGTTATATAATATTTATAAAATGTCATCCTTACTCATTAAATGACTAATAGACAAAGCACAGCTAAAGATTTGGATTGAATTAGATTAAAATTGGTTTCAGGCAGCCTTTCGAGAAGACCAAGAAACAAATCGGACATTTTAAACACATGAAATTAAGGAAATTAATAAATTCAATGCAAAAAAAATGAAGATGACTACGATATAGATATATAGCTACTGTACCTATATTCATTTTTAGTTTATCAATTTATTTAATAGAATAGTAGACATAAAATATAGCTAATTTTTGGCTACCTTTATAAAATATTGACTCAAAAGTAACTCAGAAACACAAATGCTTTAAATACTAAGTAATGCGTGTATAATTCTCAATAAAAACCGACACCTTGCAGTTGTAATACATCGTATATTGTTTTTACAATCATATTCCTCTAAGAAATACTAAGTCATATCGTCACGTAAATACACAGAATTATCTCTGATAATAGCCAACGGCAAAAAATAATTTGATTTAGTCACGTTAAAGCAAATTAAGTTGCTTTTGAAATCATCAATTATGTAGATTGTATTGATGCAAATGAGAGTCGAGTCTTATCTTAGATATGAGACGTATAAATACCTAACTAGTTATTTCACCATTTTGAAAGTGTTATTCCATACTTAGAATTAGAAAACATTTAAAATAAACATATTCAAATTTCAACGCAGCGCGATTCGATCCCGTATCTAACTAACCAATCCCTAATTTATGTAGGGTGATAATTACTAGAGTATTTTCTTGAAAATATTTGTTATATCAACCATTTTCGTGAAAATACTTTACGATTGGTTCTAGGTTTGATTCCTAGACGAGGGAATTAACATATTTAAATTATTTTAATTTCTCCGTTGTTGTAAGACGAGGTTCATTTTGACTACTATTCTATGCCGTATAAAGCGAGAGACTGCAAAAATGACAATATACCAGTACTTGCTGTGATTTCCTATTGAGAAGATAAAAAGAAGTAAGATAAAAGTCTTGTGTTCCTCCACTTAGGATAAGAAAACATTTTTGAAAAAACGTATAAACGTATAAATCCTAAGCGTGGAATAACACTTTGAAAATAGTAAATATTAAAATTAAATAGCAATCTCTCTTGTTAAACGATTATTTCTCAATAATCTTTAAGTAGTTGTAAAAATCTCTCTACAAAGATGCTAACAACATAAATAAGTTGTAATAAACGAATAAGGATTTCGACGCAGCTGGTAGTAGAACGCATGGCTCAGCGGTCAGAGCGCTTGGACGGTATCCAAGAGGCGCGGGCTCGAATCCCGCTGCGTTTAAACTTTAATATGTTTTTTTCAAAAAAGGTTATAATTATTAATTCATAAAAAGCACAAAAAAAATTATGAATGAAAATTTCACGTTATGTACGTATGTTCGACGCATTTAGTACAAAATTATTATTAGCGAGACATCGTTTTGTAAATCAGTGTTTCTTCTTTATTTCAGTAAGTGTAAATATTTATTTATAAAATTACTGAATGTACCTGGTTTAGTATTATCAGTACCTGAATTCTTTTATTTTATTTTTTTCGATTTACAATAAATTCGCGGTATGCGTACATCTTTGGTAATGAAGACTGTACTATATTATTTTGACATTCTTTGCCTGCTTAAAACCTATCATACAAAATAAAGAAAAAATATATACTTTTATATTTAAAAAAAATGTTCTGTGAAGAATTAAAACGATCTGTGGTGCAGTGGGACAGCGTCTGATTGTAAATATGATTGGTTCTGTGTTCGATTCCTATTCAGGGAATAATTCTAAATCAAGTTATATGTAAAAGATTTTCATTCTTCTTTTCGGGTGATACAAAGTGCAGTGTTAAAAGTGGGTAACGAAATGAGTTGACATAAAATTTTCTGTTACCTCTTTAAACTTTGACTTTGAAAATAGAGAAAGGAGTACTTCTTTATACTTTATTTAGTACTTCTTTTACTTTTTATATGGTTGAAAATATATATCTTTTCTTAGTGTACGAATAACATAAGAAAATTATCCAATAATTAACTAATTTTATAAATAAATAAATGTTCTCGAAATATAGCTAGGTATTTTATTTTGTTGAGGAATTCAGAACTATAAAAAAATGTAAGATATGGGTTAGTCAAATTGTTTTTTACAGCAAAATTAAAAGGTCAGCGTTGACAAAAGTTAAAAATGGACATGAAAGAAAAAAATTAAGCGAACTTTTCTAATTAAAAATTCGCCCCAATTAAAAAGTTTGTTAAAGAAAAAATGTGCTAGGATAAGTTGAAGTTTGTATAGACAAGCTTAATTAAACAATAAGATGGAATTTTGTTGCGTTTTTTTTTAAATAATAAATATTTTTTATAGCTGTTATCATTTAAATGTGCAGGCCATTGTGGCAAATTAGGGTTGTCGTTGGTTCAATTCTCAGTCGTAGGATGACTATATTCAAACTCTCTTAAAGTCACTAACTCTCTTTTAAGCTCGCTAACTCTCTATTCATTACAAACTGCAGTATCGTGCTGTTACTTAGCACGCAATAATTCAAAATTGAGAGGAATGTGGAGAAAAGAGTGATATGAGAAGGAACCTATTATTTGATGCATTAAGCAGAAAAAATAAAATACAAATACACATACGTATAATATGCCACAGAGGCGCACTTGTAAACTCTACATACAATAATTTAAAGTTCGATTCCCATTCGTTTCAATTTTCATATTAATTTCTAATATATCTGCGTAAACCAAAGAACGGCGTTAGGTTACGATAAACAAAAATTAAATAACAGTTTTATTATAAAGATTTTAGAAGCGACATGATATAGATTTCTTATACACGACAAAATGAAGTATTAAAAGAAATCATTAAAAAAATGACTTTACATTTTTATTTGAACGGATACAAATATTTCAAATTCCTTATCTTGAGTGTTTCTTAATATTTATTATGTTCACTTTTATTAACAAAAAGGCAATATCGGTAAAAGTAAAGAGAGAAGGACAATAATTTCACGAGCTGGACTCGCGTTTGGTCGTGAGCATTTAATAAAAAACTTTGGCTGCGATTTACCGTTTAAGTTTTAAAAGTACTCTAACTTTTGCTATAGCCTTATTCTGATTATTGTAGAAAACGAGCTTGAACTATTTAATATAAGAATTATTTAGAAAGTAATAAATTGATTGTACCTGGGTACGTTTAGCAGAGATGGAAGATAACGAAATGGACTTGGAAAGGTGTATTGTTGCCGGTAACAGAAATAACTGTGCTCAGGCTGTGTTGGCGTTCATAATGCAGTATTGATACCGACGTTATTGTACAGTATTGAAACGTGGGCGTATCAAAAGAAGAATGAAAGATGAATCCAGTAAAGATACGATCCCTTAGATATGTAGAGTTAGTGTAGCTGATCGTATACGAAAATGGCAGACGTAAGTGAGGAGATCATAATAAGAATGAAGAAGAACGCGCTCATATAGTTTAGGTATATAGTTTACGTCGATATGATGAGTGATAAAAGAAAACTAAGAAATATGTATGAAGCAAAGGCGAGTTGTACGAGAGGTCGGGGGAGACCTTGGTTGACTTTCGAAAATACAGTATCGATGATATTGAAGGAAGGTCACGTAAAAAGCATGTGGGCCACCCAAAGGGCATGTATGAAGAGATTAATGGTTGTAGACAAAGCGAAAAAAGTATGGAGGGAAAGTACACGTTTGGCGCTCCGTTCTCTAGGTATTGATGCGAGTTGTGTGAAATCTAAGATCTTTGATATTCGCGATTTTTATACATTTTAAATGAAACTATTTAACCGGATTAATCACGTATATTTTGGTATTCGAAACACACACAATTTTCAGTAGTCCGTTGTCACAGGTAGACTCAACCTGTGACCACGGACTACTGTAAAGTGTTCGAAACGTCAGGTATTCAAAAATATATTTTCGAATACCAAAATATACGCGATTAATCCGGTTAAATAGTTTCATTTAAAAAATAATTTGATTCTTATTTTACTTACCAATTGACTACTCATCGGAGAAAGCTATAATTTGAAATAATATGAAAGGACAAATTAAATAAAATTTTAAAATAAAATAAAAGGGCTATAGACTATAGAAAACGAGACGTTACAGAAAACAGAAACAAAATACAAGGGCCATAAAGTTCACGAAAACATAGTTACAGTCGATAACAAATATATTTATATAAGAGTAGAATAATAGAGAAAAGTAAACCATCTATATTTATGATCTTATAAGTATTTATGACATTATAAATATTTTCTTTTTCAAGCAAAGACGTTGTGTTCAGTAATTTATATTGAAATAATTGAAATATATGTTCCATTTTTTCCCTCGGTTATTAAGATATACATTGAGTACTTACAAAATATTAAGTGTGACACATTCTGACTGTAAACGGGATTGGTTGTGATTTCGATACCCATTTGGAAGACTGTTTTATTTATATAAATTTTATTTTTATTTCTCTGCTCTGGTCAGACAAAGCACAGATTCGATTTCGCCATTAACACGCATTATTTCAAATTTCGAACAAAAAGCAGTCAACGGAGTGTCTTGACACTATATTGTCTATGGTAAATCTACTATGCTGTAAAAAAATAAAGTATAATTAATTTCAACTAGTTTCTATTTAAAAGTTAAAGTTATTGCCGAATATTTACTATTATTGTAATACGTGATTGAAATAGTTATATTGAATACCAGAATATACATTTTGATTGCTCGTTATGTATAATAATGTCAAACAATAATAACAGCTTAATGTGGCCTTTGAATTAGGCAGAGAGCCATTTGTACAATATTTAACAGAAGTACGTTAACTCAATTTATTTCTTTTTTACAAGAGAGACATTCTAGTGTAAAGACACTCCGTTAACCTCCACCTTTCCATTCAAAATTGAAGCATTGTGTGTTTAGAGGCGAATACAACGCCCTGGTTTATCTTATTAGAATGGAGAATGGTGGGAATCCAAGCCACCCCACTTTTTTATGTTTTTTAGTTTTATATCTGTTTCTAGCGAGTCTATTAGCTTGGTTAGTGAAATACTTAGTACAACAAACATAATATACAAATTAAGAGAAGATATTGATTATAAGTTATTATTTTCCACGATATTTTTGTGTAGAAAGTACGTAGTGTCAAAATTCTCCGTACTTTGCTTTCCGCCAAATTCGCGGTGGAACTACAGCTCATTGCCACACTTTGTCTTACTGGAGCGAGGAAGTGAAAATAATTTAAATCTAAATAAATTTACTCCTCCAAGTGGAAATCGAACTCACAACCGACTGCGTTTACAGTCAGACGCTGTCCCACTGCGCCACGACCGACCCAAAAAAGAAATAAAAAATATTTATTATCAACCTTAACCTAAAAGTAGTTTATATTAAACAAAAAAAAAATAATTTAAAACCAAAAATAGTATATAGCTTCCTGAAAATCGTACCACACCATATCGATTGTATAACAGCTGTCAAGATCTCATATCACTGTGTAGGTTTTGGGGCCAAGTGATTCTCAGCACGAACCGGGCGGATAACTATTAATCTTTTCATAGCCGATCGTACTACACTTCACTGAGATGAAATCCTAAGCCTGCATTGTATATTAAGCTTATCTTTCCCAATACACAAACATGGCGATATTTCGTTCGATTTACGATCTTATACTTAATACTGTAAGAGTATGTAATAACAGTAATAATTTATGGGGTTGCGCCATTCAAAAGTTTTATGCAAGGTTCTCGTGTGGTTTTGTAGAATTATTGGCAGATTTACAAGCGTGTTATCAATATATGTGTGCTAGATGAAAATAGTGGTAGTAGGTTGTCAGAGATAACTTTGTGTTAAGACGCTGCCTGGAGATCATCGTGGCGCAGTAGAACAGCCTCTCACTGTTGTGAGTTCGATTCCCACTCGAAATAAAAAAAATCAATTCTTCACTCAATATACAATGTCACGATTTCAAGTGGAAATAAGTCAATGGACCACTAAGTCGTCTCCAACTATGCGGGGTAAATCGTGAAACATTCCACCCTCCACTCTCCTCTCAAAATATGAACATTGTGTATATTTAGTGGCGGAATTTGACTTTGACCCAAAGGTTGGGTTATAATCTTTTAAGAACTTAAGAAGTATATTTTTTAATGTTTGCCTTATTAATTATTAAAATTTAAAAAGTTACGTTCGGTTATAATCCGATATAATAGATAACTAATCGAAATATGTTATGCCTTAAAAATAGAGCGGAGTATCCTAATATTAAGTTTTCTCTCCCACTAATTATACTCTATTTCTTAAACAACGAATAATATTTTCAAACGAATAATAGACGAATGAGATTTGAAGCTGCACTCTTGGATACCATGGCGTTCTATCTGATACGGTAGAGGCGCAGGTTCGAAACCCGCTGCGTTGAAACTTTAATATGTTTCCTGAAAAAGTTTTTTTTTTAAGTATAAAATAACATATTTAAAATTTATAATACCGTAAAGATAACGTCAACTGAATAAGTCCTCGAGCTAGTTGTCAAAAATTGGGGTTCAGCCGTGGCTTGTGAACTACTAAATCACGTTGATTATCTGTAATGGAAATAAGATTTTTAATTATGATCCGCTTAGATTCCATCTTTAATTAAACTCAGACAATTTGTTATATAAGTTTATAAACTTATAATAAGCGAAAAAAGCTTCACGCTTTTTCCCGCGTAGCAGTACCCTGCTATGGCATAGAGAAGCTGTAGTGTCAAGACACTCCTAAATCAAGATATTGTGTGTAGAGTGGTAGTATTTAAAAAGATTTTTGTTTCAACAGGCTAATAATTTAAATATAATCCTTGTTTTGAATAAGATTCTAACCAATTAATTGCATTTATTCATTAATAATATTTTTTTTTTAAATTAACCCTGTAAGGAAATTTTATGAAATATATTTTTGTATAGTAAAGTATATCGGCTTTTGATAAAATGTTATCCTAGGAAATATCTGTATATATAATATACATAAAAGAACCAAACAATTTTTGTTTATTAAATAAATAAGGCAATATTGATATAAATAAATATATTTTTATTTTTTATACGTCGTATAAGTGACTCTCCGTTTTAGACAAGAAGTTGTATTTTCAATACTTTTACAGTTTCTAGTTTTCAGCGAAGAGTGACTGAGTTTTACGCAGAGAGCTATAGTCGAAACATTTAGTTTCTAATTTTTATGAGTTCGCATCGCTTATTCCGTGTCCAACGTTTCGCTTTTCCTGAACAGAGAAATGAAAATAGCATGAAAATGATCATACTTCAAGGATAATCATAGAGAAAAAGTTATCTTTTTGATGTATTGATTTTCTTATATTACTAGTTGAACCAGAGCAAAATGTATATCAAAAACAATTTGTTTAGCAAATTAAATAAACTTTGACTATGCAAGTATTCTACCCCTCTACGGGCATAACTTTCGTTGGAAAGACGTCCGAATTTTTTCCTTCATCTATTAATATAATTGTTTTGCATCGATATTTTGTCGACTATAAAGTCTAAAAGAAAATAAATATTAAAATTACTCAACTCACTAAATGCAGAAGAAAATATGTAACATAAAAAATCTACTTATTGTACAAAAAAATAAATTATAAAAAAAAATATTTAAACGTAGCTTATTCAATATTAAATTAAAATACATACTTATACAAAGCTTTTAAAAGTATATATATGAAATATAAAGTTATAAAAGCTTTGTATAAAAGCTTCACTTTTACAGCTTTAGAGTTAATAATATAGATTTTGTGTCGTAATTAATCCCAACGGTAAAAAGTACACGATTATCGTGAAAAAGAGAATTGCCAAAAACTCAGTGTCGCCTCATTTATGATTCTTCCCGTGATTATACAAAATAAATTAGAGGTTTTCCGGAATGGCCACGGAATTGGCGTTTTGATTTGCCTTTAAAATAGCTGCGTTGTTTACTTTAGTAAAATTGTTGGATTTTAAACTTATTTACTTATATGTACAGTTTCACGCTTTATCTCGCATGTTGCCAAACGCCCCGAGGATTGAATATTTAAAAACTTCTTTGTATTTAAAAGTATATTTATTTATATTTAATTAATGTTACTTCATATAACGAGTATGTAGTGATAGAATAACTATGAAAATATGGACAATATACAATATGTAACTTAGTTCTAAGTGGCTGATTATAATTATATGTAAATGAAAAATAAATAATAATAAGGAAAAAGAAGATACAGACCCAGTCTGCAGTGTATTAAATTTTATATTAATAAAAATAAATAAATATATGTACATTAACTTAACACATACTTATATATATATATATATATAAATATATATATATATATATATATATATATATATATATATATATATATATATATAATAAAATTTTAAAATGAAATCTTATTTTTATTAGAATCTTTATTAGTAGTTTATTTTATGAAATGAGCCAGAATAAAAAATATCTATGTAAGGGGAAAAATATATTTTTTTAGCTTCACGCTTTTATCCCGCATAGCAGGGTAGGCAGAAAGTATTTAGTGTCAACAAACTCCGTACTTCGCTTTCCACCGAATTCGATACATTGTGTGTTGAGTGGTGGAACTCAACTGCACTTTGTTTTTTACCAGAGCGAGGAAGTGAAAATAATTTAAATATTATCACTCCCCCGAGTGGGGATAGAATCCGCAACTGATCGCGTTTACAGTCAGACGTTGCCACACTGCGCTACGACCGGCCTCTAGAAAAATATCCATATTATTTTAATAAAAACTATAACTTTTTTTAAGTTATATAAAATAAATACATAAAAAGATTATAAAGTAACTAACAAATAAAGCGTTGAAATTAAATATTTATTTAAAACCTTGCAAATTGCTATTTAAAATAAATGAAAATTTAATACATAAGACTTTTATTATGAATTTTTTTTTTTCTAATTTTTTTTCTTAAATTTCAAAGTTAACATTTACTACTCACTTTGCACGTATATTTATCTAGTTTCACCCTTTATATCTATCGAGCAGTCAGAGAGACCGGAGTGCCAAGCGCTAAGGTTCCAACATAATTCTTTCCCCTCATCCATAGTTACTGACTACTTCACACATGCCCTTCGGGGATTCTTATGCTTTTCCTGTGACCTTCCTGTCCAGTATCATTAACACCTTATTTTTCAAGGTCAACCAAGGCCTCCCCTGACCTCTCCTCATACCGATTACTTTTGCTTCATGAATATATCTTGTAATTTCTGTATTATAAACAGGAATTTAAACAGTATTTCAGTACAAAAAAAAATAAAACCTGCCCATTTAGTGAATACAACGTTCGCTGCATCGAGGGTCTATCCTGGGAAATATATTTGTCGGAATGAAATGTTGTAGCACGGGACTTTATGACTTGTGTCTAATGGATAAGGGACTTTTGTATGTGAATTGTAGAGATTATCTTTCATGTGGAATACATGAACTGTTTCTATAGTTCTTTTTAAGAAGAAAAAGCAAGTTGAGTATAATGCAAATGAATTAGAATGTTAAGTTAAGGCCGACAGTCTTTAACTCTATTTTCTGTGTAATAAGTTAAAAAATATATTTACTATAATTAAATTTAAGATTTACTCTTTTTAACGTATAGCAGAAGGAGCCTAGTGTCGGGAGACTCCGTTCTTCGCTTTACTACTGAGACCGGTACTTAATTGCGCGCTTTGTGTTATCACAGGGATTAAATGAATATATTTTTACTAAAAGCAAACCCCAAGAGGAAATGTAACCACACAAGCCACACTGCCACAGCTAATAAAAAGCAGCCTCACTCTTTATTCTATATAGCAGGGTTTTCAGAGAGAACACTAACACTCTGTGGATGGCTTGTCTTAAATGCTGCGCTTTGTCTCACCAGAGAAGAGAACTTCAGTTCATTAATATTTTAACCAAAATCATTTCCCAGATTAGAAATCGAACCCATAACCAATGTCATTTACAGACAGACCTTGTCTCACTGCGACACGATGGTCTCTAACTATACATTTATTCCATTAAAATATTAAATTATTTTAAAATTTATGTAATATTTCAAAATAAGCATATATTTTAATGATAAAGCAAAGTGAAGATCAATTTGAATAAAGTTAATTTACATATTTATTACGGGGACTAATAGAGAAAAAAATAATAATGTTTTAAAGCAGTTAGGTATTTTTCAATGTAGCCTTGGAATGATTTGTATTATAGGTAATAAATATTTTATTACATATTTTTTGAAAAGGGTAGTTACTAATAGAGAGAACCCAGTTATTGTGGTTTAAGTCATGGAATTGAACCTCACACTTGCTTTCGTCTTAATAGATTTGAGAAATTAAGATAATTTAAATGTCATTATGTCTAGTTGAAATCGAACCCACGATTTCGTTTACCGTAGTGTACTGTTCTTCTGCACTATGAGCGCTTTTCTTAATTTTAATAGCTTATAATTAAAGCTTTATGCTAGTTAAAAGCCTTATAAATTCATATTATGTTGTTTAAATTGACAAAAGAATATAATTGCACTAAACAATTAAAAATATAAATTAATTTCAACCTTAAATCGACAGTAATAATACGCTCAAAGCTGTAAAAGCTGAATTTTCAGTAATATTTCATTAAAACTGTAATTTTCACCTTATGTTGTAGGAATACGAGTGAAACGACGTGAATGCCAATATTTTCGCTGTTGTAGAAACCGCAGACCGCAGACAACGGGCCATGTCTGACACGTTTAGCTCGAAATAAAAATTATTTATGATTTTAACGAAGTTGCTAGGAAAAAATTGGTTCAAAACCGATTTTTGCCAAAATAGCATGTGCATTTTAGGTTTTACTCGAATTTTTTTACATGACATGCATAATTCTAATAAATACAATAAATTAATTATTAAATTATTTTAAATTACTATTAATTTATTTTTTATACTTTTAAAATCCTATTGAAATACTTGATATAAGAAAAAAGAATTAGAAAGAAAACGTTTAAACATTTGACTACAGTGGGTTTCAACATACGAGAAGCTTTTGTAAAGAATTTACTCTAATACATAATGTAATTTTTATTGTATTAAATACTAACATTTCAACCATTTATAATGTAGTACGATTTATAATGCTACATCTATTTATTTTAGTTGGAATCATTCTCGTTAGCGAGTACGTAGTATTCATATAAAACTAATTAGCGTTACGCCCGGCTGTAACGAATATCCCGCGCTTCGTTAGTGGGAATAGTAAAATAACATAACTTTACTATTACAGTTTGTGAATCTACCCTTTGTAGTGGAATGCAATAGTAGTGCAATATTCAATTCAAATGGCTAAAATTATCTTTACTTGCGATTTAGGTGAAATTTCGCAGTAACTTTATGCAAGTAGTCCAATTTTGAAGTACATTCTTAGCGATGAGCAACGCAGAGTAGCTTTAATACCAGAGAGAATTAATTTGTTGGTTTAATATTAATATTTTTTATGAATTTCTTTTTTTTTTGGCAAAGGTAAAGAAAACGTTAAAGGTCACTCCTTCTGCTTTTCAGAGGTCAACCCATTCAGAGGTATTGGGTAAAAATAATTGAAATTTCTAAAGGTGAGTAGCAGTTTGAAAGAATGAATTAGTAATATTGTTTTGTTAATATTGAACAAATTTGTCTTTAAATTAACGTTAGAGAAATAATTTAAAATTTATATTTAAGTGCATACAAATATATACAGGTAAATGCTTGGTGATCAGTAAAATAGATTTTTACCGAGTATGGACACCTCTTGCATAATAGCTTTTTATGTCAGTTGACATGTTTTGTGATATTAATGTATTAAGATCAAAAATTGTGGAAAAAAAGATATTCATTATTACCAACGAGGCTGGGGTGGCTTAGTGGGACAACGTTTGACGGGTGTAGGTTTTATGGGAATGCGAGTGGGAACTCGTGGCAATAATTCATTTCTCTGTTTCGATTTCGGGCGGAAAGTAAGCAACGAAGTGCTTTGAAGCTAAGTTATCTATGGTTGTGCGGGATAAAGCGTGAAGCTGCTTTCTATATGTCGATAAATTGTTAATTGATGTGTGTAACACTTCTCGTGTTATCTTCTTGTGTAAGTTGTGTAGAGCTAATTAATTATTATCTTTTTTAATATATTAGTTTAACGTTTTATTAAAAATATAATATAAAAATAAATATTGACGCTGGTCGTGGCACAGTGGGACAGCGTTTGACTCTAAGAGTCAAACGCTGTCCAAGACTCTTTTTTTTGATAGGACACGCAAGGCAAGCGAGCGTGAGGGTCACATGATGGTAAGTGATCACCACCGCCCACAGTCCCGGGTAACACCAGCGAAGCCACAGAAGCATTGCCGGCCTTTAAGGTGGGTATAAGTGTGCTTTTTGAAGGCGTTTATGTCTAATGGCCTGGAAACACTGCCGCTGGTAGGCCGTTCCCCAGTTGTTTGACAACTAGAACGAAATTCTTATAGAAAAGCACAGTAGTAGAACACCACGTATCCAGATGGTAGAGATGGTATTTTAGTCTGTTACATACTGTGCGGTTGGAAAATTCAGCGGCAGGAACCAGGTCAAACAGTGCTTCAGAATATTCGATGAAACATCTCTACGCAACGCCAAAATATAAAGCCCGTCACAGATTATTGGGTCCCCAACAACCCGAACGGCTCTCCGTTGTATGCGATCAAATCGCTTAATCGTTTTGATACTCAGGTGCACCAGCCCAGAGATGAGAACTACTGTTCTCATCTTTGGGCTGGTGCACCTCCATATGAGGCGAACCTGGGCTCTATAAAGGACCAAACGGTGCTCGGGCGTGAAGTATCGTCTCGCTCTGCCGATGACATGAAATATTTTTGAGGCTAACTTGGCCTTGCTTTCCATTCGTGATCGAGATACTGGTTACTCGAAACGGTAAGGCCCAATATACTGATATCGGGCGCAGCTTTAAGGGGGGTGTTCTCGTAAACTGGTGATACGATAAATGGGGTTTTCTTAGTGGTTAACGAGTAAATGTGTGTCTTCAGGGGTTGAACTGAACCAGGTTCCTATCGGACGGATGGAAGACATAAGAACACATTTTCCCGAAAAAGACCTGCACGGCCAGTGTAGACGGCGTCCACCTTGCTGTCGCCTGCATAAGAATAAGTTCTAGGATCCTCTAACAAATCATTGATATGTAGAAGGAACAGTGTTGAGGATTGCACACAGGCCTGGGGGACGCCAGCGTTCACGGGCATTAATTGAAAGCAAAAATCGTCGATAGTAACCTTTATGCTACGCCCAGTGAGGAAGCTGGCGACCCTCTTGAATAATTTCTTGGGAAGTCCATACGATCGAAGTTTGGCAAGGAGCGTCTTGTGCCACACTCGATCGAAGAACTTCGCCATGTCTAGACTAACAGCCAGGCCCTCTTCCTTGCTTCCAATAGCAGCAGCCATGCGGTAAGTTAAGTACACTAGAAGATCATCAGTTGACCGACCATGGCGGAAGCCATAATGACGGTCGCTGAGCAACCGTTGATCCTCTAGATATACCAGATCTCTCTTTTATTATGCTCTCCATTACTTTGGAGAGCACGGAGGTGATACCGATAGGCCTATAGATAGTCGGACCGGAACCATTGCCTTTTTTCGGGAATCAGGTGTGTTAGGGGCTCTTCTATGAATCAGGGTCTACGCCGAGTGAAAAAAAGTTAGCACCGGTGACAACTCTGGAGTACATACACGGAGAAATGCCATCCAGTCCACTCGACTTGTGGATGTTCAGAGAAGATAAAGCTTGCCTCGCAGCTAACATCGAGCTCTGGCACCGCGGAATGGTCGGCGCCGTGGTTTCTCTATCATCCAAAGTCGAGTTCGAGGCGAAGAGAACGTCCAAGAGATCGGCTTTCTCTTTCGCTGTGTGGATCAGTGTGTCATTCTCGGTGGGCAACGAGGGAAGCGAAGTCTGGCTGAAGTTGCCAAGTGCAGCCTTCGAGAGCGCCCAGAAGTGACGTGTTCCGGACGAGTATCTCTCAAGCTTCTCACCGTTTCTAGCGATATACTTGGACTTTGCATTAGCTTAAAAGTTCTTAAAGTACCTTAAATCACGGTTATATTTTCTCTTTAAGGCTTTTACCTTTGGATCTTTGGATGGTATGCTTTGCGCTTGTCAATGGCAGCTTGTTTGTAAGACGTACTAAACCAGGGTCTTGACTTGCCACCGATTGGCACTACAGAGCTAAGGATGTAAAGTTCCATGCTCTGCAGAACCACGTCGGCAACAGCAGCGGGACAGTCACTCGGATCACCAGAAGAAAAGCAAACCAGCTCCAAGGGATAAGATGAGTAAAAGGTACGCATCCCAACCCAATCTGCTCACTTATAGTGCCAAACGCGACGGGTTGCTAGTGTTCTGCAACTACCACGTTTAATAGGCACTACACTACGTATCAAGCAGATCCCAAGGGGGCAACGACCTTAACCTGATACTGTTTGGCATATGAAGTGAGCAGAAGGTCCACTAAGGAGGCATTGTGGCTGTCCACATTTGGGACTCGCGTAGGCGAACCTTCCTTCCTGCGTAGTCGGTAGTGCATGATGTAATGCAATTGGCATGATGCGCATTGAAACCGCCAAGTATCAGAGGGTAGCTAGGACAGCATATCGTCAATAGCCGATTGCATATGTTCCATAAGTCGATTCGTTTCAGCGTTACCACTATGGGACCTTTATAAACATGCGTAGAATCGGACGCGATCCGAATCAATACAAAGCCAGATAGTAGACAGGCCTCGACCTTCAAAATTGGCAAGGTGACGAAAACTCAGGTCCTCTCATGAACACAGCGACTTCGGCGTGACGTAAAAAATTATTAACGCACAAAATTATTAAGTAACCCAAAGTGAGTTCCACCACTCAAGAATCCTCGAATGAACGAATTCGGACGTAAGCGGAATGCGGATCGTCTTGACAATAGGTACTATCTGTATACACTGATAAAAGCGTGAAACAAAAAAAAAAAAAAACATGTATGAATATATTTGTAACTAATATTTTCGCTAAACAAGCAAATAGTTTATATTAAGCGAGTTGTGTGAAATTCATCTACGTCGGCGACCAAAATATAAGTACTTTAAATTACTTCTTATTATATCAGCTTTCTTCCAATGAAGGTACGAAATCTTTCAAATTCCAGATATTAATCAGAACAAACAGACATACAAACAAAAATTGTTAAAAATGTTACCTTGTTATGAGTACTGTGTATAATATTTATTTTATTTAATCTACCTGTCTACGTGAAGCAAGCAATTGTGTGAACAAAAAGTACAAAAATGTTTGAAAGGATTTGCTTTGAATTAATTTATTCTATACAGCCTGTATTATAAAAAATATGAAATTTGCAAACGCGAAATCTAAGTCTTATATAAATTTTGCAAATAAATGTTACATCAAGGTCGACGAGTACCATCTAATAAATCATAATTCGTATTTTCACAGCCAAGTACAAGTAAGTTAAAAAATCAATAATGAATCATACTTACGTATGATATTCACAATTTTAAGTACCGACCTACAGTAACCTTGTTATAAAGCATTTTAGTAATCCCATTTACATCTCAACTGCGCACGTTATTCGTCCTCATCCTATCTTATATTGTAATTTATGATAATGATAATGAAATTAAATTTCCAGACACCTAAAAACGTTTTATATCATATTTGTAGGATCAATGATCTCGGAGTGAGCCTTGGAAATAGTGTTTAAATATTTTAAATATCAATTTTATATATAGTTTAAATATTTTAAATATAGATATGTATGTATGTTTTCTTTCAGATTCTTGCCTTTTCTCTATACTAGGGAAAGATAGACAAAACCTGGACACTGCTGCTGCTGCTGTTAAGACACTGCTAACACATTATACCGCGCATTAACTTCTCGTAGCTGAACTTCGTAATTATACATGTTCTTCCGAGTATGGACTGTCCCAAAAACAGATCGATATAGGGAACCAATCGAATTTAGTTCGAGAAGTAGGCCTTCATTTGTTTTGTAGCTTTTTTCCTATTATATTGCCTTCTTTTCTCTTGCTTTCTAAAACTATAAGGCTCTGTTCACAAACTTCCACTCATTTAAGGACATTGCGTGTTGAATTAAACACGGCGTATCAGATCAAAAAAGAACATCGGCGTTTAACAATGTATTTTTCTAATATACTACACTAAATATTAATATTAACCTACATACTATCTACAGTTTTAGCAAAAAAATGCTATTATTAAATTGCCTTTCACACTATTTTATTGATATGTTGAAATGTTAAAACATATATAAAGAATTTTATTCACATCTAAGGCTGACCAAAGCCGTAGTTTGTGCTCACGCCAGCTGAAATATTTACATTTCTCAACAAATATTTGCTACACTGAACATACTGTACTTTGAGTATGCAAAGAAATTTCAGGCTTGAAAATTCCAAACTTTATTTTGAATTGCCTTATGTTTTTTCAAACATTTAACTATTTTAAAAAACGCAATAAGCTTTATATACTTAGTTAAATAAATATGAAAGATAAGATATATTACTTTTAATATTCTAGATAAAATTAAGTTTGTATATTTATTTTTTATTTTATTGAGTTTTATCAAAAATGTAGTTACTAGTAGTTAAAGTACAACTCTACTAAAAAATCAATAATGAAAAAAATGATACAATGAGATTTATATGCGGAATTATGAAGCTAATACTATATATTTAATATTAACATTTCTATTATAAAATTATTGTAAAAAAGCGACTGATGAGTTTCTTGGCGTCTCTCCTTATCAGATTATTTCTGAGCTTAAAATAATAAAATTACGGAAATTAAATTAACAACGTTGGATTTATAATATAACAGATTTCTTCCTACCTGTGGTAGTGGGTGATAATAAAACAGGGTGACCAGTGCAATTAATCATAGAAAAGAAAACGCATGTGAATATAAAGAAATGGTATATTTTATGATTAGATAGTATTTTGATTATGAACCTTCTCAAATATCTCACTCACAAGTGGGATTTAAGGCAATAAATTATTATAATTCCATCTTTTTAAGCAACAAAACTAACGTACAAATTTCTTTCCACAGCCAGCCATAAAAATAAACACAATCGCTTTAAACATCCATACTTGTTTATCAGGACATTTGGCAGGCGTCCACTTTGAAATTAGAGAAACCATTTCTACAGTAATAACAAAGAAAATTTCTTAGTAATAAAATGATATTTGTGAAAGAATTCGTGCCGAGGCAATACATTCGGGTAGGCGTGTCGATAGCTCTCTGCGGATTTATGTCAAATTACCTAGCCCATAGACCATTGACCTCGTTTCTAAAATATGTGGCCCAATTTATGAACGATTTGCATTAAAATGAGTTAAAAATTAGTACTACTAGTGTTTAATTTTTTTTGCTTCACACTTTTTATAGACACTCCGTACTTCACTTTGCACCGAATTCGAGACATTGCGTGTTGAGTGGTGGAACTCAACGCCGCAATTTGTCTTTTACCAGAGCGAGGAAGTGAAAATAATTTAAATATTATAACTCCTCCGAGTGAGGATCGAACCCACAAGCGATCACGGTTACAGTCAGACGCTGTCACACTGCGCTACGACCGGCCTAAAATATAATACTTATATATCTAGTGTTTAATATTAACTGGATTTAGTTATTGATTGAGTTGGTAGGTTCTTTTTGTTTATATGGCGGTTGTGAGTTTGATTCTCACTTGTTAGAATGTTTATAGTGAAAATATTTTTAGTTTAGGGTTTCGTGAAATAAGTGGTAGTGTTAAGTTCCGCCACCCTAAATTAAATAACCGAATTACTCTAATTTTTTTTGGTAAGCCCGAGAGGAATATAATGAAATATAGCATTAAATAAAACAGTTTCACGTTTTATCCAACATAGCAATAGCAAGGTAATTAGAGACAACCTAGTGTCAATACACTCCGTTTACTGCTTATCGTTAAAAAAAAGTTATGTATATCGAAATTTTTTTTTAAATTTTAATTTTATCCTCGTTCTATATAATGGTATAGGAATATTTTATTTTTGTTATTTAACATGTTCTTAGATCTTACAGCCCATTCTTAAAAGGAAAATCGAATAAACGCCCATTTAACACTAATCCTAAGCACACATCGAATGTACGTACACTTTTATGTTCAATAAAATATGTTAAGTATAATTGTCTTATGTATAAAACCTCTAAAAGTAATAGTAAGGCAATCATCGCGCAGTGGGATAAAGTCTAGTTATAAACGCGATTAGTTGCACTATGATTATATTTAAAATTTATTTTCATTTCCACCAATTTCGTAAAGTAAAGCAAGGCATTGAGTTCACCATTCAGCAGGCAATGTCCCAATTTCGAGCAGAACGAACTATCTTGACACTTAATTGTCTACGATTTCTTTGCTTTGTGGGAAAACGCGTGAAGCTATATTAAAAAAGATATTTTCAGAGGCTGTAAGTAATAATTATAGGTTTGAATTCTAATCTAACGTTTTTACATTTAATACATTATATTGGGATACGTCTCGAATTGAAAATATTTTAGTTGAAATATTTGAGTAGCGAATGGAGGAATCTTGCACTGGGCTTCTCTCTACTCATCTCAAAAGTTTTTTTTAGCTTTTTATCTCATAGAGCAGGATCATTATCTAGTGTTAAGATAATCTGTACAACATTTTACGTCGAATTCGAGACATTGTGTGTTGAGTGGCAGAACTCAACGCCGCGTTTTGTCTTACCGGACAGAAGTTCGGTAAAAATTATAAATAAAATATTTATTTTTATATTCACATTTATTAAACTATTTCAATATTTAATTAGTACTCTAAGTAAATAGTAACACGTTTTCTTTTATAGTTAATGTATGCATAAGTATCTCTACTTATATATGAAGTGAATCAATAACTGGAAAGAAACTTCTACGTAGATAATAAGGGAAGTTAGAAGTGACTTCTACAACAAATAAGGAAACAACTACAAGTATTACTAGAAACGAGATCACAACAGTTCTACGGTTGTAGTGAGAAAACTTCGATATTGCTACGTTAGTACAAACTATAGATAGAGGTTATTATTAGCTGTTCAGTAATAGAACTTGTATCTAATATAAAGCACAGGAGGATATTCAGATACAACCTAGTGTCTTGACACTCCACAATTCACTTAATTGCTTTTCATCCGAAATAAAGACATTGCGAATAGCAAAGTCAGCCTTCACTATAGCAGAGAAATGATAACAAACTTAAATATATAATGAGGGATTTCTCCGTGTGGGAATCGAATCGACGACCAAATGCATGAACAGCGCTACGCCGATCCACTGTGCACAGATAGCCTTAATAATAATAATTTCTTACCGTTTAATCTTAATATAAACATATAAAATATATATCACAAAACGGGTCAATCACTGAAGCACAGAAAAAGCTATTGTAAAAGACTGGTGACCGTACAAACCAAAAATCTGTTTTACAGACCGCTAGGTATTCACCCTTTCATTGTATTTTGTTGCATTAAAAATTTCGTATTAAAATATTTATTTTAAATTAAAAAGAAGTTGGTATTCACATGTATGTATATAATATTTTAATTATTTTGCGATTACAGTACTCTCTAGATTGTAGTATATGAGTAACAATATACCTTGAGATTATGTTAATGTATTTTACGTACCGTGTACAGCGTCTATGAAGTTAAAATAAATTAAACAAATTTTAATATAATAATAATTATTTTTTTTAATGTCATTTAGACATAAGTCTGGGTCATATATTACGAGGTTCTTCTCATTTCACCCATTTTTAGATAATGCTTAGAAAGTGGAAACCGACACCCTCATTTTATCTGATCAGATGGGTGAAACGCTATATTTTATACAAGAAGCCCTATCCCCTGAGCGAGATAAGAACTGCAACCACCCAGCTTATAGGTAAACATTTGTAAAATCCCTTTTTAATTAAGAAATATTAGATACTGATAAACGTTCTTTGACAATAGTTTGTAAAGTATGATTTCTTAAGAGTCTTACAAATAGTTTTTTTTATGTAAATTTAAAGAAACTATTCTCTCGTTATATTCTTCGTACGGCACTGATTTCAAGGATGCTATGCGAATATTGTATTGTCATCAGATCTGAACAGGTCTCTGTGAAAATTTAACAGAAAGTGAGTCGAAGTTGTGTTGCAAGTTTTCTTATATGGATAAACAAATCTAGAAAATACTTACTCTCTAAAACTCTAATAAAACATATTAACTAAAAAACATTCTAAAACAAGCTGTTTTCATACTGTATTATAATCTACAAACCAAGTCCTTTCATTTGATACCCGTATCAACCCACCTAGGGTTGTAAAAAAATTTTTAATCCGCCATTTTGTTGTGACGGCCATTTTATATTAACATAGAAATTGACTACATATAATTTCATTGTCATCAAAACTGAGATTGTATGCTAAATTTCAGCACTTTTCACACACTAACTTTCTAACACAAGTTAAATAAAAGCAAAAAAAAATTGGAGAAAGGATGACTTGGCAGACAAAAGCACAATATTTATAATAAGCCACTAAATAGATACGATTATAAAAATAACATTAAAATTGAAAAAGATATTTTCGCTTTCCGTTTAATTCGAGACATTTCGTGTTGTGAGTGGCGGAACTCTACACCGCAATTTGTTTTACCAGAGCGACGAAGTGAAAATAAGTTAAACATAATCACACCCGAGTGGGGATCGAAGCCACGACCGATCGCCTTAACAGTTAGACATTGTCCCACTGCGCCACGACCGGTCTCTAAACGAAAATCAATAAGCCAAAATCATTCGGAAGTTATTAAATTAGGCCAGTCTAAATATGCCAAATTCCCTTTTTCATTTATTACGAAGGCAGGACAATGATTTATGTAATACCTACCGCCTTAGGTTTTATTGCCCCAAGTCCGAGGGAATTCCTATCGGAGTACACATAAACTTTCTTTCGTTATCATATTTTTCGTGCTTATTTGTGTATGGACGTACATTTTGTACAAACAACTAATAAATTTGAGACTTTCATGTCTCTGTCTCTGTCTCTGTCGGTCGGTCTGATTGTAAGCAATAGTTCTGGGTTCATATCAGCGATTTAATTAAATATATTTAGTGTATATATTACTTCGCTTAGGAATAAACTACATACTAAACATGTAGAGTAAAGCTCCTTTTATCTAATATAATATTATACAATTATAATAATTTATTATGTAATTTTAACGTATTATTTTTAGCAGATTATGTAAAGAATTTTGTACAATGTCATTAATTTGTACTGGCACTTAATGCACATCACTCCTATTGTTAATTACTTATAATAAAAATATTCTTTAACAGATTTGAAGCTACTACCACCACATTTAGATTGTGCCACACACCGACTGTGCCACAATGTCGTCAACAAAACGTTAAATCTTGATTATACGAAAACAGTATTCGAGCTATTTTCATTTATCGATAAATGGAACAACATAAATTACTCTGGAATAACCCTGTCTATTATCTTTACAGCCTTACAAAGCCACTTCACATCTTCATTTCCTTCAAAACTAAATAAACATCTCTAAAGTAATTACACTATATAGATATAATTTTTTTATTATAGATTCACGTTTATATTTCGCATACCAAATATACCCGTCTAGGGTAGACAGAAAGTACTTAGTGTCAAGACTGTATGTCACTCCGTATTTCGCTTTCCGTCGAATTCGGGACATTGTATGTTGAGTAGCGGAACTTAACGCCGCGCTTTGTCTTACCAGAGCAAGGAAGCGAAAAAAATTTAAATATAATCACTCCCCTGAGTGGGAATCTAACCCACAACCGACACTGTCCCTTGTACCACGATCGGCCACTTATTTTTTTATTATTTTTCTCTTAACTTCATACTTTAGTCCGTTTTTTTGTGGTTTAAAATATGAAGGCAAAGGCCATTCTAGTATGCTTTTCTTTGCTTTCCGTCTAAATTCAAGACATTGTGCCTTGTTTGGGTTAACTGAACGCGTTTTCTGTACGTGTCACGTGTCAAAGTACTGTACAGAGTTTCCGTACACAAACAACATATCTTTTTTGATAATAGGTATATATTTAAAATTCCTAAAATACACGCACATATATATATATATATATATATATATATATATATATATATATATATATTGCAAATAAATAACTGATAAAAATAAACAGTCACAATTTGGAAATCGTTCGCTATCTTGATGCCAAATAATTTGGAGATCCATCATGATAAGGGCCACGGTATCGGAATCTACGGGAACATCTAATTTATGGGTTATTACATACCTACTGGGGACCCGCCCTCGCTACGCTTGAGACTCGATTATTACCACGCTACCACGCTTCTGTTATTCTGCTTTTTATTTGAAAATATTTTTTTTTATATAATTTTTGAATTCGTTTTTTTCTTCGAGGAAGTGAGATGAGTCACATAGCAAAAATAATATTCTTTATTATGTATAGAGACTGTTGTGGCGCAGTGGAACAACGTCTGAAAGTGAATATGATTTGTTGTGGATTCAATTCCACTCGGGAGAAAGATAAATAATATACTTTTTTCTTATTATTATCTTGACTAGGTTCTCTTTGCCTGTCTTAGTGTACGGGAAAAACTGTAAAGCTAAAAGACGTCGAAAGTATTATTGGTGTTTAAATACCATAATCGACATCAGTTTACTCCGCCACTAAATACATAAATTATAAACAAAATAATTAGAATATAAAATTATTTAAAACGAATTTATCATTTTTGAAAACCCGACGTTTTGAACAAATTACCACAAGTTAATACCAAAATATACCCGATTAATCCGTTTAAAATAGTTTCATTTAAAATGTATGAAAATCGCGAAAATCAAAGAACCAACTTATTATAAAAAAGACTCACTATTCCGCGTCTTAATGCGTTTTTAAATAAATAGGCACTTTTTAAACCGTATGGAACGGTGAATGGAGAGCGGAGGGATATACCAACAAGGTCTATGTTTTTAAATCAACAAAACATCATAATTACTCGAATATGCACCATGTAAGAAAAATACATTACTTACATAACAAATGTATCATCCGAATATGACATTAAGAGGATAATGTTAAAAAAAGACAATAATCCATATATTTACGTATAACGGGACAAAATTAATATTTACTACGAAACACACATACTGAAGTCAGCGGTGGCATATGGATATTATGAAAACGAATTTCCTCACTTGAAATAAAATAACGCCTGTAGGTAGATGGGAGGCAATTTGCTATAAATCTACTCTGGATGAAAATGTTCGAAGGCGTTTTTAGCTGTTCCAGAAATAATAGCTATTGTTCCAGCGGTGGCAATTGCAAGGCGTCAGGGTTTGTCGTTGAAATTTAACTACATATTTGGAATAGTTGAGCACTTTGATGTAGGAATACGTTTGACGGTTAAATATGCTTTGTGTTTTGTTCATAGTGACGTTGTAAATAGTGTTTTAGTTGCTAGCTTAAGGAGTTTATTAAGAAGTTCTGAGTTCGATTTCGAGTCAAATATGTTTAAACTACTTTAAAAGGAACTATTTTTGGGAACCTGATGTTTCGAGCACTTTACAACAGTCCGTGGTCACAGGTAGACTCATTTAATCTAATAAAAATGTTAGCGATAAATTCGTTTAAAATAATTTCATGTAAATTGTGTAAACATTACGAAAATCAAAGATCTTATTTAGTATTAATAGACTGGTTGTTACGTACGGTATGCGTGTGTTTTTTTGGATACTTTTTTGTTTTTGTTAGTTAATATTATTAAGTTGATGCTGAGTTATATTTAGACTAAAGAAACTAGATTTTGATTTCAAACTCGATGATACAAATGTGCGTTCATCATAAACAAATAAATAAATAATATACTAGCATTTTGAACGCGGCTTCGTCCACATCTACAATGTAAAATAATGATTTTTCTAAAAAAACCAAAAGAAATGTGAGATATAACTAGCTTATAACCATTCCAAGACCCTTAAATGTGGCTGTATGATATTTCATCCCAATCAATTATTTTCGTATTTATAATATTAGTATGGATATGGATCGGGTTTGCTTAAACCCGACGCTGATAAGAGCTGCCATACACACGTCTAAGGAATATTTTATTTTATTTGTGTTTTAATATCAATAGAATAAAATATAAAATAATATAAATATTATTTTAATTGTTTTAACTCTATGCTAATAAATAAAACTTTGAATTATTACTCTTTTATTCATTTATATTTTTATACTCTTGACATTTCACTCCTATTTCATATATAATGTGTACATATTTATATGTAATTTTATTTTTTTATTGTCTTATTTTTTTTCTAAATAATAGTATATTTAATAAATAACGAGAGAAATTAGAACGAAGTAAAGAATTCTGTTGCCGAAAAATTATCTGACAGAAATATATTTTTTGGCTAGGAGAAATTCGTAAAAATCTCTCTACAGAAATTCTAATAACAAAAATTAGCTGTATTATGTACACTTAGGGAAATGTTTTCAATTAATTATAATATACATATTACATAGCTTAAATAGTGTTTGAGCACATTATCTACATTCAAATTATTGGTCGTAATGGGAGATATCAATATTAACAATTAGACATATGATTCAACGATGGAATGTTTGCGCGCAGTTACCCCTGCCAGCTTTACATAACATTAACAGTTGTGTAAGGCTGCAACATTCTATCTGCCGCGAGTACCAGGGCGCATCATGCTAGGGCGTCCCCGCTGGTGTGAGAAGTAGCGACGAATGTGACGTTGGGGACAGCTACCCAACACGCCACGTCCGTAACGGCGGGAAGTGGATGTAAGAGAAGGGATGCAACAGAAGATGAATGAATTATTAGATGTGATGAATGAAAGAGATTTAGATGTTGTTTGTGTGACTGAGACCTAAAGAAAGGGCAATAGCATGACCGATTTGCCGGGCAACCGAGTCACTTTCTGGGTGGGAGTTCCAGAAAGTGAACGAGGGTGTCAAGGTGTAGGTGCGTTATTGTCCTCTCGATTGGTGAGTGCAGTGGATGCCTCGGAACCACACGACATGGTTACGAACGCGTAGTAGGAAAGTATGGTGATAAGAGAGTAAATGAGGCTGGTAAGCTCATATTGGAATTATGTAAGGAAAAGGATTTGTTTGTGGCAAACACTATGTTTGACCACAAACAAATTAGCATGTACACGTGGGAACGGATGGAAGAGAAAAGCATGATTGATCTATTCCTATTACGCTGATCCAGCGTATTTGTAACCAAGTTATGGACACGCGTTTAGGGGTGCCGACTTGGAAACAGATCACTATCTAGTAGTTGCTAGAACCAAACTTGGAGGCGAATAATCGATTAGAGAGAAATATGAAGAAAGGGTTTCCAAGAAGATAGACAGCTGCGAAATAGGTACTGATAGTGTTGAAGTATGCTGGCAGAATATTAGGAATTTTATCACTGAAGCAGTTGCACTGAGGTATGTGCCATTGAGAAAAGAGGCTTTAGAAAAAACGTGATGAATGGTGGGATGATGAAGTGAAAGAGGCAGTAGAAAGAAAGAAAAAAGCATGGCAGGACTATAAAGCCTCGATTAAGAATAAAAGTATGGGAGAGATTAAGAAGAAAGAAGTTGCAAAAGCACCTAATGAAAGAACTGATAAAAATGAAGCGTAAAAAGTCAGAGCATGAAAGAGACGACAGATTAACAAACAGAGCTATTGTTTGATTAGCTTGGGCAGTAAAATTTATGCTAAAATTCTAGCGAGAAGAATGCAAGAGATATCCGACAGGCTTCTATGGGAGGCTCAAGGAGGATTTGGACCTGGAAGAGGGTGCATGGATCAGGTCTTTTCTCTCCGTTTGATCACGGAAAAGTTTTTGGCTGTGAACCAGAAAATTTTCAGTGCTTTTGTGGATTTAGGAAAAGCATTTGACAGGGTTGTAAGAAAGAAGTTATGGGAGATACTGCCCCGATATAATGTAAACGGACCCTTATTGCAAGCTGTAAAATCTCTTAATCAAGATCATTCAGCCTGTGTACTAGTAGGAGCTGGCATGTCGTCTCAGTTTAAAATTCAATCGAGTGTCAAACAGGGCTGCGCCATGTCAGCTTGGCTGTTTAATTTTGTATTTGGATAGTTGTCTCCAAGGAGGAAAAGATAGTGTCATAGGAGTGAAAGTTGGTCATTTGACAGTAAACTGTCAAATCAGAATGCTAATTACAAGCTTTGGTCATCATTCTGAAAGAAGGGTGTGAAAGTAATGGTCTAGACCTGAATGCGAGTAAAACTAAGATTCCAGTATTTGAAAGAGACGAAGAAACAACATTAGAACAAATGAATGAGGTCGTATATGTGGGAAGTATGTTTAGTAGAGATGGATGATACGAAATGGATGTCGAAAGGCGTATTGCTGCCGGTAACAGGGTTAATGGTGCTCTTGCTGCATTGATGCGACAGTTAACAATGCTGTTAAACAACAACGTTGTTAAACGGCAGCGAAACGTGGATGTGTCAAAAGAAGAATGAAAGAAAGATGAATGCGCTAGAGATGAGATCTCTTCGTTGGATATGCAGAGTCAGTTTAGCTGACTCTATATGCAGCGAGGAGATACGCAGAATGGCAGGTGTAAGCGTGAATGTCATAAGAATGAAGAAGAACGTGCTCAGGTGGTTTGGGCACGTTGAAAGAACGAGTGATGAAAGAAGGGTAAGAAAGATTTATGAAGCAAAGGTGAGTGGTATGATAGGTCGGGTGAGACATCGGTTGACCTTTGAAAACACTATATCGAAGATACTGGAGGAAGGTCACATAAAAAGCATAAGGAGGAGCATGAGGATAATCACTATGGATGCTCCTCTCGGGGCAGGGACCGTAGCGTTTGGCGCTCCGTGCTCTCTGACTACCTCGCAATGGATAAAGCTTGAAGCTAAAAAAGGCATGATTTAATACCAAGTCGCACACTGCTCACTACAAACGAAAATGCAGCATTAACTGATCATAATCATATTTGCATTTGGTGTGAATTAAGTGATAACTCAGACATCAGATCAATCATCTGCAGTTTTAATATTGTCTCTGCAAGGGATGGGATGGTATAGCATTATCTATCCTTAAAGACGTTGTCGACATTGTTCTTCCTTCGATAACATGGGTCTGCAACCCAATTTATAATAAAGGTTGTAATGGATCGTGTCAGTAACTGTCGACCTATGTCTGTTTTGAGTGCACTTTCCAACATTCTTGAAAAACTTATAAGTAAAAGACTGGTCTCTTATCTGAATAAATAAGTTTTGCTTTCTTCTAACCAAACCTACGGAGGATAACTAACTCATAAGCTTGGTAGATTATGTAGTACCAAAAATTAATAAAAAATAAAAGCTCTCTATATTTTCTTGGACATTTCTAAGTCATTTCACAGCTCTACCAATTCTGTTTAATAAATTGGAAGCAGTTGGTATCAGAGGAAAAGCTTTGGATCTCTTTAAGAGGTAACTATCCGATAGAATACAAATAATTACAATTGATGGCATCACTTTTTTTTGTCTTTACCAGAGCGAGAAAGTGAAAATAATTGAAATATAATCACTCCCCCGAGTGGGGATCGAACCCACAACCGATCGCGTTTACAGTCAGACACTGTCCTACTGCGCCACAACCGGCCCAAATGACCGGCATCACAGTGACGAAGCAATTCTCGCTTGTGGTGTGCCTCAGGGTATTGTTTTAAGTCCCACTCTCTTTTTAATTTATGTTAATGATTTATGTAATTTTACAATACCAAACTGCAAAATTATTTCTTATACAGATGGGACCGCTTTGCTTGTACATGCCAACAGTTGGAGAAATACACGCGATATTAATGAAAAAGCTCTTTTTGTTGTAACAAATTGGCTATCCTGTAATATGTTGTCTTTAAATGAAAAAAAAAACACTCAATATATAACTTTTGGCAAACGTTTTTTGGCACCTGATTCGTTTTCAATAATAGCTCATAGATGTTGCTTGTAACTAGACAACATTTGCAACTGTAGTACAATAACACGGGTTCGCATTATAAAATATATGGGTGTTCTCATTGATGAAAATCTTACCTGGAAGAATCCCATCCTAGAATTGGCTTCCCGTATACGAAGGCTCGCATATATCTTTAAGCAACTAGGAACTAGCGATAATATACAAGTTTTGATCATGGTCTATTAGGAAGCCCTTGTACTCAATACTTTCCTACTGTATACCAGCTTGGGGTTGTTCTGCGAAAAAAAATTTTAGTTCCACTAGAAAGAGTCAAGCGATATATCTTAAATATTATCCTGTCTAAACCTGTTCGTTTCCCAACAACAGATTTATACCAATCGTGTAAAGTGTTGAAATGTGTCGTACCATATCTTCTAATAGATAATTTTATTTCTTAAGTCCCACTCTTTACAATAACATCAATAAAAATTAAATATTTACTCTCTAACTTCTCATCAATGTAAAATTAACTTAAAAAATTGGTTAATAAAATTAAATTATGATCAGACAGAAGATATCCTGATTGCCTAACAATACTTTCGATTATAGATGTAAATATCACACAACACACTCACGAACACATACTCACACACAACACACTCACACTCATATACACACAAACACAAATATAAGCTCACGTTCTCTTCATAAACTTACACACAACCATATATTAACCTTTGTATTAATTCATAATATCTTAGTATTATCTGATTGTATAATGAACGATATTATCAGTTTTGATTGTTACTTTGGGTTTTGAAAAGACGCTTGTGAGGCGCGTTGAGGGCGCTAATAACTGCGACTCAATTTCATACTAAAGCAGTTATTATTGATATAAGATGTTATAATTATGTACCTAACCTTATAATCAATAAACTTTATTATTATTAAAAAAAATTATGATTTCCTCGCTCAGTTAAGACAAGGTAAAAGTGCGGCGTTGAGTTTCACTGTACTGAACTGAAGTGAATGTCTACAATTTTGCGAAAAAATGACTACGGAGTGTCTTGACAATAGGTAGTATAAATCAACCCTACTACGCGGTATAAAAGCGTGAATTTAAAAAAATAATTGTAACAAGAGATTCCGCTGTGTTATTTTTTTATGTTTTATTAATATATTTTTTATATAAATTCGAACCAGTGATCATTAAAGACCATCAGGCATATTACCGCTATACTATTATTCATCACATACTTTATTACGACAAAAAAAACCTGTAAGAAATCTTTTGTGTTCTTATAAAGTTATTCTTTAGATATTTATAGGCTGATATATCATTGCGCTATGATATACAAAGGGGGCGCAGTGTTCTATATGTGAAAGTCGACGAAGTTGCTGATTTAAGGGTCAGTTTTATTATAATATTATAATTTTATATTTATTTTATTGTATCTATCTACACTAATATTATTAATCGGTACAGTGTGTTTGTTCCTTTATGAAAATCAGGTTCATAAGTTATATAATAATGAAAAATGAAAAATCATCAATATTAAAATGAAAAATTTATGAAAATACATTCGTTTTGTGAGGCAGATGAAGTTGTGCGGGTCACCTAGTATACTTATATGGAAAAATAATTATACGTACTATAAAATGAGATACGTAAGAAATTGACATAGAAATTTGACTTGTATGTTACTAGAGAAGCGCAAGAACAAACTAAAAGGGGATTAAATATCTATAGAAACACGAAACAGGGACATCTCGGGACTTAAATAATAAGAGAGAATAAGGGGGATCTTTTTTAGTATACATGATCTTAGATTTTGAAATTTTTACACATTTTAAATAAGACTGTTTTAAATAGAATACTTTCATATAAAATCATTTTTTTTACTTATATATGAATATATAATAATTTAAGGAGGCCATCGTGGTGCAGTGGGACATCGGACTGTAAACGCGATTGGTTGTGGTGGGTTTGATCCAATTCAGGGGAAAGATTATATTAAAAAGAATTGTCGCTCTAATAAGGCTAAGGGTGGCGGTAAGCAAAATACGCAAAATCTCAAAATCTTCACATTAGGTGGTCTTTGACTACCCTACAATTCAGGTAAAAGCGTACAGGTACATATATAATAGAAATAATTTAATTTTAAGAAAAATAATGAAATATTTATCCAAAATATAACAAACATGTAGAATGCAACATTAAGCCTTTGTTAATTTAACGGTGCGGGTGGCCTGGACCGCGGTCACAGCCAGTGATATATTTTGGGGCAAAAACAAAATTTACCCGATTGTTAATCTTAATTAAATATTCATTGTAAAGGAAGCTTGTTCTTGCGGTTGGACGGCAATGGCAGAAGTGGAGGTCAAACAATTTAGGACATTAAAATTTTAGCGCGTCCTAATTAAGCCTATTAGCCATTCCTTGTTCCGACATTACTGATTAGTTAAACACATACGTACTGTGAAGGATTTGATGAAATTACGTGGTTATGTATGCTTAAAGTTAATGTATTCCTTTATTATTATTAATTATATAATTGTTCAAAATAAGATAATACATTAATGCTATTTCAAATTCAATGATTCTAATTATATTTTTTATATATTTTACCATAACATTGGGTATACCAGTTTTGATGATTATTTGGCACTTTGGTCTATATCACAACTTTTCTATAGATAAAAATATATTGTCATTAGAAAAAAAATTGTTTTGATCAGATTAATTTACCAGCACATCATTTTATGACTGAAGAGAGACGAGGTCCTGCATTTTACTCCTTTTGTTTGTATTTGGAAAAAATGTAAGATACTAGACTAAAGGCCGGTCGTGGCGCAGTGTGACAGCGTCTGACTGTAACACATGATACTTATTATATATATATATATATATATATATATATATATATATATATATATATATATATATATATATATATATATATATGGCAAAAGGAATCAATGTGCGTTATTAATTAGTATATATGTGTGTATGTGTGAGTAAACCTCTTATATATATGTAATAAGCCACAGGCCACAGCAGTTATGTTATTACGTTTGCGGTTTAACTTATAAAATACATATATTATAACAAAAAATTGATTTTTCTGTAAGCTCTATAATTTACGTCTATGAGTTGAGTTTTTCGTTTAAATGCGAAACATTTCGTGTTGAGTGGCGTAACTCTTTCTTCTTCCAATATTTACTATTTTTTCCGCTGCGTTCGAATTTTTATACGTTTTTTCAAAAATATTTTCTAATCTAAGTGTAAAAAACCACTTTAAAAATATAATATTTATATAAAATAGCAATCCCTCTTGTAAACGATTATTTCTTAATAATCTTTAAGTAGTAGAAAGTAAAAATCTCTCTACAGAGATTCTAACAACATAAATAAGTTGTAACAAACGAATAGGAATTTCAACGCAGCCGGTAATAGAACGCATGGATTAGCGGTCGGAGCGCTTGGACGGTATCCAAGAGGCGCGGGTTCAATTCTCGCTGCGTTGAAAAAATTTTAATACGTTTTTTCAAAAATGATTTTTAATCTAAGGTGTGGAATAACTCAAATATCAAATTCTCTTGTTAAACGATTATTTCTTAATAATCTCTAAGTAGTAGATATTTGTAAAAATCTCTCTACAGAGATGCTAACAACATAAGTAAGTTGTAACAAAACGTATAAGAATTCTTTCTTGTTCTATTTGTTTGTTTACACCTTGTCCCATTGCCCGGGGTCCAATTTACGTTACATTTATAGTCTTACATTATTAGAGTCAAGTTTTATGATGTTCTTTTCGACACTTGTTAGGTTGCAGTCCTACCCCATCCCCTCTTTTTCGTAGCCAGGAAGTCATTTCTTCATAATATAAACATCGGGCTTTCTCATTAAGTGCCCGTACTGTCTATGTATTGATTGTTGACTATCGTAACTTTACGTCATAATTTCTCATTCTAGATAAGGGTTTTTTAATTGTTTGGTTTTGTTACAACAGAGGATTGGATTAAATATTATAATTCATCCATTCCTTTGTTGTACCAAAACACAAAAAATATTGTTTTCTAATCTAAGATTCATAGAATTTAAAATAAAGACGGATGCCGTTATTTCATTTTACAAATAAATGAAACGTACATTTTTCATTTTCTATACCGCATCCTGCCCGTTAGTCCGAGTAATGGACTCTGGCAGTATGCTGTAAGGCTGTTTATACATGTCAAAGTTACTATATTTTTTAAAAGTCCATCTTATTTTTTTTAGTGTGTGAAACATTAGCAAGGTAACATAGCAAAGTTGATACAAACTAGTGTCAACTGCTTACCGATCGAAGTAGAGACGATGCATCTTAAGTGGCAAATTTAACGTTACGATTTGTCTCAACGGAGTGCAGAAATGAAAATATTTTTTTAATATAATTATATCTCCAAGTGAGAATCGAACCCACAACCATTTTTTTATAGTCGAACGCTACTGAACTGCAATTGCTTCAATTACAAGTTGTATCTTTGGAAAATTAGTTTTGGTATTTATTAAATTATCTGGAAATTAAGCTTGAAAAACCTTAAAGCTTTAAACGGATTAATCATGTATACTTTGGTATCAAAACACATTTTTAAAAACTCGATATTTTCGAATACTTTACAGTAGTCTGTGTTTCAGCTATACTGAGGTGGCATTTGTCTGTCAGTTGATACAAAATTAATTATATCAATCTATCGCCATCTGTTTCTTAATTGCATCGCGTACTGCACTGGATTCTTGCAGAATAAGCTGACTGTATCTTTGCCTCTTGTGTGGTGGATTTGACATTTTAAATATGTGAAAAATATGACACTTTAAAAAATATTTACTATTTCAAAAATATGACGGTATCATACAAAGGCGTCAGAATGTAATTAGTGATGATAATACAAATTCAATTTAACACGAGGACATTAAATTCAGCTTCATAATATATACATAATTCTTCAATCTGGTAAGACATAGCGCGGCGTTCAGTTCTAGATGACAAGTGGATAACATAAATTCTTAATCATAAATTCTCTCCGATACCGAGAAAAGCGTAAATGAAACAATACTTTGTCAAACAAAGCCTTAATTATTCCACATAATATACCAAGTATTTTAATTTAATAATGCACACTAAGCATTACGTTTTGTCTAAGCCAGTAAAGCTAAATGAGCTAACCCAGACGGGTTAGCTCCCCGACTTACCAGCGGGGTGTCACGCCGAATTTTACTAGTAACGTGAATGCGACAGCGGTCACTGGCAGCATGTCACGTTCACTGAATTTTAAAACGAAAGGCTCGTACATTGCCTTTTGATTCTAATAATTAAATAACTTTTTGTACTGCTCTTTTACAGATTTTAGTATTTTTTTTGTAGTTTCACGTGTTATCTCGTATTTGTCAGAGATAATCTAGTGTTGAAACACTACGTTGAATGCGTTTCGTCCAAAATATGTCGATATTGTGTGTGGAGTGGCGAAATAAGGATTAAATCTCTATTGATTGTAGTTGTTTACTTAAAATGTAAAAAATAATTTTGCTAAGTTTTTAATAAGATTCGAGTAAAGTTATTTTTAGGTTTTCTCAGTGCACATCCCATCCCAGTAGAAGCAAGAAAATAAAAACATTTAATATGAAATCAAATGCATTTTACTTTCATATTATGATTCATAAGAAGATTAATAATGACTTAAAACAAACTTATCCCTTGGAATATCAAGGGATAAGTATGTTTTAAGGCTTATATGGGGTATTTTTTAATTTATATTTAAATCTTTGGTGCAAAATACCACTAACTTTCTCACAAGCCTCTGCCAAGAAGAATAATACTCAATTTATAAAATGCGTCTAAAAAAGACAAGTATTAAATAATTCCAATATAAAAAAATAAATAATTCCAATATAAAAAAACTATACATGAAAATTTTATCAATGATACTGTCTAAATATTCAATTTTAATACAATAAATAAACCACCACATGAAGAGTTTAAAAAAGCTAAATACAATTTTAAAGCGATTTTCGAATATCACTCAGAATTTGCTTCCGCATTCAGACAGCGGTCACGGCGCGGGATTACATCACGTCCGTAGAGATTTGAAACATTGTTAAGTCTCGTATGTAACGGTGATTTGATTTTGTATGGATGTTGCTTTCATAGATTTTATAATATTTTTATTACTTAATAGATCTATTTCGAGGCCATCGTGGCGCAGTGGAATACAAAACACGATTGATTGTGTGTTTGGCTCCCATTTGTAGGAATGATTAAACTTAAATTATTATTAATTTTTCCTTTCAAAGGCAAATTGCGACGTTAAGTTCCGCTGCTAAATAACAGTAGAGAATAAAATATTCTTTTTGACCATCCTACTATGCGATACAAAGTATAAAGCTAGTAGAAAAAGCTTGCGTGTCTAATCCTTTCCTTTGAATCACATTAGGTAAATTAATATACAGTACTGTAATATACAGTACAGTATTTTCAGTAGCTCTACGCTTTATTCCGTATTTCAGGGTAGTCGGAGACAACCCAGTATCAAGAAACTCCGTTGACTACTTTCTGTCTGATATCGAGATCATTGCTGATTCAGTGGCGAACTCAACGCTACGCTTTGTCTTACCAGAGATATGTAAATAAATTGGAATTATAATAAATCATGCGGATCGGAATCGAACCCACCACCAAACACTAAGTATAATTTGTTTATCTATAGAATAAATACAGTAGAATAGAATAAACTTTATTGTACGCAATAACCAAAAAAGAAAGAAAGAATATACAAATAACAAAACACAATTACAAAGGCGGTCATATAGCTATAAGCAATCTCTTACAGACAACCTTTGGTATCAAAAAGAATAAATAAAGTGAATAAAAAAATATGTAAAAGAAATAAAATAGGATTGTTTATATACTAAATTTATTTAAAAGATGACATGAGGTTTCGTCATTGCCAAACATATTTTCTATTTGATTGGGAAATGCATAAACAAAGCTTCTAACATTATCCCAATGTTAATACGTGTACTTCAACAATGAAGCAAAATCTGTTTTCTATCTATAAGTAATTTCTAGTTTTTTTACAGCATAAGCTGAATCTAAATCTAAAACAGTTTAACTATGTAAATTGATTATTATATTTTTAACTTCGTGCTTTTATGATTAAGCATATCAGTGTAGACAGGTGTATCTAGAGTCAAAATACTTCTTACTCCGCTTTCCATCGTATTCGAGATATTGCGAGTCAAGTGGCGGAACTCAAACACCGTGCTTTATCTTACCCTAGCGAGGAAATCAACATAATTTAAATATAATCATTCCTCCAAGTGGGAATCAAACCCACAACTGATTACATTTACGGTCAGACGCTGTCTCATTGCACCTCGACAGATCTTACATTATTAAGTGAAAATAAGCTATCATTTACTACCTTCAGTTTTCATGAGAGTCAGATAAAAGAATAAAATTTAAATCATGTGACCGCACTATCTACGTCATGTCGTCTTTTTAATGTTGAAAAGCAAATATGGGAACAATGTGTTCGTATATTGTAAAGCAATACACAGGGTGAAAGCACATTACCGATACGATCACCCTTCAACACTACCAAATTTACAACATACCACACATAAATTGTAAAATCTAAAATGATATCCATTGCATATTTTCTATGATACAAATTTCTTTAAAAGCTAAAGAATTCCGCAATGTAATCTGAAACTTGATGTAGTCGTATATTGTTATTATTGAATAGAACTAAGGATAAAAGACAGTACTAGGTGCGTAGTAAGGGTGCATATTTGATCATTCTGATGAAAGAACGTTCTGATGTGTTCTAAACTTAAGCTCATTTGAAGTAAGGGTTTCCGAATGGATCACATTTCTTTAAGGAAAATGGCTTTTTGTGATATTCTATATTTATTATATTACGCTATTCTGAATTAATAATGTATGTTATTTTAAGTTTTAATATTATTATGCTTCTCTATTTTTTAGGTAATGCTGTTCTAATAGTAAGATAAATAGCTATAGTTTAACGAATATTATATAGCACAGTAACAAGAGAGAATTGAGTGATAAGACACTTCGTTACTCAACTCGCAGTGAGTTGAGTAACAGAACTCCATGATGCCCCAAAACTAAACATTGTTTTTGAATTAATAATAGCGTATTTACTGCTTACATAGTCTCTTTATGCCATTTTTAATTGTGAAAAAAAAAAGATTATTTTTATGTAAAGATTTTTTTTATTTAGATATTTATTTTTACAAATTACTTTTATCTCTCTCTTTCTCTATTTTTTTTATATTTTTAATTTTATTTAATATTTACCCCTAAAAAAACAATATAAGTAGACATTTTGACAAAGCACCTAACTACATATATATAATTTATCATTTTTAATTATAAGTTTGTAATTGTTAAGTAACAGTTTTTTAATCTAAAATATTTTATTTTAGATGAAATATAATGCTTTAAAATATTTTCTAATTCTCTAGTTAGTAATGGCAAGAATACGGGAAAAACACGGGAGCCAATAACAGATTTATATGACCGAGGTCCTCTCAAGAGGTAAAGAGTGAGATACATCAACCAATAGTATTACAAAGCTTCGAAGATCCACTACGAACTGGTGGACGGATAAATTCTGTCCACCAGTTTGCAGTGGACATCCACGGCGCTAACCTTTCAAATACGTAGAAAAACAAAATAAGTTCAGCCATTTTATAAATAATTATATATATTAAATATATTAATTAATATTAAATAATTCGCTGACAATGTCTTGGTGGAATATACGTCCGCTAGATTTGATTGTTTTTGATTTTTCATCATTTTTGACCTCTCAGTAAATATTTACCTCAAAACAATTTCTGTATACCTTTAAATATTATGTATCTAAAAGACTTTTGTTTTGTTCCTTGTGTTTCAACGTGTTTTTAGTTTTTTTTTTAAATATTATTTATAATTTTACGTGATTGAACAAAGAAAATTTATCTCGCGTAATATTTTAATTTGTAGAACTTATAAATTCCTTTATTACGAACTTATTAATTCTTTTATTACGCTAACGGATGTTTAAGAAACTGTAAGATATATTTTAGTATAATTAAAGGAAATAATTACTCAAAATCGGGCCTAGAACTCGTATCATTAGGTTAATCAGTTATGAAACAATTGAATTTGGTTAGTCACTTGGTAAAGAGAAGGTCAAAATAGCGTTGCCAATTATATTAATTAATAGATAACTAAGAAAACAATAATTTTCTTAGAAAAATAACTGCGCTTCACTCTTTATCCCGCATAGCAGAGTAGTCGGCAAGAACATAGTGTCAAGACACTAAGTGTTTTAAAAAATAGGATTTTTAGAAAACTATTTTAAAACTATGATATATGATTTTAGGATATACGAGTATATAAAAGTGTGGCTATTTAAAAAACGGTACTGAGATATGGTTCACCTTTAATTGAACCTGTTACCTTCCTTTTAAATGTTATAATACGCTATCAGAGTTCGAAGCATAACGAATGATAAGCCAATTTGATTGTGAAAACAAATCAAAGGCCAAACTTTCACAGACTTTATCCAATTAAATATTTTTTTTATCTTTTAAATGTTTATACTGTTGTTCGTTTTATCAATTCTGAAAAAAAAAAGTTTTAAATATGTACTTTTATATAATATATTGAGAATATGTATCAATATTTACAAGATTTTCTTGCATTGATATATTAAATAGATATTGCTATCAATGAATCAAAGTAGAATATGTTGTAATCTTATTTGGACCCATTTCTTGCTGTTCGAATTGTTTTACATTTTGCTAATTTTCCCTTTTTTGATATTATTATTATTTTAATAACATTATTATCGTTATATTATTATTGTTAATAACACTAAAAAGGAGGCCGATTGTTGCGCAGTGTGAAAACATCTGTTGCGATCAAGCTATCGGTTGTGGGTTCGATTTAAACTCGTTGGGAGTGATTATATTTAAATTATCTTCACTTCTCTGGTAAGACAAAATGTGTCGTTAGGTTCCACCACTCAACACTCAATGTCTTAAATTCGGGTGTATGAAAAGTACGGAGTGTCTTGCCACTAGATACTTTCTGGCTACCATGCTATGCGTGATAAAAGCGTTTCGCTAAAAAAATATTGTTATTAAGCTTGATGGGGTTTGGTTTCGGAACTCAAATGATAAGTAGGTGATAATTCTTGATTTTATTTACTATGGATAAAGGTATACCAAAGTAAACAGTTTTCACCTCATGTACAGTACATCTGGTACTCTCAAAATTGTGAAAGTACGTAAAGCATCCCATAAATTGTTTAAGATTGATGGGTTGATAGCGTCTTGTGTGGTTTTATTTCTTGGCCCATGTCCATAATTGTAATGTCATTTTGCTTAATGCAGATGTTTTCAAAATTTTACCTCTATTTTATATTAATTTACAACTGTTTGTTGCGTTATATGGAGTTTGTGAGATAGCCTCGTTATAATAATATATCAGATTTTCTTTCGGTCCATTTTAAATGGAAATTACTCTAACAAATTAAGGTAAAAGATAACATTCTTCAGTAAAATGCCAATATACAATCATCGCTTGAGTTAAATAATTCTTAATAACAATATATTTTAAACTAAGAGTTCCAAATATGAAATTAGTCTAAATTAATCATAATAGATGCAACACATACGTTGACCATCCCTGGCTAGATCTGAGATAACGTCGTAGGATCGTAAATAACTCTAGCTCTCCTATCCATGCTGTTATTTGTATCATATTTGAAATTTAATATAATTTCTTATTGTTTTTAAACGTGACATCTGTATAATTTGATAAGAAAACATTGAGTATATACATTTATAAAAACGAAAGTTCCTGAGGATAAATGGATGTTTGTTGTATTAAGAGCTTAAAGTAAAGATAATATTTTGCTAATTAATCTTCATCTCTCGGCTAAAGCTTTATTGTGCGTAACTAAAACTTAAGCCAGTTGTCCAGACACTCCTATATTCTTCCCCGAACGGGATTCGAATACCCGATAATTTCGTTTGATCAGCCATATTTTCATTTTTATTTTATAAATAATTAGCATAAATATTATAATTTATTTAATAATAATAGTTTACATATTATTTATTTAATTAGAGAGTTCTATAACTTAACTGTGCTCGTGAAAGTTTATACATTCTGACCAGACCATTGGAAACTAACGAAGAAACATCCTTTGCAGCGATATTTACTTCGTAAATTGCGGTGAATGGAAGTACAGTGTGGCGCTTCTTAAAGCGTTTTATTTGTTTATTGTAATTCTACAAGAAAGAAATATGTACACTAATGATTTATGCCTCTACTGTCTCCTGTTATTTTTTTTGGCTTCGTTACTCTCATATTTATAGTTTCTATATGTTTAGTTCAAGTCATTTTATTAAATTTATTTTATATGGATATTTTTTCATAATAAATTTCAGAGGTCGATAGAGTAACGTGGAAAAGGTAATCGTATAATTTAATACTGATATCCTACGAATATCAATTTATAAATTAGAAAGTTTTTGATAGATAGTGGACGGTCGTTATTCTTTTACGCAAAAAACTACTGAACCAGTCTATATTTAAACTGAATTGAATTGTACAATTATATTTCCTATATGATTTAATATACATATATATACAGTTATAATATAACTATTGGTAAGTACATTTTCAAAACTATTTAAATAAGATTTCAGTTTTATATAAATGATAAGTGACTAAAATGCTTTTAAATTTTCATAATTATATTTGTCTTTTTAAAAAAAATAAAATTTAAAATATCGCTTCTATTAGCACCACGCCGAAAAACTGCGACGACAGGAGCTTCCAGTAATTTACGTTTCTGCTTGCTGCGCCTAAGGAAACACTTTATTGCCTCCAAGTTTGGGAAGAACTCGGCCTGGACTAAATAGATAGTTTGCATTTCAAGATATATTAATTTACCTGCTCAGTATTTTCTTATATAAAATTTTGTTCTTTTACTATTGTGATTAGTTACTTTGTTTACTTCTAAAATGGTAATTTGTTATATTTTGTATATTAACTTAACATTTATTTATGTTATTTAATTTTGACCTATAAATACTCCATGTATTTATACACGAAATAAATCACGAATATGAATACCGTAAAGTCACAACGTAGAATATGAAAAAAAGAAGCCTATATTTCATTTTGTTCCTTAACTATTTTTTTTTAATTAAGGCTAGTTTAATTAATTTGTGATATTGTAACTCTATATACATCTTGCAATCGTTAATATTATTACTACTAGACGCTTTGACGCTAAACGTTACGTAAAATGTATATTTGTTTAATAAGATCTTCGACTTTCGAGATTTTTATACATTTTAAATGAAACTATTTTAACCGGATTAATCGTGTATATTTTGGTATTCGAAAATACATTTTTGGACACCTGACGTTTGGAACACTTTACAGTAGTTCGTGGTCACAGGTAGACTGTGACCACGTACTACTGTAAAGTGTTCGAAACGTCAGGTGTCCAAAAATGTATTTTCGAATACGTATATTTGTTCTTTAAGTTGTTAAAATCGTTACAAGTTTTTTAAAGTTTTGACGCAGCAAGGTAAATAAAGTTTAGATCAGCAGTCAGACCTCGTGCATGGTTTTCTAGAGGCGCCGGTTCGAATTTTGTTGTGTAGAATTTTTTATTTAGCTTCACCCTTTTTATTCCTAGATATAGAAAGTACCTAACGTTAAGACACTCCATACACCGCGTTTATTTTATAGGTTTATTAAAAATGCTTTTGTAAAATAATGATGTGTTACACAAAATTATACTTCAAAAATATACGTAAATTTTCCTTACTAATGTAACTATTATTATAAAAAGACCTAAATTTAACTATTATGTAGATGAAGACCTTTATAAATTGACTAGCTTGAGAGGAGTGTATTGACACTACATTCTCTCCATCGACGATGTTGTCCTACAGATTATTCTATATTAAAATGAATTAATTACAAATACTGTAAGGGCATAAAACGATGAATAATTTCAACAGTTTTGTGATAAACTGAGATAAATATTTATTATGTAAACAATATTTTATCAATCGCCATGATGTTGTTATTGGGTGACCATTATCGCAATGATTTGGAATATTATGGAACATGAAATTGTTAATATATATTTTTATGTTTTGTCTTGTCTGTCGTATATATATATATATATATATATATATATATATATATATATATATATATATATATATATATATATATATATATATTGTTAATTATTTTATAAAGAAGAAAATTTGTAAAAAACATATAAGGTTTTATTGTAACAGACTTGATTAACAACTTAGAAACTAAAAACTTACAATTTTGAAAATATTATACGTTTGAAAATATTACATTCAAGTATTTTTTGCAGATAAAAGGTAAAAACATTTTTTATATTGGAAATGTGAATCATGAAGAGCGTGATTGACTAAACGACATTTTTCTAGGTTTTGGTAACTGAACTCTCTCGGTAAAACATTTAAATTGTATTAATCTCTCCACTCCGGTAAGTCTAAGTATTATGTTGAGCTTGGCCACGATATTTTGAATTGGGACACATTATAGAGCAGATTGTTTTGATATTAAGCTCTACCTGCACCTTGATCAGTAGAAAATATATTAAAAATAAAAAAATCACAAGAAAAACCAACGAAAATTCCTTGTTTTAATGATAATACGAAAGCAAATAGTATAAATACCGGCGCTTTTATGATTGTTTTATTTGAGTAATCCATACTGTGCAAAAATGGCAAAGAAGCTGCACTACTTCGACATCAACGGTCTGGGAGAGGCCATTAGATACATCTTGCACTATGGAAAGGACAAGTTCGAAGATGTAAGATACGACCTTAAAAGCTGGCCCATTAAGAGCGTAAAAGATTGTAAGCAGATTTTTTACTTTTTGTATTTTTTACGTTATCTAACTTTCATGTATGCTATTTATTTCGTGTAGCATCAAGTTCAGTATTTTTTTTATCTTGACGCTTTATCTTGCAAAGCAGGGTAGACTGGAAGCACCTTATGACGAGACACTCCATACTTCACTTTCCGCTGAATTCGAGACACTGTATGTTGAGAGATGGAACTCAACGCCGTGATTTGTCTGACCAGAGACAAAAAAATTAAAAATAACTTAATATAATCAGTCCTCCGAGTGGTAATCGAATCCACTATCGTTCGCAGCAGATGCTGTCCCACTGCGCCACGCCCGGTTTCAAGTTTAAATTTAATTTGAGTAAATGTTTTTTTTAAGTAATTTTATCGGCCAGTTACATAAATAATTGATAATATTATTTAATTGTATTTACCAACTATAAGTCGTTCAAAAATACTCTTTAAGAATTTATAGTAGGTAAAATTAACCAGGCCGTCGTGGCGCCGTGGGACAGCGTCTGACTGTAACCACAATCAGTTGTGGGTTCGATTCCAACTCGGAGGATTGATTATATTCAAAATTATTGTCACTTTCTTGCTCTGGTAAGACAAAGTGCATCGTGGAGTTCCGCCATTCAACACTCAGTGTCTCCAGTTCGGCTGAAAGCCAAGTACAGAGAGTTCTAACACTAGCTACTTTCTGTCTACCCTGCTATAAGGGATAAAAACGTGGAGCTAAAAAAAATAAAACGTACATATATATGTGAGTGTCCTGAGACAACGTATACTGGATAGACCATACTGGATAGACCATACTGGATAGACCATACTGGATAGACCGAATAGCTAATTTATTGCAAGCTAAAACATTTCATGTTTTTTAGCCCTACCCTACGGTCAGCTGCCTCTGTACGAAGAAGGTAACCGCAGTTTGAACCAGTCCTTGGCCATCGCTCGTTACGTTGGTAATGTGAACAACTTGGTTCCCAGCGACCCTTGGGAGCAAGCGGTGTTAGATGCTGTCGTCTTCAATGTTTATGACTTTTGGTCAAGTAAATATTTCTATATATATTATTTTTGTTTACAAGAATTATGTATTTGTTTTTTTTCTTCAAATAATTGGTTATATGTAATAAAGAAATATATACGCTAAAAATATAACACTATCAATGACGTAATATTTTATTTACATATTGAAACATTTATTAATTTACATATTAAGGCCGGTCGTAGTGCAGTGTGATAGCGTCTGACTGTAAACACGATGGGTTATGAGTTCGATTCTGACTCGGGGGAGTGATTATATTTGAATTATTTTCACTTCCTCGCTCTGGTAAGACAAAGTGCGGCGTTGGGTTCTGCCACTTCACACGCAAACTCTTGATACCAGGTTCTTTCTGTCTGCCCTGCTATGCGGTATAAAACGATTGTTATATGTTGAGTGGCGAAGTCAACGTCGCACGATAATTAGCTTTTTATATAAAATTCCATTATAATCTATTTACACTAGTTAAGCGCTTAAGAAGATAAATGTCATACGTATGTATTTTTACAGAGGTAGTGCAGTTCATTAAAGAACAAGACCCAGCAAGAAAAGAAGTAATCAGGAAGGAAATCTTGGCAGAAAGTGTAGATTTCTTCTTCTCCAGATTTGAAAAGGAACTGGCCCAGAACAAGGGTTTCTTTGGAGGAAAAGTGAGTATACTGACATATCAAAATAAACACCTAGCAGTAAGATTTTACATATTTTTAATATAGAAAATATCATATACTTATAATATATTTAAGAAAAGTAAAAACCAAGTGGCACAGCGTCTAAATTTCTTTATTAAACTGCCATAAAATGTGTTAACACTAGGTTCTCTCTGATTACACTGTTATGCGGGATAAAGCTTTAAACTGATTTTTAGATATATATTCCATTTATATATATATATATATATATATATATGTATATATATATATATATATATATATATATATATGTACTCGTATGTACGTAAATACTTTTTCATATATTTATAATATTATCTCATTGTTTCAGTTAAGCTGGGCTGACTTTGTCTTCATTGGTATAGTGGAAGCTGCGAGCCTCATTTTGGGGCATCCAATTGAAAAGAAGTACCCCCACATTGTAGCTCTTATCCAAAAGATACGATCCCTACCTGGTGTCAAGGAGTACCTTGCTAGCCGAAAGCCATATGTGTTCTAAATTTTAAATAGTAAGATGTTTTAAAAAAATATTTCAAAATATTATAGTTTAATTAAATTATTGATTATGTGATAAATATATTCAAAATTGTTTTCTAATACTTTTATTATTTCTTCATTAAAATATGTCATTTTTTACAATTAAATATTGATCATACTAAATTCATATTTCAAACGAATTTGGAGAGTATTTATATATTATAAAAAAAGATATTCACAAAATTAAAAAGTATTTTTAAATTTTATATATACCTATAAATGAATTACATTTATATATTAAAACGGGGATAAAAATAATTTTGGATATCAATAAATTATGTTTAAATACATCCATACATAAATTTGTATGCATACTTAATAAATATAGGGAAACGGATTACTTTTTACTATACAAAACAATATAAATTGCTTAAAGACAGTCAATATTAGAGTACCTTAACAACAGGTCTATCACTGGGTAACTATTTGTATATAAAATATATATATAAAATTAACAAATAATTCGAATTTTTTTTTGATTATCGTTAAATTACGGTATAACACATTTCAATATGTCAACATAATTTCAATATTTGTCATATCCCTCTGAGATTACACCTAACCTAACATATAAGGGCATTTTATTAGCACAGGGCGGAAACTTCAAAATTACTTTCATCCTAAGTACTTTATCAAACTTTTACCATTTACTTTACAATTCATCGAATCTAAAAGTTAAGCGTTTGTTTTGTGAACAATACGTTTAAAACTGTGATTTTAGCTTCTCGTTGGTCTAATTAATCTTCGTTTAGTCATAAGTTTATATTTTACAATATAAACTGGGATAAATTTTAATAAAGCTCGAAATTTCTAATACAAAAGCTTTCATAATAAATTTTGTATGTGAAGGAAAAATATTTTACAACTGAATATTTAATAGGCCATAGGCCTGAAATAATTATGAGTTGCCAGTGTTATCAACAGAATAATGTTACATATAATAATACCTTCTTTGTTTCAATTAAAAAAATACTAAAATATTAATGATATTTTAACAAACTGTTCAGACCGAATAAATTACGTTTTGAAATAGTAGAAGGTTGAGGTTGTAGGTATTGGAGTTATATACATTTAAGTTTCTTTTCTATCTCGACAATTAACACTAGGCACTTTTGCAATATTTTTGCAAGTCGATTGCAAAGTAAAGTGGGAAAAATGCCGGTTATTTGATGTCTCTATTACTTTATAATGTATGTTATAAAATGGTAAAATGATAATAAAATAAATAAGAAGTATTAAGCAGCGAGAAGTGGTCAACAGGCTGGGACAGTTTTTCCAGGCGTGGAAGCAGGGACTGGTTAAAATGCTGCCAGGGCAGGGCAATAATAAGCTAATATCAAAGCTGCTCAGGAGATGCTCCTACGCATTTACGCGCGATTCCAGCCGCGCTTAGAGTAGTTTGGGCACAAGGTATAATATTCTATCGTCTGCCCTGTATTCCATTTACACCGATGACATCTCGGTACCTGAAGACGTCTTTCTAGCCCTTTATGTCGACGACGTGGCTTTTGTCACGAGATCCATGAACACAATTAACGCCGTTGTGAAGTTGCAGAGAGCCCTGAATTTGCTGCAGGAATGGCTGTCTATGTGGTGATTGATGGTTAACGTGGCCAAGATCCATGCGGTCTCATTCGGCACCCACCTGCGACTTCCTCTCAATATATGCATGCTTTATACTAAATGCATGTGTATTCATCTGTCTGTTTGTTCGGGCTAATCTCTGGAATGGCTGGACCAATTTGAACAAGACTTGCAGATAGCAATATAATAGTTGTAATAAGTAACTGAGGTTATTGTAGTTTTAAAATTATAAACTAAAGGTTCAGGAGATGTTAAATTCTACGTGATGGAAGTCGCATCTTTTTAAATATACTGATTTACAGATTCAAATAATGTTAACATAGAGTTTTAAAAACATTATACGTACTATTATTCTTTAATAAAATATTGTTACCATGAAAAAAATATCAGTGCTGCACATAACTGTATCTTTTCCAAGATGCTATAAAGTTTAATCGCCAGCTTTAAGATCCCGACCTGCAGTAAATTAAAGCTCTCTTTGACTAAACAAAGCAGTTTTTTCTTGCTTTATGAAAACATAATTTCTTGGCAAGGTGACTACTTTAATAAAGATTTTAGTAGAACCTGGGCGGTTTTTATAAATATTTCGAGAGACTGCCCATTCAAGAATATGAATAGTGGAAGGCAATTGGCTTATTGAAAAAGTTATATTAAAGTTTTGAATATTGAACAAAATAGCTATTCGTTAGTATGAAAGCGGTTCTTTGAATGCTTAAAGATGCTTTTACTCCTTTTTTTTACAGTTTTATAGTAAAAAATTAAGTACTCTGCACTAATTAAGTGTAATTAGAATAATTTAACATATATTATTATTTAAAATATTATAGAGATATTTAAGTATATTTCATGAATATAAAAAATATTTTATATGAAAAAACGTATAAAAATTTTGAACGCAGCGGGATTCGAACCTGCGCCACTTGAATACCGTCCAAGTGCTCTGACCGCTAAGCCAAAATTCTTAAACGTTTGTTACAACTAATTTATGTTGTTAGCATCTCAATAGAGAGCTTTTTAAATTTTTTAACTACTTAAAGATTATTAAGAAATAATCATTTAACAAGAGATATTGCAATTTTATTTTAATATTTACTATTTTTAAATTAAAAAGTTTTCTAATCACTTAGGATTAGAATACATTTTTGAAAAAACGTATAAAAATATTAAAATAAAATAGCAATCTCTCTTGTTAAACGATTATTTTTTAATAATCTTTAAGTAGTAGAAATTTGTAAAAATCTTTCTACAGGGATGCTAACAACATAAATAAGTTGTAACAAGCGTATAAGAATTTCGACGCAGCTAGAAATCGAACGCATGGCTTAGCGGTCAGAGCGCTTGGACGGTATCCAAGCGGCGCGGGTTCGAATACCGCTGCGTTGAAAATTTTTATACGTTTTTTCAAAAATGTTTTTTTATCCTAAGTGTGGAATAACACTTTAAAAATAGTAAATAGTTATTTTATAATAAGAGTGAAATTTACAACAAAAAAGTAGAGAGATTTGTTTATTTGCTCTTTGTGTCTTATCTATGAGTATTATAGATGTAAATACTGGCTATAATTGAGTTCTTTATATATGGCGCTTTTTTTATTCACTTCGCTAATGTCATGTTGTATGGAAACACACACGAAGAAGATTGTACGCTATTGGCAATAGGAAGGTGATATTTGATAGGTAACCGACATGTCAAATTTCATTTGGGAGTACAAGATAGCATTTACGAAGATTTCGATGAAAATAAATACGTATTGTTTAAATTTTTAAATTATTGGAGATAATAATGAAAATAATATGGCAAGGAAAATAAAGTCTACGCAATCAAAATTATAGAGGCAACACTTAGTATTTAATACAAATACTACATTATATATAGTATTTGTACAAGAAAAGACAACTATGCCTTAGGTGATAGTTTGGTTTTTATTACTTTACAATTCCCTATATTATATAGAACTAGGTAACATGTAGCTAAATTCCAAATGGTTATCACACAAAGTTCCCAGCTATCAGTATAATTGTTTTATTACACTAGAGAAAGATCTTAAGTTTCAGCAGAACTTGGGCCGTTAATTCAAAAACTTCACCGTAGTTATTTGTAAAAAAAATTTCGAAGGTTCTTAATGCTCAAGTCTGGTGAACTAGTTGGAAAGTTCTGGAACAGTTTGCAGAGAGTTCATTAGGATCGTTGGTTTTGTTTACGGTTTAATTTTGAGGAGGAAGCGTTTTTTTTACTTCTTAAAATTAAACCGGATATCTAAAATTTTATTCTATTTAATAATTACCATGTGGGATTATTATACGATAGAGTATCTTCAAAGTGTCACATTAGTATTTATTTTAGTAACTATAATGTTCATAGGTTTATTGGAACAACTTTACTGCATCTTTTCAAGTTGAAAAGATTTAATTTTTTTAACAGCTTAGTTATTATTTTTCTTATTATACGAAAGGATAATGACAATGTATCTTAATAGTAAGAATATTTTCTGTATTTCACACTAATATTTTATTTATTAAAAGCGTTAATATATTAATTATTAATTTACAATTAAAAAAAATATATTCTAATTCTCTTGTAACTTGCGCCAAGTCTACTTCTTTAGACAAGAAATGCTATACAGAAGAAATGCTTCACTTTCTATAACAGAATGAAGTTTCGGCCACTCGGGGCTCGTTACGACGTGCTTGTAATTGGCCAGGACTTAGCTTTGTTTGACATTAAGTTTCTGGATCTTAGACTTCAAAATTTATGTCAGTTAGTATTAAAGCAAAAAGGAGTTGAATTATTAATCGGGGAATAGTTTTTATAATTTTTTTGTTTTTATATAATTAACATATGTATACAAATTATGATTATTACTTTGACAATAAAACAACTTATATTTATCTATGTTTTTATTTCTATATGAACGGAAGTAAAAATTCTTTAGAGAAACCACTATTTGAGTTTTAGGCTACACAAGGGAGGCAGAGGGATCCAAGTATCAAAACACTTCATTTCCCACGTTCAAACCGATCGACACAATATGTTTATTAGGGTGGGGTCATAAAAATAATTGAATTACAATTCCTTCTGGCGGGAATATTTTAAAAATATATTAAATTTTTAGACGCTTTAAATTAAAAAAAAAATAAATTTACATTTTATATTTACTATTTTTAAAGTATTATTCCACACTTATGATTAGAAAATATTTTTGAAAAACCGTATAAAAATGTGAACGCTGAGGGATTCGAACTCGCGCCTCTTGGATATCGTCCAAGCGCTCTGACCGCTAAACCATGTGCCAAGAGGCGCGAGTTCGAATTTCGCTGCGTTCACATTTTTATACGTTTTTTCAAAAAATTTTACATTTATGTTTGACACCTATACGCATACGCATCAACAAGGATACTAATAGGAGAGAGCGACAAGATTGTTCCATCAATCAATGGATCTGGTATGGATAACATGTTTAATACTTTGACCTATTTCTTTTGATATTATTTAAATATTTTTGAATTGATCCTATACAATAAACTCCATATATTAAGCAGGAGATTACTTTGATATTTTATAAAAAGCTGTACTAATGGTGTAAACATTGACTATAAACTAAAGCACACTTTGTCACGTCGAATACACGTGACAAGCACGATGCTGTGTTTGTCACTTTATGATAAATATATCTAAAAAAGTTTGTATAATATTTATTTTAAAATTGAATACATTTGCAATGTATTATTTAAAAATATACTTTTAAATGGCTTTATTCATCCTTTTTTAAATTTGTAAAAATTACAATCATTATTACAAGCGACGACCAATAAAATGCTATAAAAATAAAAAAAAACACTTAAACCTTTTTGTATATATGGCAAGGATAAGTTAGAATTAGGTTAAAAATTAGTATTAAAATTCCGTTACATTAAAACTTTGGAAATGTCTGAAATTCCAAATTCCACATATTATTCTTTTTAGAAAAAAATAATATGTGGGATTTGGAATTTCAGAAAAAGAACTATGTCCAGGTAAAAGCAAAACAGGCGCTGTGGATAATTTACTACTGCGGACATGTGAGTACAAATTTATAGGGCTTGCTAGCTTTTTCGGGAAAGTTAATATATATAATAAGCGAAGTACGGAGTGTTTTAACACTAGGTACTTTCTGTCTATCCTGCTATGCGGGATAAAAGCGAAAAACATAAAAAAGAAAATACATTAATATTAGCATTATATAGTCCAAAGATAAAAACGTTCATTCAAATGGATACTTGTAAAGGTAAGGCAAGAATTGTGAACAACTCTAAACAACTCTAAATATGTCACTATACTTGAAAAAAATTTAAATGATTAAATCTGTATTTTAGTTTATTCGGTGCTCCATTTCATTATTAACTCAAGATGTTACAACTTCTCACTTCAACAAGTTAGGAAAAAGGTAAGTCTAAGAACAACATAGACAATGAAAAAATCAAGAAAATTTATTAGTAAAAAACATACAAATGCTAGTAAATACGAAGTAGATTAGTACGAACGTGATGATAATAATAATAAATCCTTATTATTATTTTTTAGCTTCACGCTTTTATCCCGCATAGCAGGGTAGACAGAAAGTACCTGACGTTAAGACTCACTTTTCCGTATCTCACTTTCGACCGAATTCGAGACATTGTGGAACTTAACGCCGCATTTTGTCTTGTACCAGAGCGAGGAAGTGAAAATAATTTATTAAATACAATCATTCCCCTGAGAGGGGATCGAACCCGCATCCGATCGGGTTTACAGTCCGACGCTGTCCCACTACGCCACGACCGGCCTCTTCCTTATTATTAACATTTTAAATACTTGCATTGAAATTTCAAGTATCATATGGAACTAGAAAATATTGAAAAATACTAGGATGAGGTGAAGATAGTATCTTCACCTCATCCTAGTAAGGAAAAATAATAAAGAGTATTTTTAGTTGATAAAATATTTTTATGTCTTATATTCAGAATTATTTAAATGGTCCTGAAAAAATCTATAATATAAAAAAATCACAATAATGATTTTATTAGTAGATAGTATAACTATAATGAAATTGGTAATTAAATTATTAGTATATAGTAGAGTAAGTAATTGTTGTGAAATTTTTAATACTAGCAACGAAATTGAGATAATCGTAGCATAATAAATTTAAGTAATGAGTAATTTCAGACCCAAATTATACTAACAAGTCAAATGTTGAGTGATTCAGGCCCACATGAGAGTTTGTTCACATAGGAGGCCGACAAGCCAACTATATAGATCAATATAAATAAGAGAATAAAATTTAAAAATAAAATATGATAATGAAAATCAAACAAGAATAGTTAATTATATTTAACTGTAGCTGTAAATAACTAAAATATTTGTTATAATAGTTGCTGATTTGATATATGACCAAATATATATTGAAAAAAGTTGCTGATTTGATTAATTTTGTAAAATATAAAAGGAGCAAAATTAGAAGCATATACCCTTGATCTGCTGTTGTATTCCAATGATTCTTATCATCAAGCAGTGTCAGAGGTAGATGAGCCTTCTTGTTAAATCTGACGACCGACATGATCAGATGTCGGATGTCAGACATTCTCTGGTTACACTACGTCTAGTATTGCAAGCAATTATAGTGTTGCTATTAAAAAATAAATTAAGTGATAAAGGTGAAGTGCATTATTAATTTGTCAATAAGTAGGCGTGAAATTGATTATTTTGATTTGATGTACACATGCCTTCTACATAAGAGACCTAATCTTCTTTTCATTTCGTGTATCAAAATGTTTCCAGCCACTTGTATTTTAATAATAGTGTCAATGTTGAAAATTATATATAGTTGTGAGTATAACCTAAATAATTCTTTTAGCTTTATAGACATATCTATATAAATTATTTAATCAAATCTTTTACTCTCAACTGAGACAGTGAGCTTTGTGGCTCAAATATAGTTATGAGGGTGAACGAAATAATGATAAATTATTTCTTCGTGGTGGAGTAGTGGATTATATTGGACTGTATAGCATATTCGTGTTGATTATAGGTTCGATCCACGCCCATAGGATATTTTAGTTATTTAATTATTTTTTCTCAATAGGTTGCTAGAACAGAGCAGGGTCACACTGTGCCACCTAATATATAAGTGAAGAATGTAGCGTCTTCACACTAAGTCGCACGTTAATCTAATAATGTTAAAATCGATCATACGATAATAACTGTGACTCTATGTATGGAAATGATCTCTTTTTACCGAATTTTTAGTTTTTTTTCTAATCTATATCTGTTTGTAAAGATAAAATTTTTTAATGAAATTGAAATTATTGATCGTTTTATATATAAACTTACTTCAATTTGATTAATGTTACTTGAATATTCCAAAATAATATTTTCTATGACATTTAAACTTCTAGTGGCAATCGGGGTGACATGGTAACGTATCGTATAATTTTAATGTGTGTGTATATATGTATATATATATATATATATATATATATATATATATATATATGTATGTATGTATTTATATGTATATATGTGTATTTACAGTTGATATAGATTACTACTACAGTTCACCTCTTCGGAGTGAAGAAGTCAACTGCATTCGTGTACGAAATGTGTTTTGTCAGTTAAAATGCAGTCTGTTATCGTCGCTGTGTGTGAACAATAAATGTTACTGTTTAACTCTTACATCTCCTGATCACATAAATAGAAGAGAAACGGGTAAGACCTCTAATTACTATGTTAATATATATATATATATATATATATATATACACACACATATACATATACATATATATATATATATATATATATATATTATACGATTTTGATTTATAATAATTTTTAAGTATTATGGAAATAAATTCAAGATTAAAATAAAAATATTATATGTAATATGAACTACATATACATATAATATATTTTTTTTATTTTTACAGCACTACGCTCACCTGATCACGATACGGACTACGGGGAGGACGAACAAACACGTAATTTTTTTTAAATAATTCACTTTTAACTTATGTTACCTTTATATGACTTAACAAAGAGCTCGACCACAGCTCGCAAAGTTATTTATCTAACTGAATAAAAACATCTAGTCATCCTCGACTTAGATTCGCACTCGAAGGGTTTCATAATACTGCAGTATTTTTTAAGATTTCTCCTATGGATTTTTTTCTTTTTTTTTAGCCTCACGCTTTTATTTCGCATAGCAGGGTAGATAGAAACTCCATACTTCGTTTTCCGTCAAATTCGCGACATTGCGTGTTTAGTGATCTCAATGCCGCACTTTGTCTAACCAAAGCGAGGAAATAAAAATAATTTAAATATAATCACTCCCTTGAGTGGTAATCGAACCCACAATATATAGCGTTTACAGTTATGGAAATATATTAAGGCTTAGTTTCTTATTAGTATCAGATGTCATTATGACCCAGTGGAATAGTGAGTGACGATGAACGTGATTGGTTGTGGGTTCAATTCCTACGTGAAGGAATGATTACATTTAAAATTTATTTTAATTTATCCGCTCTAATAAAATTATAAAGCGCCATTGCCATAGTGTTGTTTTTGTAATTTAATGCTGAAATTTTTTTCCAGATCCTGTAAACAATGAAATAGGAAATAATCCCAACGAATTACGCCCAGTGTTACGACATCATATTGCACATTTTTGTCCAAACCTCGATGTAGCGAGAGAGTGTATTAAAAAATGTATGAAAATTGGCAAACCTGCTTTCTGTGGTAAAGATCATGTATGCTACTGTGGGCATAAGTATGATCATATGGAAGATGACCCTAAAAATAATGCAAAAGATATCTATGCACAATTCAAAGACTTATACCAAATATATTTTGGAGAACCCAATCCAGTCGCAAATGACTCTGAAAATAATGATTCAACTTAATAAATTTAGTATACTATATTTGTAAATAACGTTTACTTATTGATCTACCGTCATGTATCTATTAACCCCCTATATTATGTAGTTTGCATTATAATATTATTATTATATAACCCTTTACCAACTAGCATATGTTTTTGTGATACACCTACCTTAAGAGTACAATGGAACTCGCAGCAAATTAAATGATTTTAAAAAAATACTTTTTTTTATATCCTACGGTGCCACGTCAGGTTTTAGACCTGGATTATATCTGCTTATATCATTATAACAACTTTGTCTAAGGTGTTATATTAACATATTTTAAATTTAAGTGGGGCTATTATTAGCACCTCACCAGGTTCTTAGGGGCGGGGGAGATATTAATATCTCTTAAAGTTTAATGGATGCTAGCGGTTCACATCAGATAATGATACTTTTAAAGTAAGTAAATTTTAATTGATGGAAATGGAGAAAAGTAATTTCTATATAACACAAAAGTTTCATCAATATCCGGCCAGTAATTTACATGTGAAATGAACAATAGGCAAACATATTTACAGAAAAAAAATTCAAAACTCATCTTTATACTTCTATTATTGTACTTTTAAAATAATATCTAGAGAAGATGCATTTTTTTTATTTTTAGCTTCACGCTTTTTATCCCGCATAGCAGGGTAGACAGAACAGACGAGACATTGCGAGGAAATAATTGAAATATAATCACTGCCCCGAGTGGGGATCGAACCAACAACCGATCGCGTTTACAGTCAGACGGTGTCCCACTGCGCCACGACTGGCCTCCGTATTTGATATTTTATATATAATGTAGCTATCGTTAAAACAGACGTAAAATAAGGAAGCTCTTAACTTATACATAGGTTGCAGATGACCCGAATTGAGTGACCATTTATGGTAATAGAGTATTAGCATGCAACGATTCTGTCCCTTTTGTATATTAAGAGGAGGAAATTATGACGTCATAAGGATTTTACTATCGAAGTAATAGAGTAAAATGTAATACGAATTAATATCTAGAAAGTATATGCGCGTGTATAAATAATTTTATTGTTATTATTAATAATATTATAGAGTTTTAGATAGTGGCATAGTAAAAATGTTGAATTCATAAGTTTTGTTTTTGTGGTTACGGTATTTGCTTCTTTCATAGTTTAGTTTAATGAAAAACGTCTTTGGAAAAATTCAACACGTAATATAATTTTATAAGCTCTTATTTAAAATGCAATGTATGTATGTAAGTTTGTTTGTTGAGTTTAGATGTCAATATATGATTCAATATGGCGGAACACCCAAGATGGTGGATTTACATACTTTTTTCTTTGCACTCTTACAATATGGTTAAATAAAATTAAAGCGTTTGATGGGAATAAGTCGAAAAATAAACTGACGTTACCGTTTATCCAGTATGACTTCTGAGGATGGTTGAATAAGCTTTTTTTTGCTTTCATATTAAAATTAATATCAAACGAGAAGATTTTTTGAGTATACAAATACGAGTTACACGCTGTTGTTTCAACTATTGCTTAGCTAAAAGTAAAAATAAAACATTTCTTAAAACAAGGTTTTATTTAGAGAAGTCATTACCAATTTGAATGCCGGAAGTTACGAATTTAATTCATTTGCTTATCTCCGCAAAAACAGTTTCACGTTTTCACGTTTTCACAATCTGGAGAAAACGTGAAAACGTGAAACTGTTTTTTTATAAAGAAATACACAAATTTGGAATAAAACATTATTTTGTTTTACAAAAATCACTTAAAATCATAATAAATGCTAAGGGAGTGCAACATGACGTCACAACATAAAGCGTTTTACCAGAGACTAGAAATTTAAAAATCCCAAAAAACATTTAACTTGTAAAAATAAAAATTAAATATAATATTATTTTCAACAGAGTATATAAGAAGTTAAAATAACTAATTGATGACATTTTATTGGACGTCGTATATAAATGATTAAAAAATTAAAAAAAAAAACAACAAATTCGTTCAATTTCTCACAGTCACAGATGTGCGTAAGAGAAATGATGCGGCGAATTTAATTTATACAACTTGATGAGTTATTTCTCGCTATCTGTTAACGTAGAAAATTCTTTATGTCAGCGAATACAGTGACAAATTTTAATGAAATTAAATTGATAATTGTTGCCTCCATAGGTGCGGTGGTTAGTAGGTTTTACTTTTTATCGTAGATGTAGATTATGACTTCAAATTAAATTGTTTACATTGATAAGACGTATATTGAAATAATAACGCTTTTATCCCGTGTAGTAGGGTAGACAAAAATTACCTAGTGTCAAGACACTCCGTACTACGCTTTCCGGGGAATTCGACACATAGTGTGTTGAGAGGCGGAACTCAACGCCGCACTTTCTCTTACCATAACGAGGAAGTGTAAATAATTAAAAAAAATTAAAATTGAATAACTACAATTGAAAATATATATTTTACACATTACAAATACGTATTTGATGCTCTGATATATAGTACTTTTTAATGTAGTTAAAATCAATAAAACTATAAGGCAATAAAAGTGACATTTGTAAGCACGATCTCTTAAGAGAACAATTATATTTAAACTAATTTTTAACCGCTTAGGACTCAATTGCGGCGTTTGATTTCGCCCTATAACATACAATATCTATATTAGTTGAAGGAGGTATGGAACTGGGCGTTTTGACACTATATTGTTTGACCTGTTTTGCAGAAAAAGTGTGGTACTAAAAATAGTATATGCTAAATATTTATGTATAATAAGCTCACAAAGGTACTAGCAACCTTTGATTTCCAATTCCATATCTTATAAATACACAACAAGAAAATCTATTTACATCAAAAATACATTTACAACAATTCAATTGTTAGAATTCATCAAAGGCGTACGTACAGATGTTTTTAAACGGCTTCTACGAATACGTAGTCGAGTGCGATTGTGTACATAATCTATTAAGTATAAGGTTGGCAACACTTTATTAATATATATACATATATATATATATATATATATATATATATATATATATATATATATATATATATAAAAAGAATACGTTTAATTATGAGTAAACGGAAGGTAAGTAAAAAAAAAACAAAAAAGTTATTAAACTTATTGCAATTTTATATATATGCGACCGCCTTTTAAATTTTCAATCATTTTAAAATATTTTCACGTACTACATATTTATACTTATATTATAATAACCTTGTTGACTCAATCATATTGCAGTAGAAATGGTAAAAAGTATGGAGGAAAAAATTTGCAACCCTACACAAAATAATAAAAGACTGATTAAAATTAAAAAAAACATATTTCTTAGCAAGTTCAATGTTAATTTTTGTTCTACCGTCAACCCTAATTATAAAAAAATGGACCTTCGTATTACCATTGACGTTGCTCACATACCTCCTGTAGCCTTTTATACGTGAATGCCTCTACAAAATTCATTTTGCAAATGAATTAATGTTATATAGTTTGAAATAAAGTTGAATTTCCTCACAAAAATGGAAATTATTAAATTTGCAATAGTCCTAAAATCTAAAAGCTAGGTAATTTCATTTAGTATTCTCCCGTTTTGGAGCTTTAGTTTATTTTTTTCATTTATTCGTCAAATATGAGATGGAAATGAAGGACTGGGTTTTATGGAAAGCTTGTTCATTTTGAAGCTTTTAGCAAATATTATCATTAGCACTTAATCAAAATCTATTATCTTTTCTAAGTTCATAATATTAAAAAGGGTATCTAAATTCAAATATACTATATGTTTTTAGTCCACTTGACTACCTAAGTAGGTTTCAACAAGTAAAAAAAGGCTGACTGTAAACGCGATCGGTTGTGCGTTCGATCCCCACCTCGAGGTAGTGATTATATTCAAATTAATTTCACTTCCTCGCTCTGGTAAAGACAAAGTACGGCGTTGAGTTCCACCACTCAACACGAAATGTCCCGAATTCGCTATGGGGGATAAAAGCGTGAGGCTAGAAAAAAAATTAAAAATACATAATATTGTTAAATTGGATTATTAGAACCTTATTTTAAACAATTTGATTTACTGTACTGCAGTTTCTTGTGTTTGTTCTTGTAATTTCTAATAGCCGACACATATACCCTTTTTTTCGAAGAAAGACAATCATTTTTGAAAAAACGTATAAAATTTTTTGAAAAAACGTATAAATTTTTTCTAATCCTAAGTGTGGAATAACACTTTAAAAATAGTAAATTTTAAAGACATAATCATTAATTATAAGCAAATTAAATATAGTAGTCCATTTTTTTATTTGTAACAATTTGTATAGGTATTTTTTGTTAAATTATCTTATTATAATACAATTTCAAAAAAATATATTTTAAGTGAAAAAAGAAATTATTTAAATCAAAATAAATTATTCAATAATTATGACGAAGGGAATGTCGCCCTATAAGGGTTTGACACAGACCCTTTCATAATGAAAGGTTTCTCATACCCGGCTACTGCCAACTGACTCAATTATATGATATCACGTAATAGTTTCAGGGTCGTTATATGTATATTTTTGTTAAATATAATATATCTATATATACATAATTATTGAAATTTAAATGGTTCTTTTAGGATCATTTGTTTATTTTAAATATTTTTTTAATATCATATTTCGATAAGCTTATTACTACTTAAACATAAAAAAGGACTGAATGTAAATGATTAGATGTGGATTCGATTCCAGCTCGATAGAAGGATTATATTCAAAACTATTTCTCATCCTTTTGGTGTTCGTTCTGGTGAAACAAAATCCGGTGTTGAGTTACGCCGCTCAACTCGCTGACTCAATTTTGGGCGGTAAGCAGACAACGGAGTATCTTGTTACTACTTTCTCTTACTACTTTCTCTTTGACTAATCCTACCCTACAATAGTTATTATTATTATATAATATTAAAAAATAATAATAACTTCACGCTTTATCCCGTATAGAAGGTTAGTCAGACATAGTCTAGTGTCAAGACACTCCTTGACTTCTTCCATCTGAAATCGAGGCTTTGCGTTTTAACGTAATAGTGCAAAGAAAAGGAAATAAATTTAAATTATAATTATTCTTTCGAGTGGAAATTGAACCCACAATCAATCGCGTGTACAGTCAGACTGTGCCATTATGCCATGATGATCTCTCTCTCTACCTATCTCTATATACCACTTACCACCAATTTACAGGCAATGCAATGCTAAATTAGGTTAAATTGGAGGAAATATTCTCCTTCACCACACAGCCTTCAACCGATATCCACGTACAGACATAACCTTTATTATATTTGCACATACGACTGACGCACCCCCTAATTCACTTCCCTACACGAGGGTTCAAACGTGTTAGTCTTTGTAGATTGATGTTTCAATTTGGTAGATTTATATTACATATTTTGAAATATTCATGTATTTTAATAAAATTATTGTATTTTATATTAATTATTGTCAATTAATATTTTATATATTTAGACAAAAAAATATTATTAATAATTCAACCTGTCGAAAATTTTTAAGTCCTTAACGTATTTCTCTTTATAGTATTGCTTTATTTTTTATCAAGAGTCTAGATTATTGTATACTAATTGCTATTAAAATTATTGCTGATTAAAAAAAGTATTTTTTTTATATACATCGTGTTAAATTATTCAAATTTTAAAAAGTATTAAGTGTCTGAAAGTTAATAATAATGCACATATATATATATATATATATATATATATATATATATATATATATACATATACATATATATGTATATATATATATATATATATATATATATATATATATATATATATATATATATATATTTAAATACAGAAAGCACTTAGTGTCAAGACACTCCGTATTTAGCTTTCCGCCGACATAGCATGTCCAGTGGTAATCACTCTATCGAGTGGGAGTGAAACCCACAACCAAGCGCGTTTACAGTAAGACGCTGTCATTCCACGCCACGACCGGCGCATACATAAGTAATAACGTATATACAATGTAAACATTACGTTTAAAGAAAATCATTGATATTTTATTCTTTAAAATTCTATTCATTTTACTAATAAAATAAATAATTGTACTATATATGCAATTGCATATCTAATAAGAAATATTATACATCAGTACGTACATATAATATAACAACACGATCTAACTTAACAAGATACATTCGGATGCACTTTTACGGTGCTCAAACTTTAACTCACTTTGATGTAGAGTTTACGAAATAAATTCTAGAAAAGTTTTTACGATCCCCGCCGGTTTTATATTACGTTTTTATTTTAAATATTTGATAAAAGAGACGGAGATAATAGAAATTGACAATGGTTATCAGTTATAGATGATTAATGAAATAAATATATTCAGTAAGTCCGGCCGTGGCGCTGGTGGTAAGATAAAGTGCAGCGTTGCGTTTTACCACTTAACGAGTAATGTTTCGAATGCAGTGGAACGCGAAGTACGAAGTGTCTTGACATTAGGTGCTTTTTACTCTGATTTGGGGAATAAAAGCGTAAAACTAAAAGCGTGAAGTATTCAACAAAACATGTTTTGTAATGATTTAATTAATGATATGAATTATTATCTATAAATTAGGCCATCGTAGCGCAGTGTGATAGAGTCAGTTTGTAAATGAGATGGGTTGTGGGTTTGTTTCTTAATTGGGGAAATAATTATATTTAAATTTTATTTTCGTTTTTTCGCTCTTACAAAGCAAAGTGATGAGTTTGTCACTTAAAACACAGTATCTACGTGCAAAGCGTGAAGCTGCTTTTTATATAAACAATCTTTATGTTCAAATCAGTCATTTTTGTCAGTTTAATATGCCAGCCAGAAAAAATCTATTAATATTCTAGTGTATTTATCAATTTGGAGATAAAATCATTGCACAATTTATATTAAAAAATAAAATCATTACATAATAGCTGATTATGAAAGCCTAAGGAGATTGATTATAGTACTAATTAAAATGAACTCAACTAAATTACTTTTTGAAGTATCACAAAATATCTATTTGGGGCTCTGCCCCAGATTAGTATTTACCTGAAAAGATTTAGTCTAAGTTCAATTTTTACTTGTAAAATGTCAAATATTCAAATTTAATAAAATATGCTCTTTGTATCTTGGAAACTTTAAATTTAAAATTATTTAAAATAATTACATTTACTAGATCTAAGTAGACGAAACGTGGAAAGTTAAATTCAAAAGCAAATTTAAATTTCTTCTTTTCAATAGGAAAGGGCAGTATAGACCCGAGTATTATTAGCACTAGGCTCTCACTTGGCTAAAGCAGTTTTAAAAGAAATATGCTTGGCTTAAAACAAACAAATTAAATTTAATAATATAAATATGAAAACTACAAATCAATAGAAAAATAGCATTTTCAAACAAACTATACACTATTACGTATTCTAATGGGTATATTCAAATAGGAATGTAATATACTCATACTTTGCGGTGAGCGCATAGTGAATTGATAGTACAAGCGCTTGCCAATTAGGACGACGCCTGAAGGCACTTTACTTCGCATATTTTTCTGGTACTAAATTTGTTTGAAATGTTTGAAATCTTAACATTTATATATTATTTTATATTATATACGGTTTATTATATAATTTGTTAAATGTAAACACGATAGTCTTAGGTTTGATTCGAACACGAATATTTTTATCAACATTAACTTTGGAAATTCATTGTTTGAAGTATTCTTTACGTATTGCATATTGCATAATACAGAAGAAAAATGAAGAAATTCAATGCCATTATAATAATTTAAATTACAACTCATGGGGCAGTAAAAATATAATAACGATTAACTTGACTACCCTTAATGCAAAGGGTAAGGACTAACAAGATTGTGATTAAAAAAGACAAACCCAATTTAAAATAAAATTATTGGTTTTTAAAGATTTTTACACTGTTTAAATTAAATTATTTTACCGAATCAATCCCGTATAAATATATTTAAGAAAAGCTTTACCAACACTTTACAGTATTGCGTAGTTATAAGTGGACTAATTTATATTTATTACTTAAACGTGACAAGCTTCACGCTTTTATTTCGCATAGCAGGTTAGGCAGGAAGTACCAAGGGTCAAAACATTACGTATTCCGCTTTCCGCCAAATTTGAGACATTGTATGTTGAGTGGCAGAGCTGAACGCCGTGTTTTGTCGTACCAGAAGAAAGCCGATCACGCTTACAGTTATATGCTGTCCCAATGCGCTACGACCGGCCTCGTGTGATAAAAAAGAATTAAATTGAACAAATAAAAAACCTAGCATAAATATATTAGCAAAAGTTAGCTTTGTTTGTCATACAAGTTTCTCCGATGATCAAAGGATGAAGAATAAATGAATATCTGACAACCCTGATTACAAGGGGACGCACCCTAAATACGTGTTCGTAATACACAGGTATATACATAGTGTGGCGCCACGGAACTTAAAAACGTCGTTATTTCAAATTACTCCTTACAACTTTAATATTTAAGTTATGTAATGTTTCATATTTCTGAACATAATTTAAAAAAAAATGTAGAACGTAGTAACGTATACTACTTAGAGAATTATCACTAAATAATGTTACACTAGAATGTTTTACTAAAATAAATGAATATTTTACTACCCAAGTTGCAAGGGGACATTTCTACGTGTTTGACATACAAATACGTCACAAGCATGTTGTGCAGATATCGTAAAGTGCAGCAAAACGATTGCAAACAGAGACAAGTGTAAAACGTCGCTCTCTCAATTGACACGTTTTAATTAAATTCCTTAATAGTGCGATACACAATATTTAAATTGTTTTCCCCATTTTATGAAGACAATGTGCTATGTGTGCAATATATATATTTATATATATATATATATATATATATATATATATATATATATATATATATATATATATATATATATATATATATAAATATATGTATATATATATGTATATATATATATATTCACTGACATCCTAACTAAGAAGAACTTTGTGTGTACTCAAAAATATATAATATAGAAAAAATGTTTCTATATATTGATATATAGAAACATTTTTTTGTATATTGTTTGTACAAAAATCGCCCATTTATATAAATATTATATATTTTCTTCGTAATATGCGGAAAATGTATAGATACAAACATCCTTTGTTATATTATCGTTATTGTATAAATAACGAGGTCCATTAAAACTTAATTTATGCGTTATCAGGTAATAACGCGTTGATTGAGCTTGTTGATTACCTATGTTCGCCATTATTATGTAGTCTTAAATTGTAATAAGTTTTTTATATGCAAAATTTCATTCAGATAATCGTGTTCATAATGGACTATTAACATATTTATTATGAAGCTATATATTAATATATTAAACAACATTTCTGTAACCCTTTATACAAATATTATGCCAACAGAGAAGTATGAAATTTGCCACACTGACAGTTAATGTAAAGAAGTGCAAAATGTTAATATTTTTTAAAATTAATATAATAAATATAATACACATTTCCATGTGATTAAAATATACGTTGCTTAGGCAACGCATTGTTGACGCGAGACATCTATGTAAATACTGAAACCTTATATAGTTAATACAGGTATTAATAATATTATTTAAAAAATGATTTTATGTTCACGTCGAATGTGGATTAAATAAATAACCTATTTTAAGATATTTTTGAGGTCAATCGTGTCGCGATATGTCAGCGTGAGTTCGATTCCCACTCGAAGGAAGGATTATATTAAAATTAAGTATCACTTCCTTACTCACACGTAATGTCTCGAATTCAGCGAAAAACGAAGAATGAAGAGTCTTGACACTAGGTACTTTAGCGTAAAGCTAAAGTAAACAGTTACTATTTAAGAATAAAATAAATGTTTTGTAAGTATATTTACACACTTTTTTTTATAAATTCAATTTTAATATAATTAATGGCAATGCAATATAAGGATTTACATATATTATAATATACATAAATACATTTCCTAGTAATCGTCCTATTGAGTTGTACCCATTAGCTAATCTGTATAATATAGTTAGCTTCGATTACCTCACCTTAATGCTATTATCAGACTGCATTCCAAATTGATTTGAAAACAGACCTACGTGCAATATTTATATTTAATTTATTTTGATTCGATGGTTAAGTAGTTCAATATATTTTTGTATACGTATTTGGTAATATTCCCTTTAAATATATAGTTATTTCAGTTATGAATTGGGTTATCAAAATTCAGCAAATTTTGCTGCATCATATTCTCTAGAATAAATACAGAGCCTAGAACGAACTATATTAGGATTAGGATTTCTTTGCGTACATCGTATTTAGTAGTTGATAGAGGATGATAAAAAAATGCAGTTAGTGAGATATTATACATAAAGTAAAAGTATTTTTTAGTGATAAAATATCATAATTCTATATTTTTTTTTTAATTATATCTATTTATATAAAAATATATTTAAAGTAGATAAATCTAAAGAAATTATGAGAGATGATATCTTAGAAAATAAATTAAAAATTTGAACGCAACACGATTCGAACCTGCTCCTCTTGAAAACCGTTCACGTACTCTGACTGCTAAGCTGTGTGATCTACATTTGACTATGATAATGTCCTTATTACTCTTATTTTTTCACAACTTAGCTTTGTTGTAAATATTTCTGCTACCTAGAGATTATTTTTAAGAAATATATTGTTTGACATATATATATATATATATATATATATATATATATATATATATATATATATATATATATATATATATATATATATATATATATATATTACATTACATAAATATATAAAAAATTAAATGCATTACTTAACCCTCATAACGTTTGGATGGCTTCCAATAGGCGTGGGTTTGAATCCCACTTTCTAATCTTGAGTATGAAATAACACTTAAATTTTATCGCAGCCTGATGTAAAATGCGTAGCTTAGAGATCACAGCGTTTAGGAGGTGCGGGTTCAAATCCCACTGCGTTTAAATTTTTATGTTTTTAAAAGTGTTTTCTAATTCTTAGTTTCGAATAATACTAAAAAAATAAAATACTAAATTATATAATTAATATCCATAAAATCTTAAAATAATGTGAACAGATTATTTGTAAAAGCACTATGTGCTTTTATGTACAATTAACAAAATAACTTAATTTATTTCAATGTTTCGAACAGTTTAGCTTTTTTATATATCTATCCCTCTTCATATTATACAATATTGTGTTGCTATCTCACTTTTACATAGGGCCGGAATTGCCCAACTTGGACTGTTATCTCCTTCCTATGTATTTATAATGCTGCAGGATGTGAAGGCATCTTCACATTATTTTTTTATTTTTTTAAACAGTACAGAGAGAAATATTCTAAATAAAAGATCAATAATTACTGATGCTATTATTGTTTTGCTTTATGAATACTAAATAGAAATTAAAATTTAAAAAATTTATACAGTTACTTGTCCGATATGTAATATTTATTCTAACCTAAAACTGTTAATAAAAAAATCATCATTACAAATATTTATTTACTTCTAAAATAAAATGTTTATTAATTTTATTAAAGTAGAGCATACTCCATACAATATTGCCCCGCTTCGATTGGCCGCGGATCCCCGCGTAGCTCGTAGCAACGTGAGGCTGTCGTACCGTAGACCGGCTACAGAGCGGACGTCTACGCTGTAGCTGTTAAAGACCTTGACACGCTTCTGCCCCGCCTGATACGAATTATCATTCTTATCATTCTTATCAATGATTATGACAATATTTGATAACGTTTAAATTGTGATTGTGTGTGTTTTGGTGCTGTGTGTGCAAGGTAAGTCATTTTTATATTTAAGTTTTTGTTCGATAATCGATTGTATAATCGAGAGTATGTTAAATAACAAGTGTATATTTTATGTTTAGGCGTTCTTTTTATGTTGAAAAATCGAGATGGTTTTTTTTATCGATTTCATCACATTGAAGAATATAAACATATGTTTAATTTTGAAGTAAGAGAAATGGAAAATAAACGCGATTTCTCCTGTTTTGACAATGAATTTCGTGGTGTTTTATCAAAATGATTATAGATATGATACAGTTTCATCGGTATATTAGTTATTTGATAACAATGTACTATTTCTGGTAACATTCAATCATAATTCAATAATAATATTGTATTATAGTTTAATATAAACAGATATACATTCAATATTATTACACATAGTTATATTTACCAAAAATAAAAAAAAAATAGTATAAAAATTGTAAGTAGGATATGAAAAACCATTAAAGTGACGAAATAAGAGAGAAAAAGCTCTTGACTTATAAATATCAGAAATAAAGCCGGAGGTTAAAGTGTAGAAAAGCAAGCGATATAATTTAAAAATTCACACAGTAAAATGCTTACTCGAGCAGAAGACCAAGGGGATATTTGTTTTGCGTTCAAGCTTTATATTTTATATTCGACCTTTCTCTGATATGAATTTTCAATATATTTCTCATAGGAATTTTGTATGCAATATTTTTACTATAGTTGTATAATTTTTTACAAACGATTTACAATCTTACAAGGTTTTAATTGAATAATTTGCCCCTAGAACGATAAATAAAAAGAGCGGGTGCAAATTCTGCTATGTTTCATTGTTTTTATATAATTTAATCTTAAGGAAATTGATTTTTAATCATAAAACCATTATGATTTTTAATTATTAAGAATATAATAAAAATATATTTATAGAAATTTTAAAGAGTTTATCTCTTATTTCATCTACTGTTTAAAGTACTGGGCTGTGTGTGAAAACCATATCCTCGAAATCTAGTCAGCCTCTAATATTATCAAATACGATTACGTAAATAATGTCCAGATAATATAAAATACATAAATATTCTTATTTCTCATATAATTATATTCACATATAAATATTTAGTTTAAATTATTATTTATTAGTTTTAATACTAAATAATAAATTTCAACAATGACTACTTAAAACATTAGATAGTATAAATATAAGTAAATTTCAAAACAAAAAAGATATCTTTGTATATAATTAGAATATTTTTTAAATCTTAATTTCATGATTTATTCCTACAGACCGTGGATATTCAACCAAAACCAAGCTTTTAGCAAATGAAAAACAAACTTATCCACCCCCTTTTAATCTGTTAGAAACTGAAGGAGACTAACACAATATGGCGTATGATAAAATTTAAATTCGTACCGGATTGTGTGTACTGGAATAGGGGTCAAGGTAAAACTGTATCTGTTTGTTTTTTGAATAAAAACCGTACTTTTAGTTCCACCCTACATTCCTATTTCGCGTACGTTATGTTCAAACGCTTGGAAAATTAAAATGTAAGTAAACGTTTGTCGTTGGAATGTTGAAACAAAATAAACGTTTTGTTTTTTGTTTTTTTTTTTTTTTGTATTCAGTACAAGTCACGTATGCGATAAATTTACAGAATGTGTGTTACTAATGTATTCTTCGGTTTCCTCATAAATACTTATTGTTTTCGATTCTTATATGAGAATTTTAAAAGGTTTGCATCACTTTTTTGAAATACCTTTTGCCATATCATTTTTGTCAAAACTAGCACACGTGTCCGAATGACAAAATAATATTTTTTTACTGTAAGAACCTGATACACTAAGCAGCAGCTAAGAGTACGAGGAAATACATTTTACAAGTAGTCATTTTAGTATCCAAAATCTGTTTTGGTCTGTCTTTGTATTTTAATTACCTATTTAGAAGCTAATATCTAATACATAATGTATTATATAAGCGAAATGCTCGATTTTTCACCATTTAATGCTATATTGTACGGGCATTATACAATTCATATGGTTTTAATTAAATAATTATATATTTTTTAATATTATTAAATCAATGTACGTGCATTTATCCTGCATTCACTCTCTCACCTATGCTTTAACTCTCATTTATTTTTTGTGTCTAAACTTTACTAGCAACGAATATTTTTATACGCGTATTATGTAAACTAGTTCGTCATATCTTCAACTTCTTACGACCAACAACTTGCCAACGTTATAGCGGTCATATCTCAAAGAGAAACTGTTTCCACACGGCTTCCGGTTTTATCTACATATTGTATATAAGCTTATAATTTTGTAATGATCCCTTTTTTATTTCAGTTTAAGATATAAATGAGAATCTAGAGATATTTCTATCTTATTTAACGGTAAAAACAATTATATATCTTGAAAAGAGACTTCAATCCACAACCACCGCCTTGAGAAAGATGAGATTTAAAAAAAAATTGAGTTGAGAGTATATATATATATAAGTTATCAACGCTAGGAGTAAATGTCATGTGTCAAGACACTGCGCTGACTGCTTTCCCGCTGAAATCGAGACGTTGCGATTTGTTATACCAGAATAAAAAATAATCTAAATATGTATATTCATACCCAGGGGTATGAAGTGGGAAGTGGGAATCGAACCTACAATCGATCGCACTTACATTCAGACGCCATCCCACTGTGCCAAGATCGGCCGTTAAAATTACAATACATTTTAAATGAAACTATTTAACCGGATTAATCACGTGTATTTTGGTATTCGAAAATACATTTTTGGACACCTGACGTTTCGAACACTTTACAGTAGTCCGTGGTCACAGGTAGACTGAGGTGGCATTCGTCTATCAGTTGATATAAAATATTAATCATATCAAACTACTTAATTTTTCAATTAAAGATCTTATTATTACAATACATATTAAATACGGTACGTAAGCATTGTAAAGAATAAGAAAAACCATACATTTGAGATATTTCAATTCCATTGTAGTACAACTTTATCAACTTTTTTATGTAAATGTGGAAGGTGAAACTTTACATATAGGTTATATGAAATAAAAAAATACTTTTGTACAAACTTAATCTATACCTCTTAAAGTTTTCATATAAAACTCTAACAATTGGTTATATTTAAGAAATATGTATTACAATTTTGAGCCGTTCTCTATTGTATTGTACGTATTTTAAAAGTCACTATAGAAGTAGTATACTAAAAAATCTTTATAATAAAAGCTTTTGTTCGCCTTTGAAAATGTTTGACATTAGTTTTTATTATTCAAAATCGTTTTGTATTAACGCTAGAACAGTTTTAAACATAATGTAAATATTTGGGATGATTTAAGAATACTGCCTGAGTTTTATTTATCACATATTGAGTGGTGGAACCTAACGCCGTGTGTTGTCTTTCCAGAACGTCATAATTTGTCAAGTGAGATTCCATCCCACCCTTCTATCTTTAGAATTCCACTGTCCAACGATAGTCTTCGCAGATATTTTGATATCGATTAGAATAAATATTGATTTCTTCCTTTTTATTGTACAAACATAATTTAATGAGAATGAATTTGTAGCTAATATTACAAAATATTCTTAATGTATAAGAAAAAAATAAGTTTTAATATCGTCAAAAAAAGGAAGACTAAATTATTATCTTCTGGTCAACGTCAAGAATGTAAGGTCTAAATGACTAAGCTATACAACGCACTAAAGGTCACGCTCCTCGGAAGTATAAAATACTTGTGCAAAACGCTTCTTTCGTCATCGCCTTCGCTTCTTCTTTAGTTAGAGCCGTGCCTCTTATTTATAAAACGGATTTTATTTTTACTAGATTTATTTGAAATATTATTTTTTTATATACATTAAGGTAGACAGGAAGTATCTAGTGTCCAGACACTTCGTATTTCGCTTTCCGACGAATTCAAGAGATTGTATGTTATGTGATGTAACTCTACGCCGCGCTTTTTATTACCAGAGCGAGGAAATGTGAATAATTTAAATATAATCAATCATCCGAGTGGGATTCGAACCCACGACCGATCGCATTTACAGTCAGACGCTGTACCACTGCGCGACGACCGGCCTCATTCACGTTAATCATTTATTATTAACGGAAATTCCACAAAAAGCCGCGCGTGTCACAAAATCTGACTTTACAAAATTCCACTCACCAGAATAATGACGCTTAATTAATTTCCTTTTGGTATAAAAGAGGATAAAAAGAAATAGACATACGAAACGCAAACAAGTACGAGAAGCGGATTTTAACTGTTACAAATACTTTCCCACCGTACAAAAATAGACCTTTTTTCATAATAAAATTGGTTTCTTAGAGGAAATATTCGTTTGACGCACTTTATATATAAAGCTGTAGGGATAAAAGTCAAGAATGCCAAAAAGACAGGTTTACGTCAGAAATAAGGTCTGCTAGTGATGTTTCAATTTCTTAAATAAGCTTTATTAAATTTTAGACAGTGCCATGGATGTTTAATTAAAGTTAAACAATTTTGTGAATTATTCTAGCAATTTCGTAAACAAATGGGATTTGTTCACTTGGAATGTATTGTAGTAGTAAGTAGGTACAAAGTAGTGATAAAATAAACTGTTACAGATAATTTTTTTTAGCTTCACGCTTTTATCCCGTGTAGCAGGGTAAACAGAAAGTAGCTAGTGACAAGACACTCCGTGCTTCGCTTTACACCGAATTCGAAGCATTGCGTGTTGAGCGGTGGAATTCAACGCCGCATTTTGTCTTTATCAGAGTGAGGCAGTGAAAATAATTTAAATATAATTACTTCATCGGGTGCTGTCCTATTGTGCCACAACCGGTCTCAAGGTTAGGTTATTAAAGTTATATTAACCTAACTAACATTAATGACGTTTAGTATGATTTTTGTGCTTGAAATATTGTGGATCGAACCATCGAGCATATCTTAATGTATATTTACGTTATTTCTTTTATAATTTAGTATTATTTTTTATTTTACACACTCAATTCCCATATGAAGTTGCGCTACCTATCTTTTTTATATTTTGAAGCGGCATTTATCAAATTCTGCATAGCAGGGTAGACAGGAAGTACCTAGTGCCAAGACACTCTGTACTCCGCTTTTCGCCGTATTTGACACATTATGTGTTATGTGGCGGAATTCAACGCCGCGTTTTATCTTGCCAGAGCGGGGAAATTGAATTAATTTAAATATAATCAATCATTTCTTCTCTATACAGACCAACACCTGTACTGAGATCAGTACAACTAAACTAACAATACTGTAAAAATTTGAACGCAAAAACCGACAGCGGCCATATGTGCATTTTAAAAATAGGCACAAAAAGTGTTTGGTATAAGAGCAAATAGAAGTTTTCTATCTTGATCGCTTTCGTAGTGGCACTGTAACAAATGGGTGAAGTTAGACCAAGATTGCTACGGTTTTCATTTCGGCCAAGTTTGAACAGTGATTTGTTTGGACACTTGCTGGAAACGCAGTGTGTTACGTAATATCTTGAAAGTGTTTTTATTTTATCAATATATTGGTTTAGGTGAATGTAAGCTGGTCCATATTAAGAAATAATATATATTACAATTTAAAAATTTTACAGTTTTAATTTTGTAATGAATAATTGATTTTTTATTGGTTAACAGAATGTGGAAATAATCTTACTAATATGCAAAAAAACGGTGGTTTCTGCTTAGAGAAGAAAAAAAAAATAACTTCACAATTTACCTTAAATTTAATTAATCATTTAATTTAAGTACTTGTTAACCTGAAACTTATTCTTGTCTCACTAGTAAAACACTTAAAATATAGCATAGCATTTTGACAGTTTTTCCCAGAACGTAGTGTCTAGAAATTCCCTTTTCCCCACTTTCATTATTAAGGGTTTTTATTAGGTGTTGAGTTGTAAAACTTAACGCCACGTTTTTTCCTAGCAAATACAATAACTGTCCTCATTGGGAATCGAACTCGTAACCAGTCGCGTTCCCACTGCGTCACGAGGACCTATATAGAATACTATATAATATATGGGTATTAATTATAATAAAAAGATGATATATCATCTAATACTCTGCAATGAAAGATATATTCAAGTAAAAGAAGTTCCCTCGGGATAGAGAAACGGAGGCAGGAGCCTCGATGTGTTTGTGTTTGATATGACATGATTAACATGACCTACTTTTACCTTTTTTCTATCTTTTTATTTACTTGGTTTTTGTTTTCAATTAGACGGTATAAATAGATAAAATAAATTCTTTTTTTAATGTAAAAAAAGCTTTAGATGAATAAAAAAGCTTTTTAGATAGAACCTAAAAAAGTTTTTTTTTAGCTCCACGCTTTTATCACGCATAATAGGGTAGACGGAAAGTACCTAGTGTCGAGACACTCCGTACTTCACTTTCCACCGAATTCGAGACATTGCTTGTTGAGTGGTGGAACTCAACGCCGCACTTTGTCTTTTACCAGATCGAGAAAGTTAAAATAATTTAAATATAATCACTGCCCCGAGTGGGGATCGAACCCGCGTTTACAGTCAGACGCTGTCCCACTGCGCCACGACCGGCCTATTAATATAGAAAATATAAATAGCTTATTTTTAATATAGAAAAAACATTTTTCAGACATATTATTAAAAAGTCGAAAAACAAACGACGCTGTGTGAACTTAATATTCATGTTAAAAAATTTAAATTTCTATTTTCTTATATAACACTCGTATATATTGTAAAACTGTCTGTTGTCTATGATAATGGTTATACAGCCAAACTAAGCTTGAAACGGCCGTATATAAAAATAATATTAGAATACATTTAAAATTGCTAATATTAATATTTAAGTTTATTTTATAAATTGACGTTAAAATCATTCTATATTTTTGTACAAAAATATTTTCGACAATGTACTAAGAGAGTTAAATGAAGTAGAAAATTTCACGCTGAAATTTCGTGTTCCCTGCGGATATTACCTTAAAAGTTTATTTTATCATACATTTATAACAAAAAAGATGCCGTAGTGGCGCAATAATGGTGTTTTTATTTATGTATTGCCATTTTTACTTAATACATCAAATTTGATATTCTTGTATGTAAGTAAGAGAATCATTGACGCGTAAAATACGCGTTGCCTTAGCAACGTGAATGTGTGTACGTAAGTGTATGTCAAATACATGGTAATGTGTGTGATATATTTTATATGTTAAAAATAATACAATATTTTCTTAATTTATTTATTTCTAATAAAAAAATAATTAAACTCATTCATTCAACGTACTACACACTACCATAATAAAGGAATCTAAATATATTTCAAATGATACTATTTTAAACGGATTAATATTGGTGTTTGAATATACATTTTTTAATACCCTACGTTCTAAACACTTTACAGTTCATGGTCCCAGGTATGTATTTTTGAACACAAAAATTTACGCGATTAGTGAAAAAATTGTAAAAATCAAAGAAGTTATTGAAAGAATCTAAAATTTTACTAAGTATATTATAAAAGAATTTTATGTAATTTCATGTCAATATGACTGTATCGATTTGTAATGTAACTCATCTGTTTAAGTAGATAATATAGTATATATATTATATAAATAATAATTGCAGTTATATGTGCAGAGTAGTAAGATACTGTATGGATTAATAAATTATTATAGAAATGTAAATAAATTCCTAAAGAAAAAAAGTGCTCATACATATTTATAAGAAAAAGTTGCATACATATAGTAAAGTACAATATATATTAAACAACAAACAAATAACGATGTAAACTATAAAATATATTTAATTCACCTCAAGCATTTCAATAAAGGATATTATATATTATTTCAGTTTGATTCTATTATAAGAAGCAGGTCTAATTTTTCTGGGGGCCTCTCGAAACGTGTCTTGCGAACAATGGCGTTAGATAGCTTACAATTACTGCGTTTCCGTACACGAACCCTAATCTGGATCGTCATTTGTACAGTATTATGCTCTTTCTGTAACATAATCGTTGAATTTAGCCGGATCAGAGGTTTCGTTTGCCTTTTGTTTGTAGACAAAATGTGGGGAGGCGTAAGTGCCTAATGATTTTCCTGCAGTATTCTTCTATGTAATACTTAAAGAGCATTTAGGATACAACTAAATAATTTACCATGCCTAGTGGTTTAGTGGGAAAGCTTCTGGCTGTTGACAGGATGGGTTGTGGGTTCGATTCCAGTCGGGGAAATTATTGTTTTAATCATTTTTTTTACCTCTCGTTAAATGCTGATGCTCTGTTGAGTGGGAGAGTAGGAGTATGAGGTATCATGAAATTAGGTGACCTTAGACTATTTCGCCATATGCAATTAAAAAGAGAATTCAAAGAAATTTTTACTATCAAGTACATTCATAGAAAATGTTACTAACAAGTGTCTACTCGTGATTAAAAAAAATATATAATCTGTTTACTAAGCCACAAGTAAAAATGAATATAATATTTTAAGTTTTTATCAGCTTTACAGTGTCAAAATATCTAAAACTTGTACAGAACGGTCAGCAATCTTCGCCCAGTTTGAGATATTACGTCAAGTTCTAAAGTTAATTTTAAAAAATCATATACATTTTATGTATTACATATTTTCTAAGCAATAAATTCATAACACAGTATAATGTTTCTATAAAGTAGCTCGCTGTAGATAAATAATCTGGCACTACAGTGACGTGTTCCTTAATATTTTTCTTTTCCATTCAACTTGTACTAAACTTCGATTAAATGCAAATAGAAAATTAAAAAACTAATTAGATATATTTCTTTTGACTTTCGTGTTTAAAATATCAACACTCAAGCAATTTATTCCGGTTTAATATTTAATTTCTGAGCAAACAAAGAACGCTATCAAAAGATTAAGAAAGGAAGGACGAGGAGAATTTTCAATTTATTACAGTTATGAAATACCATGACCAGGCAAAAGACTTTTCTTTTAGTATTTTAAACGACTATTTGAACTGGAATGACACTTAAAAGCATAATATGTTAATTAATTAATATACTATCAACGTTTAGATAGTGAAGTGGATATCATGGCTCAGAGATGTAGAACGACGGTATTGGGTTCTATTCACACTTGGGGAGATGATAATATTCAAATTATTCTACTGTGTTAAGAACAAGCGTAAGGTTACATTACTCCATTAAAGATGTAATGTCACGAATTAAGGCGGAAATTGTAGAACGTAGTGTCGCTCACTCGCTCTGGTAAGACAAAGTATGGCGTTGACTTCCACCACTCATCACGCAATCTCTCGAATTCGATGTTCGGCGAAGTTCGGAGTGCCTTGACACTGGGTACTTTCTCTCTACCTTGCTATGCATGATAAAAAAGCGTTAAGCTAAAACACAAAATGTTCATTTCAGTTAAATTTACGTTTCTATACTAAATTTCATTAGCCACTTTGCTTACATGTAACTCTCATGTGGATAATAGAACCCTTCACTTGTTCAGTGTTTAGAGCCCATTATATGGTTTTCTATTGTCTTACATTAGCCAGATTGATAATAATTGAAATAGATTTTTCATTTCAGTATTTGAATTGTTAGGCATAAAAGATATATGGATCGTTGAAAATCAAAGCCTTGTTATGACATTCGTATAAGCATATATAAATTGTACATTTAAAGTTTATATATAGCAAAAATTGTTTTTTTTTACAAATATATATATTTCTAATACTGTACGGTAAGTAAAAGCCAATTAAAGCGTTTAAAAAAAAACATTACTTGAATCGTCTTGAATCAATAATGTAGAGGTCTGCAAAAATATTTTTACTTTACTTTATCGTTATCAGATAAAAACTCATTTTTATTAGGGAACGTCGCAGTTAAGCTCTCGAAAATTTAATATTTGATTTTAAAACCATCGTGGCGCAGTGGGGCAGCGTCCGACTGGAGATGCGATTTGTTGTGGTTTCGATTCCCGTTCGGAGGAAAGGTTATATTTATAATTTATTTTCATTTCTCCGCTCTGCTAGAAAAATCGTAGCGTTGAATTCTCTAATTAACACGCAACATCTTGATTTCGGACGGGAAGTAACGTCACTATTTCATCTCGGACTATCGTGCTATGCGGGATATGGCGTGAAGCTGTAAAAAATATCAACTTCACATATGTTAATAAAACATAGTTACCTAATAATATATAAATGATATATGTATCAGATTTGTATAACGCTCGAATAATTTACATAACAATTCAGAGAATTTCACAAGTAAATGTAATCAAACAAAAAGGTAAGTCGGTCAGCCATTTAAAAAAATCCATCAAAAATACATCTCACAAGATGCTGACCAAATAGATTAAGGCGATACGATTCAAAGTGTCGCCACTGATAAAGTTTCCTCTTCTTAAGAATAGTTTAAAATTCAGCTCAGGTTGAGATAAAGAGAAGGCTGCGGCGATAGGGGTCGTTAGAAGCTACTACAATTAGCAAGGCCGCAGGTTACTATGTCAGCACACTTTTTCTAGTTGTATTTTTTAATGTATGCTCATTGTGTTATAAAAATAAGGCTTAATTTTACGTTTTTAATATAAATAATCGTTATATGTTTTTATTCTAGAAAAATTGAGACCGGTCGTGGCGTAGTGTGACAGCGTCTGATTGTAAACGCGGTCGGTTGTGGGTTGAATTCCCACTCAAGGGAGTGATTATATTTAACTATTTCACTTTTTCTCTCTGATAAAAGAGAAAGTGCGGTGTTGAAATCCAGTGGTTCTCAAATTCTTATAACAGGTTTGAGCATGTCACAAATCTATATATAGTTACATTTTTTTTAATCTCTAATTTTCTTCTATTTTCTATCTCTCTTTTCTCCCTCGTAAGACAGTAGTTGTAGATAACCTAAGGCTAACTCACTCCTTTTTCCACTTTCGAAATGAAATCAACGCATTATGTGTGGGGGGTGCCGTCAAATTATTATGTTTTACCTTGCATAGCAAGGTCACAAGAGACAAGACACGTTCGCCGCTTTCCGTAAAAATCGAGAATTATTTGACTTAGAATAGAATGTAAATGAATATAATAAATATATTAATCACACCAATATCTATATAGTACCTGTACTAATGCTAACAATATGGTAGTGATGAACTATGATAACTTAATTAAACCCATGTGTAGGGTTGACAAACAAATTATAATTATGTGAAATATTATATTTCAAATTTACCCTCACTTAATAATATAATAGATATACATATATATGTATATAAAATCCAGCGGAAAGCAGTCAGTTGAATGTCTTGACACTCGGTTGTCTCTGAGTACCCAGCTATGCGGTATAAAGCGTGAAGCTGCTTCCGAGAGAAAATCGAACTTACAACCCATCGTGCTTAAACTCCCAGGCTGTTCCATATCAGCTCGATGACTTTTAGATACCACGTAGATAGTCATAATATAAACAACATTTGAAATATATTTACAAATATAAATTACGACAGGGTCACTCTAAGTAGGGTTGTTCTTTCATGTTCAAACATCCCCACCTGTTAGTGGTTAATTAGATTCTTTATATGATAATATCCTTGGTCCTACAAGCGACCGGCAACTCGCCTAACAAGACCCTTCTCTTTACATCAAAGAATTAAAGATTTTGTTTTGTTTGTTTTAATTATCATAACAATAAGGTTTTTTGGATAATATATAGTCTTTAATTAAAAATGTAAGTAATCACATAATAAAATACTGTTGATATTAGCACACTAGGGACATGAATGTAATCATTTGACAAGTGGCCACAAAGATCTCAGTGTCAAGTCTGTTCTTTCTTTACTTAGATATTTCCTGTTGAATATCGGAATTTAGCGCCGTATTTAGTCTCACCAAAGTAGAAAAAAATATGAATAATTTTAACAGTATACTCTATCTTGAGTGGGGATCGAAATCTTACTCTTATTCAACAGATGCGCTTACCGTCAAATTTTGTTCTATTGTGCCACGAAAAGACTCATATAAACAGCTATAGTGGCCTTTTGGTGATAATTCTTTTATAATAATAGGCAGATGGTAGAAAATGACTTATTTGTACATGTTTTCTGTTTATTTCGCAATGTATAAGTGTAGGCCGGTCGTGGCACAGCGGGACAGCGTCTAACTGTAAAATAGTTTAAATATTTCACTGTTTCAAGTCTATTATATCTGAATTAACTTATTATTTATGTATTATATACATACTATAAATATTTATTAAATAAAATCAAAAATGGCTACATAGTAACTAGAGCGTAATGCCTGAAAGCTTCATTGAATTTAACGGTCAGGGGTCATATGATACTGGGCGAGGGTCATATGACCCTTCCGCTCCCGTTGATTAACGCGGTCTTTGTAACGCACCTTTTAATAGATATTAATACGTACATATGTTGCATATTGTTATAGATTAATTGGTACGGAAAACCGATATAATTCCTTTGATGTCTCTTCTCTTTGAAATCAAGCAATTTCCTGTAAATTGATATAAATAAGAATAAACAATTGTTGTTCTTGGTGTGTTTTTTTTTATTAATGTACCTAGTTGAAGCTTTAAATGTGCCTTACTTTTAAGTTTGCATTTTTTAATAATATATATATATATATATATATATATGAAATAATGAATAAATCTGTAAAAATGTAATAAATGTATTAATATATATCTGTTTAATTATTTATTTACAACTAGCTGAGCTCGTGTAATTAGCAGTTTTCATCTTTAAAATTAGAATAGCCTGAATTTCTTCATACTACTTCAGCAGCTATTTATCAGAGAAAGTTTTATCTAAATCGGTTCAACTGTTCCAGAGATTAGCCGGAACAAACAGGTAGATAGACAGATAAAAAATATAAAAAAATATTAATTCGCTCACACTCTATTTTTATTTATATGTATATTTATATGTATAGATATATTCAAAAGTGCTACCTAGTAATCAGCATATTTGTATACATTATAGGTAGTACAAAAATGTTAATAAGTCAAACATCTTTAGGGAAATGAAAATTAATATTTTTAAACAACAGAAAATTTACAAATGTAGAAACTTATATGCAATACTTATATTAGTATATTTTTCTTATTATACTACTGTTAGAATTGTATTTCATATTTGTTCTTCAATATTTCTACTTTTGCGTTGCGTCGGCATCTCAAATATACATTTACAAGAACATTTTATCGCATTTTTTCTTTACCAATTTCTTCTGAAACGTTACATATTGAAAATATTTTCATATTGTATTATTCTATCAAAAATATAAAACTCGAATTGGCTTGGTATGAATTCAGTCAATATCATATATATACAGAATACTGACTTACTGATGAAGCCTAAGAAATATTTATTTTACTATTAATTACCTAGTTTTCTTCTCCATTATTTAAGTTTTTAGTTATTATATCTACCTGTTGAACAATTTGATTGAAATTAATACAAAACCATTCTACTGACGTTTATGTGTGGAATTAAATGTTCTTGATTCTCACTCGGGAAGCTAATTATTGATATGAACTCATTTTAAAAGAGCAACTGTTGATTTTTTTGCCGACTGTTCTCAATGGAATTGGGTATCAAGCGGGTAGATTCTTGTGGAACTGACAATGCTGACATACTGAAAAAAATTTACATTTTTAAGCTAATTGGTGATTCAAAAACATTTGAATATTAAAGAATATTTTGATTTTCTATTTATTTCCTAGAATTTTAATTCCAATCGTTATTACGTTTTTTTCTTTACGTACAAAAATCTGTAGAATCGTTTCCTTTGGGCTCTAAAGCAATATCGTATCGTTCTTTTTGAAGTCACAACGAGCATTTGCGGGCCATTTCGTCTCAGTTCAATTTAGGATGAGCATTTACATTTTAATGTGTTTTTTTTATCTTAATTTCTGTATTGCGCGGAGTTGAGTGCGCCGTTGAACACGATATATCTCGATTACGTACAAAAAGCAGTGAACGGAGTGTCTTGACTCTAGACTTGTAACTGACTACCTTGCTATGCAAGCTGAAATGTAAAGCTGTAAAAAAATCTTTATTAATACTTGCTGATTGTTAAATAACTTATATATTTACAATATAGTAATTTCTCTTTATGTTTTTATTAATATTGTATTGAAAACTTTTATATCGACTTTGATTTTTTCATGCTACAAATCTTTTAAAAAAATTAGGACACTTTTTTCGGTAACTATACAGACGGAAGAGATACATGGCAAAATCAAAGAAAATCTATACTATAGTACAGTTTATATTATAATTTTTAGTGTTATTTTACGCGGCATTTTGGCTATATACGAATACTTCATGTAATATATATACAACATAAATATTTTAACTAATTTCCAATACTTTTAAAGAAATTAGATACTGTATTGAGGCCTGTCTTTACATTATTAAAATATATCTCTGAGTATATCGTGTATTGTTATAATGTCGATATTAAAAGATGCGACAGTCATTTTATTTAATCTGAATACACAATATCTCATTTAAATTGAATCTCCCAGAGGATTTATTTTTAATCATACCCACTCATGGTTTCTATGGGAATTCTGATAACCAATGGGAGTTAATCATAATTAAACGAAAACACATTATGTATGTATGAATGAATGAATATAAATTATCTTGAAGGTTTTATATTTTTTCCCTTTCACAATAAAATTAATTAATTTCTTCTTTTAAGTGGATGAACTTAATATAAGAATTCGCTTAAGATCTATCTAGATATTAAAAAAAACAGCTTCACGCTTCGACCCACATAGCAGGGTAGGCAGAGTGTATCTAGTGGCAAACTAACCGTCGTGCGTTGTGCTACAGCAGTATCAAGAAATGAAAACAATTTTTACATCTAATAATTGCATCAAATGGGAATCGAACCGACAACCAATAGTGCTTAAAGTCCTACTTTTTCCACTGCGTCAGTGGCTAAGTTTCAAAAGCGTTAAATAAATTTTGATGCGACTTTTAAAATACAACAGTTTTTAATATGAAGCTTGTTTTTGTTTTAAAAAATATTTATCCTTGTAGGAAACAAAATAATATATATGGCAATTGTATGTAGTTGTTTAGTGTACTTGAAAAATATAAAAAACCTTGAACTGAAGATTAAACATATAAAAAATGTATAATTAAAATTATGTTTATATATTTACATATTAATCTAATTGACCTGTACGTTTAGTGGCAAAGTATTCATGATAAGAAATTTATGAGTTCAATTCCCAAAGAAGTGAAGTACGTGTGTGAGAATCAAGTGTCACTTTTATCTGGGCTATCTATCTCTTATGTACAGTATTTAGTCTGATTAAGTCACATATTAGTCCATTAAATAATGATACAATTAAAAATAATACTTTAAGGATTACAATTAAATTATTTTCAATTTCTCCACTCTGGTAGGCCTTGGATTTCAACACTATGTTCTCTCTGTCTAACTGGCCATGCGCGATGAAAGGGGTAGTTTTATATAATTGTAGTAAATATTAGGCTGTAAGCAACTAACTAATATCAAATTCCAATTATAGATGTCTGACATCACTTTTTTTATTCTCATTTAAAGAGCTGAGTCACTAAGGTGACTGTGTTATGTTGGTCTGTTGTCTTAAAATTATATTAGTTTTACAGTTAATTAAATATTTATATAAATTTTCGTTTGCTAATATTAAGCTTGCCCATATTATATACTTTTTAGCTAGATCTGAAGTAGGGCTTGAAAGGTAAATATCACAAATTCGAATTGACCTATCTGCAATTTGAGACAGCAGAGGTTGGCTACGGGAATACTCCATTATAAATATGGTATATATTCTCTACAACCCCACAATCGGGACAGTTAGTAGAGGAGACTTTTTTTATTAAGAAACTAAAGTTATTTAATGGAATGTGTCCGGAAACGAATCTATCCAAGAATGGTTCCGACAACTATACAGTTTTGTACATCACTTTCTTTTTTTTTTAGCTTCACGCTTTTATCCCGCATAGCAGAGTAGACAGAAAGTACCTAGTGTCAAGAAACTCCGTATTTCACTTTCCACCAAAGTTACCGAGATATTGCGTGTTGAGTGGTGGAACTCAACGCCGCACTTTGTCTTTACCAAAGCGAGGAAGTGAAAATAATTTAAATATATTCACTCCCCCGAGTGGGGATCGAACCCACAACCGGTTGCGTTTACAGTCAGACGCTGTCACACAGCGCCACGACCGGCCTCACACTTTCATTTTTATTATATTTGTAAGCGTTATAATCTTCGTCTTGTATATGTTAGCTGTCATCCGTATCTAATCGTAGCTTTAAAAGTATTTATATGAAACTATTTTAACCGGATTAATCGCGTATATTTTGGTATTCGAAAATACATTTTGGACACTTGACGTTTCGAACACTTTACAGTAGTCCGTGGTCACAGGTAGACATCTACCATTGACCTAGCTAGTGAAATGTATTTTCGAATACCAAAATATACGCGATTAATTCGGTTAAAGTAGTTTCATTTAAAATGTATAAAAATCGCGAAAAGCAAAGATCTTATTATAGCACTAAAAGTTCATGTTGTAGATATGTCCACAAAGTTCTGTTTTATTTTAATAATAATATGGGGCGTGAAAATGTTTTTTTCCTTAAAGCAAAATTTACAAAAATCATCATATTCTATTATATTTCTACATTGTACGTATTTTATTTGCCCTGCATTTAAATTTCTAGTTCCTCTAAAAAAATATAAATGTTATTAATGAATGAAGTACTGAGCCACTTAGAGCGACCTACATTCTACAGTTAAAATATAAATAAATATTCACTATATTAGTTATGTAATTGAATAGCAAAATATTGAAATTAATTAGCATTTTGAATAAAATTTACATTTTCAATCAACCGAGACCGGTCTGAACACGCGATCGATGTGGGTTCGATTCCTACTGGGTGTAATGATTATATTTTAATAATTTTCATTTCCTCGCTCTAGACTAAGACTAAGCACGATGTGTTTTCCGACACTCAACACGTAATGTCTCTAATTCGCCGAAAAACGGAGTACGGAGTGTCTTGAAAACAGATACTTCCTACCTTACTACCTTAATAGTCAGGATAAAATTGATAAATTAACATAAAGAATATTTAAATTTTAAAGTACTCACTGTATCTTAACTCAGCGTAATAAAAAAATCAATATATAACATAGTGCTTAAACTTTCATTTGATATTTTTATTTTAAAAAAAACAGACAACTGCGTAGTCAGTAGGATATCGTCTAATTGGATACTGGATCGCTCGTGGATTTGATTTCGACAACGAGGAATATTTGACAATTATTTTTTATTTATCCGCATTGGTAAGACAAAGCGCGGCGTTAAATTCCGCCACGCTATATGCATAGTGTCAACTTGGTTGAGAAGTGGAGAATGTCTTAACTCTAGGTTCTTACTACGCTTATAGCTGAAATTAAACGATTAAAAATATTCGATCTTCATCATCACTAAAAGTTTTATGATGAATAGCAGATTAAGTAACCTCCCAAGAATGTAACAATGACGGGGATTTCTTTAGTTTTACATATTAGAAAGAGTGTAAAACTGTAAGAGAAAATAAATAACAAAAATATAGTTTGTATAATATATATTTTCACTGCGAAAATATATTATAACGTAATTATATTATCTACATTTGGACACTAAACAGATAGACTCAAAATCTTTACATATATATTTTACCATACAAAAAACAATGAATAAATGATCACAATTTCATTATAATCTGACTGATTTAAACGTAATAACGCTTAAATATATCTTTATCGTAACTTTACCCGGTTATTTACGACAGCAATTTCCTATAGATCAAGGGAGTCATTGGAAAGTAATTCATTTTTTTCATTTGCCCTAAAAGAGCGATCAGTCGGCTTGACAGCGTCTAAACACGAGCAATGGTGTGTCAATGCGATTGAGGAATTTATCTTTTGCCGTAGGAAATTGGAATGTCGGCTGACAAGTTGATATTAATGGTTTGAGTTGTCTTAATATTATATAAGAGATGTCTCCTGCAACGTCGTCTGCGTGGACTTTAGGACGTTTGCTATAATAATAATGCTCATAATAACTAAGTAAAAACAATCCATTTTCTGTAATTTAAACTGGAAAAGGTAAAATCATGTTTTTTTATGCTTTCCTCTAAAATTGCAAAAAGGTTGCTTTTTTAAATATAAAATTTATTTCAATACAGCAACTCGGTACCTTTTCTTTGTTGTTATTTATTTCTCATTCGCATATAATCACAATAGGCTCCTTAGAATTAAGATCTATATTTACAGTTATGCGAATTATAAATGTTGCTTGTTGAGCTCGCGTACGTTCACATTGAAGAGTTCCAATGTATCACAATATCCCCATTAATTACATTATTTAATTATTTAAACTAAATTCTGAGCCGCTTATAGCTTACCATTAAGTGATTAAAATTTTATTGTGTAGCTCAATACTAGTACGCTATTCTGCATTTTAACCGAATAAAAAGGACAAGTTGACAAAGTTAAACCTACTAAAAGAATACGTAGTAATTAGATTAAAGCGAAATATCTACTTTGCATTTAAATTGCTTAAAATACAGTACTAATTTTATAATTCAAGCTAAGTTTAAAAAGTGCTACATTTGGATATGTTAACATTGCAGTGGGATTGCGTCGGACTCTATATACGATTGGTTGCGAGTTCGACTCCCACTTAGGGGAATGATTATACTTTAATTATTTTCATACAATTCCGCTAAGGGCGTGATGCGTTCCTAAAAAGTATTTGATAGTTATCGTTATATTTTGATCAAATTACGCATACTAAATATAAATTGGTACAAAAGTATATATCATTGAGGCCGGTCGAGGCGCAGTGGAATAATTTATAACTGTAAAAGCGATTGCAAGATCGTTTCCCACACAGGGGAATAATGATTATAATAAAATTATTTTCATTTCCTCGCTCTAGTAAAACAAAGAGCGGCGTTGAGTTTCGCTACTCAAAACACAGTGTCTAAAATCCGTCGGAAAGCGGAATACTGTGTGTCTTGACGCTATGTACTTCCTGTCTACCCTGCTATGCGGTACCCTACATGGCGAATATGACCAGAAAGCCTATATTCTTGTAATAATACTTTAAAAATATATTTGATTAAAATCTACAATCGAAACACCATTGTAAAGTAATTATAATTAGATATTCGATATATCGTTATTATATATAACAATATATCGAATAAACTGTAATCGTTCGTTCGTAATTAATATACAATTCCAGTTAATTTCAGTCACAGTCCAGGAAATAAAAAAGACAAACCTCAGACAATGGCTTGAAATTACAGCCTTTCTGTAATTAAGGCGAACTTTTCAAATTTATTTTAAAGTTTTAAATGATTTTATGTTAATTTAATTGGGGTTTTTGTGCTATATCTGTTTGAGACTTACGTTTAACTATATATATTAATTATTAGTTAAAGAAAACAAAGTTGACGAAATCGGCGCAACTGGATATAATCATATTAAAATAAATGCTTTTTACTAAATATATATAATTTTGAATGTATTATAAATACACCAAAATACTATTTTTGTTTGTCTGTTTGTTTTTTCCGGCTAGTCTCTTGAAAAGCTAGATAAATTTTGACCAGAGTTTCAATGGCAGATAACTGATGTAGTAAGGAGTAACTTAGGCGTTTTTTTTATTATAATATTTTTAAAATTAAAAATCTAGAAATTTTATTCATTCGCAGACGAAGTTGTAGGTACAGCTAGTATTAAATATATTGACTGACACTTATCAAATGGTAGTTGACGTCTTCAAATGCAGATTTAGTCATGATAGATATGGAGTTTTTAAGATGTACTTTTATTTAAGTTTAGATACATACCTGTCACAAGTATACATGAATACATATTAATAATTAATAAAATTTATCATAAAAGTGGACACGAAAGAAAAAAACATGTTTTTAATGTAACGAACGTAATGCATATAATTTCGATTTTGTTTAAATCAACTTTAATACTATAATTTACTTAATATTTTAAGAAATATTTTTATACTTCTATAGGTAGGGTTGCTTAAATAATTCAATTTATTCTTGTCATTTCTATAAGCCATTGTCTGATATAGTTCTGGGTTAGTGTGTTGTAACGCTCCTTAATCCCAGGTATGAAGTAATCTGATAAACTTAATAATTATATACGTATAATACATAAATGAAAACAGAAATATCCCAATTTTCTTTCCTTGTTACCAAATTTTTGGCCATTTTAAATATATATTACAATCGAATTCGCCACTGTGTTCAAGAAACATGCTTTTACATTTCTACGTTTTATTTCAACATAGCAGTTACTTAGTATGGAATACGGCCTCTGTGATAGACCGATAAATTTATTCATAGTCACAGGCAGAGACCGCAATTTATTCCGTTATTTGGCAGAACCCGGTCATACGCATTAGCATAACTAAGGGTACACGATACAAAAATTCTGTTCTCAATGCTCCTGGGGGCAGTTCTAAGGCATGAGAAGATGGCATGAAGTGCTAATACGAAATATACTCAAGTATATATTTAAGAGGGATGAAAAATCTACTCTAATCAATACGTAGTATATATTTAAGAGGGATGAAAAATGTCACTCTTGATTAATAGACATTTTGTGATAAGAACGTACGCCAAACTTATTATTTTATTTAATCAACATATGAAAATATATCTATTAGTTACTGATTACAAATGTTTAATTAAATTAGAATTGAAACATAAAATAATAAATAGGTGTAAAGAGAACAAGACAGTTATGTTTTGCGTATTATGCGCCATTATAAAAAAATATTCAATTTTTGTACAAAATGTCTTATATAATTTTGGAAAAGAGATGACTCTTCAAACTGATAGACTGTTTTTATATCAAACGTAGCTATCGTAAAAAAGCGAATGCAAAAAACCACATCGAAATCGGATCATCCGTTTGAGAGCTACGATGCCACTGATAGGCAGTCACTCAATCAGATACAAAAAATTATAACATACGTCATTTTACATTGGGAGTTAAAAATGGATTCATTTTCAGGGTCACAAAAATATGTTAAATATTGCAGTTTCACGCTTTATCCCGCATAGCAGGGAGACAATCTAGTGTCAAGTCACTCCGTTGACTTCTTTCCTACCGAAATCAAGACATTGCGTGTTGAGTGTCGAAATCAATGCACTCTTAGTTTCACCAGAGGGAAGAAATATAATAAAAATGAATTATAATCATTTTCCTGAGTAAGAATAGAACTCACCACCATTCGCATTTACACTCAGATAGTGTCCCACTGTGCCACAAAAGTCTTAAATTTTAGTTATAGCATTATTTACCAACAATTTCGTTTTCCGCTTATATCTTAAGCAAAAATTTGTGGATTCTTCGATCTGAAGCAATGAATGCAAGATTTATAGAGGTCACAAGCTATTCTGTACAAAACTTGGGGCACTACGCTGATCGGTTTCGTATTTATTCACGACCACTAAATGGGTCGCCTATTCACATACCAATATAACTCCTTTCACGATAAATAATAATGTATGTTTGGCGATGCGATGTGAATATTCGGACAAATCAATTGATTTCTATTATTGGCGTTACGTCAAGCGTATTTTATGTATGATAAAATAATATGTTTATATATATATATATATATATATATATATATATATATATATATATATATATATATATATATATATATATATATATGTATATATATACGGTACATTCTATTTGACTATCCTGCTAGGTAGGAAAAAAATTAAGCTATTTTTCTTATTATATGTACATGTTTCTTGTACGTTTCGTACAGCTTCACCAATCATTGGTTGAAAGAATTGAGTTTATATTTTTTATATTCAAATTATATAGACTGTGGATATATTCATAATTATACCAACTATAATATATGCATCAAACAAACCTTTTCTCTTTATATGTAAAAGATAACGAAACACTGAAGCTGGAATATAAAGGAGCTGTCAAAGTGAAGATTTCTTGAGAAACTCTGTAGCATCTTTATTCTGAAATTGAATAGCGTACGGAATATAAATTGTTAATTCTGTCCCCTTTGTGATATGGTACATGATTAAATCTTTGTGCACTTTAGATTTTCTTCTGAGCTTATTCATGTTATGACGTTTTCAGTTTTAACAAGTAACTAATACAATTTGTGAGTCCTTTATGGATCAGTGCCAGCTTTTGACGGTAAAGACCATGATTTTGAGGTCAATATCGACTCCGAAAAGTAGCTATTTTTGTATATGAAAGACGATATGTTTTGAAATAGACAAATCAAAAAACAGACAGACAAAAATTGAATACTATTTTATAAATTTCATACACCTCCGTCTTGAAAAGTGTTAATGTAACTATGTAAAATTTTTATTCGAAAACATAAAATATTTGTTTATTCTTCTTTTGCCAAGAATAATGAATATGTATGTAAGTCATGCGTTCTACATCCCGCTGCGTCAAAATCTTATAGGCTTGTTAAAACTTTCCTTGAATGATTTATAAGCGGCACGGGTTCGAATCCTGATGTGTTCAAATTTTATACGTTTGATCAAGAACGATATTTTCTAATCTTAAATTTGGAAAAACACTCTATACATACTAAAACAATTGATAAGGAGCAGAATTCTTTAGGTAAAAAAAATCTCTCTACAGAGATGCCAATGTAAATAATTTATAATAAGCGCATAAGAATCGCTTGGACTATTTCGAAGAGGCGCGGGTTTGAATCCCGAAGCGTTCAATTTTGTAAACGTTTCATAAAAAAGAAATATTTTATTATTCTAATTTTTACTTTAAAAATGTTAAAAACGCTTATATTTTTATTTACTTACATTGAAAATTGAAATCGAATAAGGATACTTTTTTTAAGTAGAGTATAGTTCAAAATCGCTTGTAACAGTGGGCTTTCTTTTCCAGTTCCTGTTTCACAGCAAAAGCATTTCATAATAATGTTTCAGTTTGAATTATAACGTGACGAGTTAAATTACTATGCGTATAGCATTAAACTTGTGACAATGATGGTTTAATGCTCGAGGTGAATGACCTTAACTCTTTTTAATATTTTACTTAAAATTATATGAATAAATATTTTATTTTACATTTATAAAGTCTCATTAAGACGATTTAGATGATAGTATTGATTTTTTTCTATTTTTAAAAATTGAATCCAATGGGTTAGTAGGACTGTGTCTGTAAACACAACCCCAAACAATTATTTTGGATTCAATTCCCATTTGGAGAAATCATTTTTCTCCTCGTGTAAAGCAAAGCACGGCGTTGAGTTCTCTATTTAACACGAAATGTGTCGATTTCAGGCGGAAAGCGGTCAGCGGTGTGTCTTGACACTAGGTTATACCTGACTAATCTGCTTCAAAGAGAGTTAACGCTTGAAGTTTTTAAAATATGTTATGAAAATAAAGTAGAAGCCGCTCGTGGTGCAGTAGGATGGCATCTGAATGCAAACTTAATCGATTGTGGGTTCGATTGCCACTCGGGGAAGTATTCTTAGATATTTAAATTATTTTCACTTCCTCATTCTGGTTAAACAAAGTGCGACGTTAAGTTCCGCCACACAACAAGCAATGCTTCGTCTTGACACTAGGTACTTTCTGTCAACTTTGCTATGCAGGATAAATGCTTGAAGCTGTAAAAAAATATTTTAATAGCACAAAACTCTATATTTACCGTTTATTAAAGCAATTTGTACCATTACAATACATTTGTAAGAGACAGTTGTTCTGTTTGATTAATTTATTGGTTCATTTCCGTATTCACGGCAGTTTTAATGAAAATATGAATTATTCTACAGCAATGTCAAATTGAATGGAATGCCTTGAAAGTTGGGAATACGTACTGGAAACTTTCACGTTAACATATTTGTAATTCATATTTGCATGTGAGCTTTTAATAGATTTTTTAATGTTTCTCGTATATATATATATATATATATATATATATATATATATATATATATATATAAATATATATATATGATTGGGAATTGAACCCACAATTTACCGCGTTTACAGTCTGAAAGCCCACTGTGCTGACTGTCTGTTCTTATTACTTTGATATAAGCAAATTGAACACCGAAAGCCTTGTTCGTGTTTTTTAATATCAATTATAAAATTTATAGGCAAAAATGCAAAAATACACTTTTTCTCGCATACAAAAGCAAACAAAGAAAACCTTGTATCTAAACTTTCCTTTCAATACCAAGTACCGGAAAATATATTGAAAATGAACCTGCACTAAATGGAAAAATAATGCTTTTTTTACTAACAAGCCAAAGGTATATTTTAAAATTATTACATGGCTTGCTTTATTCACAACAATAATATATGTAGTAAACATAAAACATTACGTAAAAAGTAAAGCAAAAACTAACGTTTGTTTTGTTTTCTATAAAAGTGAATTTATGCTACAACAGATTGTGTAATTTTTTTGTATTAAAATTTTTATGAGGGAATATGTTTTGTTGTACAGTGGTGAAATATATAACTGTAGGTATAGGTTCGATTTCATTCGATAAGTTTTAGTTCAAAACAATTTTCAATTTTATATGACTAAAAATAATGTGATATCCAGATGTTCGTATTACATCTTGGAATTGTAAACTTGCAAAAAGCTATTCTTTTGTATTTTTTTCGCCTTTTACAAAATAAGAAGAGTATGTATATTAATATTGCAAGGGTTAAAAAATCATTTTAATGTAATAGACAGCGGAACTAAACATCGCTTTGCCTTACCGGTTTAAATATAAAAACTCCCCCAAATAGGAACTGAACCCAGAACCATCGTGTCAAACGCTGTTCCCCTGCGATATTATCGGTTCAAAATGTAAAGATATAGCATAAGCGAAAGCAATATTTTTTCTAAGTATAACAAAAACTTATATAAAAAAGTAAACTAATTATTAACTCATGCGATGAAAGCACTGAAGGCCCTATTTTTACAAGAGGAGGTTGCGGTGTATAAAACGGGTACACTAAAGGTATGAAATAGATAGAGGTGAATTATTCTGAGCGCCGAGGGGCATCTTTAGCGGAGTTACGCTTTGTTTTTAATGTATAGTCGCTACAGCGTTATGGATGGATGTCCAGTGTTATTTTTTTTGCTAGTTCTCCTTTTTTTTCCTGTTGATTGTTATTTTTTATATAAGAAATCTAATGTACGTGAAGAAAACTTTTTACCTCCTTTTTCTGAATTTTATATGGGAAATATATAGGTAATACACGCATTACTATTTTGACATTAACATAATTTTGTACAATGTGACAAACGGGTTTAAAGAATTTTACTGTCAATACAGGCTGTAGATTCTTTAGATTCATAAAAAAGCCAGCCTAAATATTGGTTGACATTGTAAATCGTGGGTTCGATCGTCACTCATTGGAATATTTAAAATTATTTCATTTTTCATACTGATTATACAGTGTGTAAAATTAGTAGAAAATTGATACGTCCCATTAAATAAAGCAGTTGCAGTACCTACAAGCCCTGCCCCGAATAACAGGCTTTCTACAGAAGACGCGGTATCAAGCGAAAGGAGTGCAGATGCTTAGAACATCAATAATATTATCGCAATTTATTGCATACATTGTTGGGATATTATTAATTTTTTAATTCAATGCTAAAATTAATCGATATCTATGTAGTTATATGAATTAAACATAAAATATAACGCTTTATAATCTTAACGAATGTTGCAAAAATATTTTCACTAGAAAAAATAGAAACTATTTTATTAAAGTAATTTTTATTTCAAACTAAGCAAGTTAAAGGCCTACATAAAAGGCGTATATAAAAGAGTTGGTTCAGAGTATGTAATAAGGGTACGTTACAGAGCGTCAAGAGGCAAGGTGGTTTTGTTTTAAATGCACAGTCGTTCAAACAACAGTTTTATTATGTTAAGATATTTATGTCATATATTTTTATAGCTTCAAGCCTTTCTACCGAACAGCAGGATAGACATAGTGTTAAGACACTCCGTAATCCGCTTTCCCCCTTAATCAATATATTGAGTATTGAGTGACGGAACTCAACGCCACGATTTACCTTACCAGAGAGAGGTAATGAAAATAATTTAAATATAATTATTCCATCGACTGGCAATTGTACTCACAACCCATGGCCTTTACGATTAGTCGCTGTTACAGTGCTCCACGACCGGCTTGACTATCATATAAATGTATATAATGGAGAGGTCGAAAGACTGGATCTATAAACTTGAAAAAAGAATTAGAATATTTTCTAATATTTCTACAAAACCTTGGTCTAACGGTATTATATTAAAAGCTTACTATTTTTAAAATATTATTCCACACTTAGGATTAGAAAATATTTTTAAAAAACGTATAAAATTATAACGCAATGCGATTCAAACCTGCGGCTCTTAGAAACTGATCTATTTCCGCCTTGGATGGTTACCATGAGGCGCGGGTTTGAATCCCGCTGCGTTCAAATTCTTATATGTTTTTTAGAAATATTTTCTAACGGTATTATACGCCAAAAACCTTTAAGAAAAAAAAACCACACACAAAGTTGCTAATATGTTTTAGAAGTTTTCTGACAATAAGAACATTGATAACAGTTAAGTCAATTTCTGCATATGATAAGTAGCATAATTGCCTGTGTAATATTTATTTTATTCATTAATTCATTACTTACCCAATGAAGAATTGGGAAAGAGAACTTATTACTCCCCTAGGCCATCGTGGCGCAGTGAGTTAACGTCTGACTGTAAATGGGATTGGTTATGGGTTCATTTCCAACTCAAAGAAATCATTTAATTTATAATTTTATTTGATTCTGGTCAGATAAAGCGGGACGTTGAGTTCGCCATCGCATTTCGCATCTCAAGTTCGAGTGGGAAGCAGTCAAAATAGTTGCTTGACACTAGGTTATATCTCTGAATACTCTACATTGCGGGAGAAACAATCTTAAAATGTTATTCACTTGATCCTTATATAAGTTACTTTGTCTAAAATCCTGAACTTGTTTAAATGAATACATGTTTAGAGTCTAGACTGAACTTAAAGAACTATTGAAATACGAATTTAAAGAGTTATATATCGTTAGGTATGTAAGACTTCTTTAAATGTTTTTTTTTAATTTATTATTCGCAGAGAGTTGAGAGTGAGAGTTTAGTGTCACTTCTCGATTTTCCTCCGACAGAAATCAAAACATTGCATATTAAGCTTATATAATTATAATATTAAACTATAAAATCTGTAATTTCAATTAAATTATATGAGAGGTCGGAGGGCACCTCGGTTGACCTTCGAGAACACAATATTTGTATAGTAAAGGATGGTCACGTAAAAAATATGAGGACCCCCACAGGATATGAAGTACCAGGTCAGGATATAAGACCGTAGCGATTGATGCTATGTTTTCTCTTACTACTCTACTAAGGAAGGAAGGCTTAAAAATTACCACAATGAGTTATTGCATATTGCTACATATTTTCAAATATAATTACTAAAAAACATGCAAACTTTTAAATATTCAACGTATATCCACATTTTGGCAGGCAACTTGGCACCGGCTAGAACTTTTGAGAAACTCTATACATCGAAATATATTTATCTATACGAGTTTGTATGTGTTCTGCGAAACAGTCGAGAATTCGTTGTAAGTGTAATATAATGGTACATTAAGCAGGGTGCAGACATGTTATTGTAGGAATATCTTTCAACTTTATGGGTTGTGAAGAACTTATATTATGGCGTGTTTCAGTTGCATTGAAGGGTTTGTATCTTTTGAATGTATTTTTTTTAATATATCTTTCTATTCTAAGCCATAGCGGCGCATTGGAACAGCGTCTGGTTGTAAACGAGATTGAATGTGGATACAATCCAGACTCGAGATTCGGAGGAAGGATAAAATTTATAATTTATTTTCTATTTTCTGCTCTAGTAAGACAAGGCGTGGTGTTGAGTTTGCTACAGCACGCAATGTCTTGATTTCGAGCGGAAAGTTGTAAACGAAGTATTTTGACATTATCTTAATGTGAAAATACTTCGTATATTATGATTTTATTCTGTGAGATTACAGCTTGAAGCAAAACAAAATAACTTTTTATTGATTAAACACATTGCCTTTCATATTTTTTCACCTAGTGTCATGACACTCCATACTCTGTTTTTCACTAAATTTGTGTTGCGTAGTAGAACTCAACGCCACGCAACTTTTTGTCTTACCAGAGTGAAGAATTGATAATAATTTCAATATAATCACTCTCCCAACCGATCGCGCAATAGGAAACCAACCCACAACCGATTGCGTTTACAGTTGACGTTGTCTCACTGTGCCACGACCGGCCCCTGTTTTTTCACAAATTGTTTAAAAATTAGTTAACAGATTAATAGAAAATTTCTCCTCAAATACATTTATTTATAAATGCATACGAGCTGTAAGTTGCCTGCGATTTCGTTTAAAACGTTTTTAAATCTTAATTGTACCAGTTTTATTTTTATCTTCCGTAGTTTCGAGTGGAAAACGTAAAGTCACATGCCCAATGATAATACGGGAAATGCTTTCTATTGCTACCCTACATTCATTAAGGAGCCAACACGCCTAATTTCGGTGTTACAAGTTTGTCATTCTCTTAGTATATAAATGTACCTAGTAGTATTAAAATAATTTAATTTTGTAAAAAATTCGCTTAAATTTAAATATAAATCTTAGTTCTTAGTAGTTGATTATAATTATTTACAAATGATAAATAAATAAAAAAATATATTTCTGCCTGAAATCGAGACATTTCGTGGTAAGTGATTAACTGAACGCTGAATGCCTAAAGAAGTATTTTTTTATATTAAAAAAAATGTTAAAAACATGACCAGATAGAAAAGTAAGTCAATGTAAAACCATCTTTACAATGTTAGGCCTAATCTAAAACGCCATACTCATCTTATTCAGACACTAATGGAAGGACTAAACTTTGTGTTTAGATAATAATTTATGTATACACTTAGATATAATTTGTGTTTATATATGCGTATATTTACATACATACATATATATATATATATATATATATATATATATATATATATATATATATATATATATATATATATATATATATATATATATATATATATATATATATATATATATATATAAAGCTTCAAGACATTGCGTGTTGAGTGGTGGAACTCAACACCGCACTTTGTCTTTATCAGAGCGAGGAAGTATATATATATACGTATATATATATATATATATATATATATATATATATATATATATAATATGTTTGAAGTGTAAGATTTTCTAACAAAGTGAATGTCAAGACATTTTATTAAAATTTAATTTAAATGTATAAAATTATATACGCCTCCGTCCGCATTATTTGTGTAAAATAAAGTATTTTTCTGTTACTTTTTATTATGATCACCCAATGTCATCTTGTCACAATAATTGTAGATGAACTTTCATATAAAGATAATAATAATGATATTTTGCTGTAACAACAGTGAAAAACGGAGTGTTTCGACACTTAGATTAAATTCTCTTTGCGACCTTTGACTTTGACTTGTTAATTTTAATATTTTTTCCTGTAATAGAAAACTTTTTGACACAAAGTGTTATTCAGAATTTGAGTTTTTTCAACCTTTCTAATAAAAATAAAAGAACATCCTTCTTATCAGCAGAAATATGCAAAGCTGAAATGCTTTTAATGCAAATTATATACAAAACCACTAAAACTCAATTATTAACTCGTTAAACTATAGAATCGTCTAGTTTTGGACAAAAGCTAATTTATTAGCAAATTCGAAAGTTTTGCTTTCAAAAGTCATAATTATTTTAATGTCTCTTTGGCTATGTAAAAATAAAGTGATAGAACCTCCTAATGAGAGCTAATAATTATTTTGGTACTATGATTTATTAAGCTTTTCTATTCTCATAGTAAATTTTAATATTTTTTAAAATGTTAATATTGTCTTAGGAGTCAAGTATGTGTTAAAGAAAATTTTACGTATAACAAGAATTGTGCCTATATCATATTAAGGAGTATATTACATATGTATCTTCACGCTTCACGCTTCACATATTATATATATTATATATATATATATATATATATATATATATATATATATATATATATATATATATATATATATATAATTAAAAAAATTACATTTCCTTTACTCCATTGCTCATTTCTACGAATGAATGAAATAAATTCTTCTTTTTATATATTTTTGACCATGCATTCACCCTCTTTGTAAAATATCTGATTAGAGAATGTTCCTTTTAAAGTAAGACAACTGGGGTGTAAGGACAAATGTATTGGAAAAAATCCTTACGTGTGTGGGCTCGCCCGCATTTCAGATTAGGGCTTAGATTATGGCTCAATTGCGCAGAAAAAGATGTCTGTTGATAAAAAAATAGGCATTTTTTGTATTTTTTCTACAAATTTATATTGGAGTAATTGTTTAAAATTCCTTGCAATAGCTATATAAAAGTAGTAGTATGTTTGCAAAAATTTTTTTTGAGAACTTATAGTAGTAATTTAAATTTTATAACAGATATTGTAGTAGAACGCATGGTTCAGCGGTCAGAGCGCTTGGACGGTTTCTATTAGGCGCGGGTTCGAATCCCGCAGCGTTCAAATTTTTATAGGTTTTTTAATGATTCTAATCGTAAGTGTGAAATAACACTTTAAAAAATTAGTAAAAGATTTCCAGGTTATTGTATACTGGTATGTTTTCTCGTTATATTTTAAATTACTTTATTTCTATATATATTTCTCTTTATTAGGCAGTTCACGCTTTTATCTCGCATAGCAGGATAGTCAGAAAGCATTGTATGTCAAGACACTTTGTACTTCGCTTTCCACCGAATTCGAGACATTGCGTGTTGAGTGGTGGAACTCAACGCCGCTCTTTGTTTGACACCGGAGCGAAGAAGTGAAAATAATTTAAATATAATCACTCTCCCAATCGGATCGAATCCACAACTGATCGCGTTTATACTTAAACGCTGTCCCACTACGCCACGATCGGCCTTGCGGCAGTTTCTAATGCAGTTGAGACTTTACATAATATACCGACTGAATTTCTAATTTCACGATAGAATATCTTTATAAAGCAAACTAAAACAGAATAAAAAATAATATTTAAATAGAAACTATTACAAGCAGATTAATGGCTTATATTTCTGTATTCCAAAATATACTTTGAAGCGCGACAATTCGAAGGATTTACAGTAGCCCGTATGACTGTTTAAAATAATTTCATTTAATTCTTTTTAAAACAATGTCGAAGTGTTAACTATGTGATTGTAATTTTTTTTTATATCTGAATTTTTTTTTATATCTGAAAAGTTCTGAGGATTAAAATAATTACAAGTGTTAAAATAGTGGTTAAAAATATTTAAGTATTTTTATCTGTATAGAAATTGATTGAAAAATCTGAAATATACCTATCGGTTACCAGTTGCGAAGTAGGGGTTTCTTGACCACTCGACACGTAATGTCTCGAATTCGGCGATAAGCAAAGTACGGAATAACTGTCTATCCTGCTATGCGTGATAAAGGCGTCAATCTTTTTGATAAACTATGAAATTTGATAAACTATGAAAACTGTAACATAAGCCATCATTTATTCATTCATTAACTCTTATTTTTTAGAACATTCGTACCTATACAAAAATTCCACTTTTCGCAACTTCTCTTATAAGGAAGCCATTATAAAATGAAAATAACCAAATCATAAGCAAAATAATCATTTACAGTGAACTTATACACAGATTTATCCTAAAATAACTATAACTGACACCAAACAAAGGTTTCAACTGGCTATTGTTCTGTAAATCCCCCGAGCAGGCGTACAAGCGATGCATTCGCACTGAGATCGTGAATCTCACGCTTCGATTATAATATATACAAAACATGCTTGCTGCTGTTACTCTAAGGTATAGGAGATTATATTATTTTACTTTATATATCCTTCAAGAAATAACGTTGGCATTCTTCATTTATAGAAGTCGTTTAATAATCTATAGCTTGAATTAAAACAATGTGTTTCTTTGGCTTCACGCATTTATCCCATATAGCAGGGCAGACAGAAAGTATTTAATTGAGTGGCGGGACTCAACACCGCATTTTGGCTAACCAAAGCGAGGAAATGAAAATATTTTAAATATAGTAATTCACCCGAGTGGCACATGCAACCCCCAACTCATTTGCGTTCACATTCAGACGCAGCGTTCCATTGCGCTACGATCATCTTAAACAATGTTCTGTGAATGATATTCAAATGCTAAGTAAAAAATATAGTTTTTTTAGCTTCACGCTTTTATCCCGCATAGCACGGCAGACAGAAAGTACCTGATGTGACCTCCGTACTTCACTTTCCGCCGGATTTGTGATATTGCATATTGAGCGGCGGAACTCAGCGCCGTACTTTACCTTGTCAGAGCGAGGAAATCAAAATAATTTAAATATAATTACTTCTCCGAGTGGGAATCGAACCTTCAACTGATCGCGTTTACAGTCAGACGCTGTCACCGGCCACTATTGTGTTAATAAAGAGTTATTCCACACTTAGGATTAGAAAACATTTTTGAAAAAACGTATAAAAATTTGCTTACAACAAAAAATAAGCTGTAACAAAACGTATATAAATACGTATGAGCTTAGCGGTCAGAGCACTTGGACGGTATCCAATAGGCGCAGGTTCAAATCCCGCTGCGTTCAAATTTTTATACGTTTTTTCAAAAAAGTTATATTTATATATTTAAAATTCTTCTTTAAATAATTGAGAAACTGAGAGATAAGACACACTTAAAAGTCCTGTGCGTAGAAAGCTCAAATTTGTCACTTCTTTGGCAGTACCCGGGAGCACTTAGAGAAGATTTTTTTTGATGTATAGTTCACGTAAACCTAGTCGCAAGGTGCAACTCGGACGCTAATAAGCGTTTATAAATATGAAAAGCAAAGAAAGAAATATCTTTATTATAAGTAGTTTATTATATAAAATAAAAAAAAGGTTTGATCTTTTTAAAGAAGATATATACAAAAAGTCTTAATGCTTTATTGGCTCAATTTAAATCGGAGATCGTGTCGTTTTTATAATCGCCCCTGTAAGGGTAAGGCCGACCCTTATGAATCTCTTCTTAGTACTTGCGTTGGTTTCACAAAAACTTTTGATATCTTTTATTTTTTCTTTAGCTTCACACTTTTAAAACACTGCATACTTCGCTTTCTTTCCAATTTATGACATAGCGTGTTGATTGGCGGAACTCAACGCTGCGTTTTGTGTACTAAGCGAGGAAATGAAAATAGTTTAAACAAAATCATTTCCTCGGATGAGAATCGAACACACAACCCATCGCGTTTACAGTCAGCCGTTGTTTCACTGCGTCACGACAGGTCTACGTTTACTTTTTATTTTGGTACAAAAAAAGTCTTTAAATATATGTATATTATATTAAAATATACAACAGAGAATATTGTAACTATCGGAAGCAGATTTGATAGTTAGTTCCATTTCATAATGATTTTCGGGAAATGCTGTAGATGTTAGAGATACATATAGACATCATTTATTCATTAACGGTTCTATATTTATGTATATACATGTGAAAGGGGCATTATTTACAGCGGAGAAGTATGCATATTCGTGTTTACTCCGATACGACAAGGTAATAATTTAAATTCGGAATACAAAGTGTCTTAACACTGGGTACTCCCTGTATCTCTCCCCCAAGCGAGAATCTTACCGACAACCCATCGTAAAGTACAGGCAAACTCTGTCTTATTAAGCCAAAGTTTTCTGTATTGTTTATATGAATTATTATTTTATTAATAATATTTTTTGAACTAAAGTAACCCTAGAACCATAAAACTTAGTCAGTCAAAGCCAAATATTAATAGGTATAATAAATGAAATGTCAAATTGTTCAGTGTGTTTTCTAAGAAAAGACAATAAAGGGAAGTATTTTTAAAAGCACCCTCAAAAGAGCTGACCCAATTCATCGGGCTTTCTCGTAAATTGGCCTGTAATAAAGAATAATAACAAGTTTATTAATCCTCTTCGTAAAATTCATTTCGTCAAAAGCGTTCAACACTCCATTGTTAAGATTGATTTCAATAGAATATTTTTTGATAAGTTTGAAAGATATTTATAAAAATTGTAAATATATATATATATATATATATATATATATATATATATATATATATATATATATATATATATATATATAATTAAAGCTTCACACTTTTATCCCCCATTGCAGAACATACAGTCACTTCATACTTCGCTTTCCGCCAAATTCGAGATTTTGCTTGTTAAAAGGCGGAACTCAACGTCGCACCAGAGCAAGGAAGTGAAAATAATTTAAATTATAGTCAGACACCGTCACAATGCGCCACGTCCGGGTCTCATACAGATACATATATACATACGTACGTACATACATATATACATACACACATACATACATACACACATACATACACACATACATACATACATACATATAATATATATTTTTTTATATATTAAAAAACTGAAGTAAAGATTTTTACTCTATAATTTACAATTTTTTACACAAGCAGAACTTACAACTGAGAGACGATTTTGATTCTTCATATAATATACGACAAGCAAGATTTTTAATATATTGAAAGTCGTCAAAATATTTTATTACTATAATTGCATCTACTTTGGCGCAGTGAAATTATCTGATTGTAAATACGATGGCCATGGTGAGTCTCATTTCTTTATGGCGTTAGGTTCCGCAACACAAAATGTCTCCAAATGAACCTTAGATCATGTTAACATTAAATTTCAAATTTATTATCCAAAGAAATTTAATAATTTATAAGTAACACGCAGTAAGCACCCCTTGCAAGTTTCAGCGACCCCTAGAGAATGCATGTCACGATTCCAGAAGGGAGACTGTGATGCGACAATTGAATTATTTTTAGCTTATTACTTCAATATTATTTACTTATTAATTATTTTCTTGATCAACAACTTTACACGTTATCCTATGTAGGACGATAGTCAGAGAAAAATTTGAGTCAAGACACTCCGTATTCCATTGTCTAGCGGAAATTAAGACCGTACATGTTGATTCTCTCACTCCACGCCCCACTTTGTCTGACCAGAGCGAAGAAATGTAAATAATTTAAATATAACTAAATACTTCTCGAACTGGGATTCGAATCCATAACTAATCACATATACAATCAGTATACGTGAATAGTTATGGATTCGGCCAATGCCATAGCACCACAATGTAATAGTTTATTAATTATGAAATACATACTGATGATTTTATTGACATCATTGAGCACAAACCATTGCATGTATGATAAAATATATCGATTTTTGACAAACGATCCAATATGCAATATACAACAATATAAATCCATATCTATTCAAATTTCATAAATACTCTAAACTATTCCTTATAAGCCTTGAATGACTGTTTTATGGAATATTCAAAGTTAATTTACCATAAAAGGAAGATATTTATTAGTTATATTTTTTGTTTAAAACGACGATGTCTTTTTTTACTTTTGTTTTATGCCCTATGATAAAGGTTTGAATTTTATATTAAGTTTTTTTTAGCTTCACGCTTTATTCCTTGCAGGTATATATATTTTTCGATATTTTTTTATTGCATAATTTATCATGTCTAGAATGATGATATTTTAAGAATTTCCTAAATCTGTCTTCATAAGATGGCTAATATATAAAAAATGCATTTAACAATTGATCTCAACTCAATAGGATAAGCTGAGTTAGGTTCAGCTTGGCATTGAGTATCGCCACTTAACGTGCCATTTGGACAAAAAATGGTCGAGTTTTTATTTAAAAAGTATAAAATTAGGCGAGAAGTAGAGAACGGAGTGTTTTAAAATGAGATTCCTTTTGCTTACTCTCCCTTCCTCTTGTAAGTTATATCTGAAGCTTGATAAGCACAGAACATGAGATCCGCACCAGTAGTATTATGCCCTGATTTTTCAAACGCACGTTCTATTCTAATGGAGATAGAATCCTATAAGCCCACCTTAAAACGGTATCTACCTGAAATCCCGGCACCAATTTTTTTACTAAACATACATATATATGTTTCAAAAAAACTAAGTAAAAATGTAATTTTTTATAAATATATGTTTTACAAATGCAATATTTTACTAAGAATTTATAAGTGCAATATTTATTTCTATGTAGTATATTTTTACATTAATACGCTTGGTAATATAATTGTAAAAAAAATTAAATATAACCATTTTCGGTAATAAAAAAGAGAAAGCTATATAATATTTGTTCTGTTATTTGTTGTGTTATTTTATCATTTATTACTTAATAATTTAAAACCACTAGAATTATTAAGTAGATGATAACAAAATATCATTGTTCAAGTTTATCACAATTTCATTGTGGACGAGGCGGAAGATGTATGCAGGGATCGTAGCGTTTGGCGCTACGGCTATACTAACTGCCCCGCAAGGGACAAAAAAATAGTCATTTAAAAACAATCGTTACCCAAGTGAGAATTGAACCCGCAATCATCCGGTTTAGAGTCAGATCAGCTTATTATCTGAAACTTTCTATTATTATGAACAGTTTTTATCAATGCGCCATATACTCCATTTCTAATAGCAGGACTATTTTCCCCACAAAGAAGCGGCAATAATATTGTTTGAAAAGAAGAGCTTTTGAACACACAATAAAAGCATTTTATCAAAATACATCTCTAAAGATTATTGTAAAAAAGCTCGCGCTATTGGATTTATTCAAATGAATTATGACAGAGACACTCTCGTTACGAAGAGCCTTCGTTTTATCTAAATTTACAAGCATTTTAAATTATTTATATTTATTATTTTTAAATAAATTTAATTTAAATTATTTATATAAAGGTTTAATTTTATTTTAATAATTACATTCAATAAAAATTGCTTAATTCCTTGAAGAGTGACATTAGAATAAAACACATATTATGCAATACCTCATAAGGATATGAAAGCCTAAAATAATATATTTATAGAGGGTAAACTGAGTGCACTATCACTTATATATAGATTATATATGCATACATATAAAGCTCAAAAAAAATAAACTATTTTCCAATCACATTTTTTTCAGTAAAGCTAAGCCAACAATTTCCCTTAAACGTTTTGTTTGCTTATTTTCTCAGCAAAGTAGAATTTACAAGAACAATTTTACAGAACGTTCTTTTTAAAATAGAGAAAAAATTGGAACGAGAATCGCTTCCATTTCTTGCATGAATGCAAATGCCGGGTGAACCTCTATCTAGGTATTGTCTTCAAGCTTGTCAATGTATGTATGTACATATGTTGGAAAATTTATATTCACGCCAATATCGGTCGTTCCAGCCTAAAGAATATTCTGGATCTTATTTTAACCTGGTTCGTGTAATAGATTTTTATTAGAGTGTAATATGTATCCGTTTTATAGTAACTTACTTTCTTTAAAGAATATAATTTAATATAATAAGTACTTTAGTGTTAAATTTATCTTTAAGTTATTTTTGCTGCTTGACGTTTTTCTCCGCATAATAGGATAGTCACAGGGATTTTGAAAAATCATTTAAATATAATCAAGCTCCCAAGTGGAATTGAATCCATAACCAAATTATAATGCTGACCCACTGTGCCACGATGGCTTGAACTAAATGTTAAAAACAAGAATTTTTAAACGTTTTGTAGGAAGACAGACATTAAAGGATAAGTTAAGATTGAGATGATTATTTGATTAGCCAAATCAAATAAATAAAATAAAAGTCAATCTGTCATTTTTCAATTTCACTATGACGGCGTAAACCTACCCTTTAAAAAATATGTATATAAAGAAGGTACTAAGATCACTTCCTTTTTTTCTGCTCGAACTAATTTTTTCGGTTGAGTGGTTGAACTGAACTGTGTATTTTCTTTATTTTGCAATGAAAATATTTCAAATACACAATGGTTGATTAAACGAAGACACAATCATCGTGTGTATTCAGGCATGTCACAATTTACCCACAATTCTCATCGTGTGTATGTACCTTTATAATATAAACGCTACTTGCTATTTAATATCTAGGAATACAAACATAAAATTGACTTGTTCAATATTTAAACACGCTGTGTATTATACTTTTTCATTACAAATGTTTATTTTATAACCCATTGAATAAAACTAAGCTGTTTCCTAAGAGAGTTTTAGCATCACGCTTTTATATTCCTCACAGCAGGGTACATAGAAAGTACCTAGTGTCAAAACACTTCGTACTTCACTTTCTAACGAATACGAGTCATGCGGAAAGAATATAAGAGAGTTCATATTTTTAAAAATTAATAAAAAAATAAATAAATAACCTACAATTTAAATATAGGGCATGCATGAAGAGGATAATGACTGTGGACGAGGCGGAAGAGGTATGCGGGGACCGTAGCGTTTGGCGCTCCGTGCTCTCTGACGCTAAAAGCGTGAAGCTAAAAAAAAAGAAATTAAATATATACTTACTATATAATAGTAACAAGTAAATCAATTATAAACTATTTTTTAGCTTCCTTGCGGAGTAGTCAGAAAGGACGGAGAGCCAAACGCTGTGGTCCTTGCATACCTCTTTCGCCTCGTCCACAGTCATTACCCTTTTCATACATGACCTTTGGGGGGTCCTCATGCTTTTTACGTGATACTTTCTCCAGTATCTTTGGTATGGTGTTTTCGAAGATCAACAGAGGTCTCCCCGACCTCTCGTACCACTAACCTTGCCTTCTCTAGTTCTTATACAATTCATCTCATTTAATAATATTTTCTAGTTAGTCATTACTATGGGTCTAGATTTTCCTTCCTTAGAGTCATAAACATAAAAATACCTACTCCTTTTATATAAATACATTAAAACTGTATATACAATTTTAAAACGTTTTAAATTATTATCGGGAACGTACATTATTCCAATCAGAAAAATAAACACTTTGAATTTACAATTTTATTCCATTACTTTCAAAAGACCTTACGTGTCGTTTAAGCCCGTTTTATAAAAGCTTTTATTTAAACGTGTTAAGGTTGAAAATTGAATGAGTAAAATAAAAGGGGTTCGTAGTACCTAGTAATAAACGCTAGGGTCCAAAGCACCTTTAATCAGGCTGTTTCGCTCCGGGGAGGACGTGCATAATTCATGATGTACGGTCGCCAAGCTATATCTGTATTGAATTTTAAACTTTATATTTGAAAAGATAGGATTTAAATTGCATTAACAATTTAGAAATGCTAATGTCAGTCTCAAGTTGAAATTTCGAAAATATTTATGAAAAATATGTATATTACAGATTTTGTTTGAGTTGCACGGTTTTTTTATAAATTCAATGGCTTTCCAACGTTTATTTTTCTTATATATTCTAGTTGGATTTAAGAAAAAAAATCTAGTAAGAGAAAGCGTAGCGTTGAGTTCCGCTTCTCGAATCCGGATGAAAGTGGAGTACGGAGTGTCTTTACACTTTCTTGGCACTTTCTGTCTACCTAGCTATGCAATATATAAGCGTGAATTTAAAAATAAAAAATCACTTCTTAAACTGCCTAAGAAGTTCATATTAAGTGTTTATTAAAAATTGATGTACTACTTAATAAATGTATACGAAGTTTTTTTCTCACTTGTCATATGTGGAATTTGCTTTAGTTTGAAATAAACAAGAGATATATATTCGTTACTATATCATGTAGCCAGATTTTCCCCTAAATGCGTTACGTAACGTTAAAAAAACATTTAATAAATTATTCCTAAAAGGGGATTAATGACACAAAGCTAAACTGAAACTTGCATTTTCATAAAAAAAACTATATAACAAAATTCAAGCTCAGAAGAGGCTGATGGTGGCGCAATGGGACAGTGTCTGACTCTAAGCGCTATCGGTTGTGGACTCAATTCCCACTTGGGGGAGTGATTATATTTAAAATTATTTTGACTTCCCCGCTCTGGTAAGATAAAGTGCGGCGTTGAGTTCCACCAGTCAACATACAATTCGGTTTAAAGCGAAGTACGGAGTGTCATAAAATTTTGTACTTTCTGTCTACCCTGCTATACGGGATAAAAGCGTGAAGCTAAAAAAAAATAAAAAAATAATTCAAGCACACGAGTAGACAAGTGCAATAAAGCAGTGATTGTATCGCAAGGGAGACTACCAGACGGGTTAAGCGTAAAAATTCATAAATATTCATTTCAAAATTTTCATTTATATGAATTCGTATTGTCTACGCAAAGATATTTATTCTCTAGAATATAATTATAGCGTGATTATCATTTTGTAGTCGAAGCATTTAATGCTTAATTTACTTAAAATTACTCTAAAGGCTATTAACGACCGTTTGTCGATACAAATTAACAGATAAAATAATTTATATAAGAATAGAGGAAAAATATGATGTAATTATTAATATTTTCATACTTTATCCCTCAGAGCAAGTCAGAGACAACCTACTATCAAGTCACTCCATTGTCTGTTTTAGTCACGAATGAACGAACTGAACGCTGCACGTTGTCTTACCAGAGTGGACAATGAAAATATTTATTGTTATATTTCGGAAATCAAACTCACAAACAGTCACTTGTACAGTCAAATAGTGGATAGTGAATTATGTTGAAAGCAGTGTATTATAAATACATTTAATTAATATAATATACGTATATGTTTAAATATGACATCAAATTTTACGTTCAAAAGTTGTTTAAGATAAGTCAAAGTATCTACTAGTCTAAATTGGCAAATCGGTGTGAAATACTTTACCAAAATAAATTATCTCGACAGATTTGTGTCCTCGATTATTTTGTAAATTTCTTCTTGAAATATATAAAGCAATTATTATTATATAGTAGCCACGGAGGCTAGAATTGATAAAAAATATGTTAATAGTGAAATTGGTTAATACAGTGGTCATTAAGCTCATAAAGAATTCACATATAAATCGAGACTGAATTTCAAAAATATACACATCAAAAAGTGTTAAAAGCTTAGCATTAAAAGGGGATTTTGATATTAAATTTTAAAATACATCCAAATATAAACTGTAACACAAGCTTACACTGTATTATTTATAATAAATACGAGAGATCACTATTGTTCACTTAACAAATCCGAATTTCTATCCATTAACCTAAAAGTTTGGACGAGGCCACAAAAACCTTATGTAAATTACGTTAACGTTACCCTTCGATGAACTATAAAAAGTTTGTGATTTCATTACACAAAGGAAAAGGAAGAAAAGGGACCGCTTTTTATTATGGGCCCGAAATAATAAATGATTTATGATTTTTAATACGGCTTTTTTAAGTACAGATAGTAAAAAAGTTAATCCTAATTGTTAAATTTATTATGAATTTAAGATGATTTTTTTCATTCATAAATCATGTTGCGTTTAGATAAAAAAATATGATGTGAATTTAATTATTATTTACCATAAATACATGTATTAAAGAATAACTAGGTACTTTCTGACTATCCTGCTATGCGGGATAAAAGCGTGAAGCTAAAAAAAATTTACAATAAATTAAAATAATCTTTTGATTTTTTATTAAGAAAATTATGCAATTAATCGTACAAGATATTAATTTAAATTAAGTACAATTTATTTCAAGAAGGAGCATAGATAGTAAATATTTTCATATATTACATAATAATATATTAAAAATACAACTTGAGGTCGGTCGTGGCGCAGTAGCATTGCGTGTGACTGTAACGCGATCGGTTGCGGATTCGATCCCCACTCGGGGGAGTGATTATATTTAAATTATTTTCAGTTCCTCGCTCTGATAAGACAAAGTGCGGCGTTAAGTTCCACCACTCAACACGCAATGTCTTGAATTCGGTGGAAAGCCAAGTACGGAGTGTCTTGACACTAGATATTTTCTGTCTACCGCGGGGTAGATACGTGGGATAAAAGCGTGAAGCTAAAAAAATACATAACTGTAATAAAATAATTATTACATACATTATTGTTTGACAAATAATTTTGTACAAATGCTCTTACGGCGATTATAAAAATTATAAAACTTGCCAAACATGTTTATGGGTTAACAATATATTTTTCATAAATCATATAAATATGCGACAACTCGTATAGGTATATTTTTTTTTCAGCCATTCTTGTATTTAATGTGTTATTTATTAGCTTTTAAAATATTTTCGTTATTAAATTTATCCTAGAGAAAATATTAGATATATAGCAGGAAAAAATTGTACTACCACCAGATCTGGACACGTAAAATTTTCAAACAAAGCAGATAGCAAGATGCGGCTAAAAACCAAGTAAGAAGGCTTTCTTGTTGTTTTTTTTTAGCTTCACGCTTATGCCCCGATGACAGATAGGAGTACTTTCTGTGTAAGATGATACAGGAGTACTTCTTGTTCCCAGTGTCAAGACACTCCAAACTCTGCTTTCTGCCAAAATTTGAGACACTTTATTTTGAGTCTTGGAACTCAACGCCGCGCTTTATCTTAACAGAACGAGTAAACTGAATTATTTAAATATCATTCCCTCGAGTGAGAATTGAATCAACAATGGATCGTGTTTACTGTCAGCTGTTACATTGCGCTACGAGCGGGTTAATGTAGGTAAAAGTAATGAAATTAAAAATATTTACTATTTTAAAAATAGTTCGAAAACATTTTTGAAAAAACATAAAAAGTTAGTATCTCACTAACAACATAAATAAGTTATAACAAAAACGTATAAAAATTTCGACGTAGCTGGTAGTAGAACGCATGGCTTTGCGCTCAGAGCGCTTAGACGGTATCCAAGAGGCGCGGGTTCGAATCCCGCTGCGTTCAAATTTTTATACGTTTTTCCGAAAATGTTTTTTAATCCCAAGTTTGGAATAACACTTTAAAAATATATATATTAAAATCAAATAGCAATCTCTCTTGTTCAACGATTATTTCTTAATAATCTTTAAGTAGTAGAAATTTGTAAAAATCTCTCTACAGAGATGCTAACAACATAAATAAGTTGTAACAAAAACGTATAAAAATTTCGACGTAGCTGGTAGTAGAACGCATGGCTTTGCGCTCAGAGCGCTTGGACGGTATCCAAGAGTCGCGGCGTCGAATCCCGCTGCGTTCAAATTTTTAGACGTTTTTTTAAAAATGTTTTTTAAATTAAAAATAATTAAATTAAATTAGGTTTTAGTTAGCGACTCTAATCTGTACACTAGCTTCATATTCAGCTAATTCGTTCAAAGAAAACCTTGAATCGTTTTGTACAATTCAGGTTTACTTCCTCTTATCAGAATAACCAGAGAGCAGCTAATTTCATAATACTATTTAATGTACTTTACGACCGAAATATAGTGTTACATTACGTGTTAAGTTACGTAACGCAACGCCAGTCTTTATCTTACCAGAGGAAGGAAATGAAAGTAATTTTCAATATAATCATTTCCCCGAGTGGGAATAAAACACACAAGCCATCGCGTTTACAGTCAAACGCTGCTGCGCCACGACGCTACGGCCTCAATATATTAATACAGTAATAATAAAACTATGTAACACCCACGAGTGTCTGTTATAACATTTTTTACATTCAAAATCTTACTAGGAAATAATATAACGCTCATATTCCGTCGAAGCTTTCAATACACTTCGTGTAGCAATATCCAAGATGAATTATATATACAACCTTTTCAAGCAATATTGTACCTGGGAAAAAATAATAAAGAATTCAGGGAGCGACAAAATGTTTGGTATATCTTTTGTTTTCGATAACGTTGTGTTATTCGGGTTTTCAGAACACTGAAATAATTTGAAAATGTTTTTTTGTATAAAAGCAATTTACACTTATGTGTATGTTTAAATATTTTTGTCCTTTTTTATATATGATTGTTTTATTAACTTATATTTAGGGCGAATACATATGGAAACTAGTGAATGCCCGTACTTTGCTAGCCTGGACTTTTCACTTGACTATAATCACTGTTTCCGTTTACCAATCGTTGTTATTAAAGCTTGGACTTACAATTTGTTTCATATTCTAATATATATTATTAGACTAACTGTACTTATAGCTTCGTCGGCGTGAGAGGGTTGCTTAAAAAAATAATAAAATATGATTAGTCTACATTGAAATCCTAACTTTTAACAAATTCAAGAAAATTGAATAAAATTATTTTATTGCATTATATTTGAACAAAATACTTTACATTGATATTATATATACAGTACCGATAATATAGAAAACACCAAATTTATATAATATAATGTAATAAAAGAAAGCAACCAAAATACAATAATACTTACAGACCAAAAGAAACACAAGCAGATAAATAAAAAAATAAAAACATCGTTTCAGGGTCTATTAGAGTTATAAATGTCCTCAAAATTATTTTTCTTGCATATCTTCCAAATATAGACGAGTTACAATTTCTTATTTAATTTTTTTAATTTTATTTTATTTTATATGTATCGATCGATTGATAAAACTTAAAATATTCGAATATTAATGTAACATGATTTTGTTATTACTTTAGACTTTTTATTTACTTTGCCTTTTTATGATTTTTCTACAAGCTTTATAATATCCATTGGCTTTACAACTACTCGTATATACATAGATGCCATAGTGGATTGGACTCCCTTACATTTCCAAAAGAGAATTTCTCTAAAATCTAATGAGACCGGAAAGAACAGGGCCCATACGGAACTCGCATCTATGTGTACATAATATTATGAAATACATACATGTATTGTATAAAATATATACATATATTTTGGAATTTGTAACAGATTGTGAGATATACCATTTTATTCATACAATAAAACATTATTCAAGTATCGTAGACGCTTAAAATTTTACTCCTCTTAATTTGTCATACAGAGGATTCATGTTAATGATTCCTTCAGGCGCTTCTCATGGCTTTAATATAATTTTCATAAGGAAATTATGATAGATAACATAAAATATAATTCTTATGATCTTGCCATTGTGATAAATAATAAAGGTTTATATAATTTACTTTGGGTATTTAATTTATTTTTCGAAACGATAGGGAAATGCTTAGAGATTCAATAGAAAATATTTTTTTATGTTACCTTTTATATTACGCAGTCTAAACATAAAGCTGATTATCAACTGCTTTTTTCATTAAGACCTAATAATTCTAATAAGAAATCTAAATTGAAGGACGATTTTTTTACTAACAATTTTAAAAGTCGTGTATATAGAGGTGGATGACCGTTACCTCTGAGTACTTCGCAAGGGCTAAAGCGTGAAGCTATAAAAATGCAACAATTTAGTTTTTCGTGTAAACTCAAAGTAACGAAATATGAAAAAATTAAAATATTACATTGCAATTAAAAATCAGTATGAATTTAAATTGCATACAACCATCAAGTAACGGCAAAAAGTACTCTATATGTTAATTTAAGTTATTATAGAAGCATTATTGTTTGTATATTTAAAAGTAAAATCTTCTCAAAACGTGTAAGTTCAGTTATTTTGTATGTTTCCAATTATTTTTAATCGTATAAGTGAAATAATTTCACATTAAAACATTTTCTAATTATTATAATAGCCGGTGTTGAGAACCATAATTTAACACGCAATGTCTCAAATTTGATCAGAAAGTGGTTTTAAAACTGCCTATCCACTTCGTTGACATTTGACACTAGGCTGTTTATAAGTGCGCTGCCATCTAGGGTAGTCTAAAATAATGATGATATTAAAAACCAATTCCAAATATCCTATTTCGTTTGGCATTACTCATGCAAGGTAAATCTTAACATACTATCATCAATTCGGGCTTTTTAATAGATTAACTTGTTCCATTCATGTAAAAATACAGCATTTGGTACATTTAATCCTATAAATATAAATAAATTTTTATTTACGCTCACGTAATATACGTAAAAGGCAAAATATCCGCTCAATTTCAATGGAAGTATAATCATTCAGTTTCGGATGAAAAAGCTCTATGTAGCAATCTGTCAGCATCACTTCAGTATAAATGTTTGGAACTAATAATAATTACAGTTTGCTACGCGACGCGTTGTTTTAACGATGTACTAACTTTGGCACGTGTCCCGACTCTAACAAGCCGAGGTGAAATTAAATGTATGGATTCGATATTTATCAGGTAGAGATATACATTTTAGATATTGTTGTAATTTTTGTAGTATATCAGTTTATAGATAGATATATGTATATCTTATCATCTCTCAACTATGTAGATGAGAGATGGTTATCGGTACAACTTTTCTTTCAGAAAAACTTAAATTTTATAATGACAATATTTTCGCATATCATTTTAAATTTGGAAGAGAAGTGTTAAGAATATATATTTTATAATATATAATAAATCTTATTTAACCACTTTTGTACTGTTAAAGCATAGAGAAGTACATCTTTCTCCCTTTTATTCTGAATTTGAGACATAGTAGACAATAGCAGAACTGAACCCCGCACTTTGTTTATATACATCTATTTTTCCGAGGGAAATCGAACCTACATCCACCACCAAACCGAGCTGTTGTCACACTGAAACACATTGGCCTCTCTTTTATTATTTGTAGCACAAATTGTGACCATGATAAAAACAAACAATCTATAGGGAATCTTTTGAATTATTCAAGATTCTAATGAACAATACTTGTGTAATTGAAATACTGTTTTAACGAGATCATTTCATTTCCACACGTGTTCCAACACTAATTAATTATGAACTGTGTCGTCCAATCTCTTTATAAGGGGTGGTCTTTTTATACAAAGGAAATTTATTCGTTTTGTTATAATTTGCTTATGTTAATATTAATTACTATCTATCGACCCTGAAATTTTCTCTGTATACATAAAAGGTAGAACGTAATGGAACTTCACTATTTAATATCTTGTCTGTATTAAAACATATACATTATATTTAAAGTACATATAAATAGATTTTTTTTAAATTATTATTATTATATATTTAAAAAAAATGAGGCTGATCGTGATCGTGTTTGACTGTAAGGGCGATCAGCTGTTAGTTCAATTACTACTCTTAGGATAATTATGTTTAAATTATTTTTGTTTTCTAGCTCTGGTAAGACAAAGCGCGGTGTTAAGCTCCGCCACTCAACACGTAATGTCTTGAACTCGGCGGAAAGTTGAATTTCGCAGTGTCTTGACATTAGGTACTTCTCGTCTACCTCTACTCGTGAAGCTAAATAAATAAATAGTAAATATACAAAAAATAATAATAATAAAAACCGTACACCTTGTTCTTTGTATCGTTAAACAAATTCAAATTTTTTAAACATACAAATTTCCAAAATATAGTTTAGGCTAAGCCATTTTCAACTAATTCGTCTCTAAATTTTCCGATATAACGTCAACGAGAAACCAGAGATAATGTGATATTTTCTATTTAGCCAAATCACACTGCGGTCGTAAGCCGATTTCACGCTGAAATTATCAAACGCCAGTATATATAGTCTATAAAATAGCTTATAATTGAGTTTGAATATCAAATGTTAATTTTTAGAGTAAATAATTTTAAATTTATATATATTCATTTGAGGTTTTATGTTCTATTGATAGCAGTAAAATAATAGTTTTATAAATATAAAATAATCATATTTTCAAAAAATAAAACCATTTTCACATTTTTATATAGATATTATATATTTCTACGTTGATAGGTTCCATGATTTTCTTCTATGGTAGAAAAAAATACAAAACGTGTAAAAAATTGAACGCAGCAAGACTTGAACCCGTTTGTCTTAGCAAATTTATTTTTCAAGAAAAAACAATGTCTATTTAATTTTTTTTTAGCTTCACGCTTTTATCCCGCATAGCAGGGTAGGCAGAAAGTACCTAGTGTCAAGATACTCCGTACTTCGCTTTCCACCGAAATCGAGTCATTGCGTGTTGGGTGGTGGAACTCAACGCCGCTCTTTGTCTTTGCCAGAGCGAAGAAGTGAAAATAATTTGAATATAATCACTCCCCCGAGTGAGAACCAACAACCGATCGCGTTTACAGTCAGACGCTGTCACACTGCGCCACGACCGGCCTATTTAATTACATATCAAAAATTCATTTGCATTCTAAGGTTTAGGAAATAGACTACAGATGTCTTCGTGTCTTTTACGACCATCTTAATACTATTTTCTACAACGCCTTTCATAGTTACCCTCAATGCATTCCGTATTAACCTCACCACCGCTGTAGATGTACGCGACATGGCATATTGCCTCTAATTTTACTAATTTCGTGTTTACTATGGCATCACTTTAGTGAGACGTTGTCGATAACTTTGAATCATTATTCATCACGTATTTCTAGTTGAATTTGAATTCATGAACTCCAACTCCTAATTTAGTCTGTTTTTTTTATAATTTAATTCTTGGTAAAAGCCCTTATACAAGCCATACGTATTTAAAAGAGTAAACCTAATAAAAACATATTTATTTTAATAAAAAATAAATTATAAATATATAACAACAAAAGTCACTAATGATACTTCTTTAAATAAACTTTATAATTATATCTACAATTATACTGTTTAAGTAAGGAGTAATGTAAATGTTCCGCTTCCGCACTTCAATTATATCCACCCCTAAATCCTTCCAATGCAGTCCGTTCAGCGATGTAGAAAATAACCCTTAATCACTTGTGTTTCATTGTAAGAGAAAATTATTTAATTAAACAAAAATGTAAATTAATGTATAAGAATTGTTTATTTATAATCGTTTAATAAAAAAAACCCTGGCCAATGAAGTGCGAACATATATATGTATATATATATATATATATATATATATATATATATATATATATATATACCTTAAGTTTTCTTTGTTATGCGATATACAGCGTGAAGATAAAAAAAATTCTCTCTTTATTGGGTAGAAAGTACCTAGTGTCAAGACACTCCATACTCTGCTTTTTAGTTTGAAACATTGCGTGTTAGATATACTTTAAATATCCTTAATAGTATAAAAGCGTAAATTAAGTACTATAATTTTAGTTTTGTTATCATCGTTCAGATCGTTCTTATAAGATTTATGTTTATGTTTATGTGGAGGTTACCGAACTTTTCACTTGCACATTCGATCTTGCCATATTATATTTTTGACTTTCGCAATTTTTACATACTTAAAACGAAATTATTTTAAATGTGTTTTAAAATTACGAGCACTTTACAGTAGGTAAAGTGTTCGAAACTTCAGGTTTCTAAAAGTGTGTTTTCAAATACTAAATTATACGCTCGATGAATTTGTTTGAAATAGTTTAGTTTAAAAGGGCAGAGATATTCTTGCTACAAATCAACTGGGTTCATCCTAAAAATAAGGCATAGGTTGCGAGAACCAACACCGTTCCTCATCTAATCAGATTATGGAAACAAAAGTGTTTCAAACGTTCTTCCAAATAATACATCATTCAATCTGGTTCAGTTATATTAAGCTATATAACTATAGGTTAGCTGTTCCCACGACTTCGTCGGCGTAGAATTGAATATTTCTGGATCTTTAATACATAATTTAAAAATAAAAGTAGCCCAAGCTACTCCTTATTACATCAGCTATTTGCCAGTGAAAGTCCCATCAAAATCTGTCCAGCTGTACAGGAATTCAGCCACAAAAAAGATAAATAGACAAAAATTGTAAAAAAAATCTTTTGTCATATCTACCGTCTATATACATTAAATGAAAACGGTTATTACAATAATACAAACTGACATACAATTTTATTAATTTATATAGATAAAGCATTGGTTTCCCAAATCAATAGAGTTCTTTCACGTATTCTTCAATATACACTACATATACTATAATAAAAGGAACTTTAATAAAACTAAAATCTTACCAGGTGCTAACATAATAAAAGTGTATATTACCGCTTAGTGGAACCAGTTCATAGTTTCACGTTTAACGCGCAAGCGTTTCCGAAGGACCAATAAATATTACAGCGGGAAATTGGTTGAGATCTGCTTATTCTGCACCAGATCCGGTCCGCTCGTTATTACTAGCTCATAATGTAGCTAGTATGATTTAAAGTGCAGTACTGAATTTAGTTTACGTAATACATAATGTTATTTAGTTGGGCAAAGTTTAAATAGGAAATATATGCTATTGCGATTAAAATCGATTCATGTTGAATGAATCTGATGAGTTTGATTCGTATACCGTTTATGAGAATTTTCGTTTTTGAATATAGTATACCTAATAAGATGCTTGATTTTCGCGATTTTTATACATTTTAAACGAAACTATTTTTAATTAAAAGTTACAGGTAGATTCTGTGTGTTTCCAAAAATGTATTTTAGATTACCAAATTATACGCCATTAACAGGTTTAAAATATTGTATAGCTATGTATATATTTTTCAGATAATGCTGACCACGCGAATCCAATAAGGCGGCCTCAACTAGTTGATATATTTACTTTTATTTATATAGATTATATTATGTGGAGAGAGATGTATGTAGACAGATAATATTTAATTGAACAAATATTTTCATAACACCATAATGGCGCAACAGAAACATTTTTGACGGTAATAGTAATCTTTTCCCCAGTTCGAAATACTAAATCCATTCCCTCGCTCTGTAAAGACAAAGCGTGGTGTTGAATACTACCATTTAACACACAATATTTCAATTTTAGGTAGAAAATAGAGAACGAAGAGCAACAATATAATATTCTTTTTTAGCTTTACGCTTTTATCCCGTATAGCAGGCTACGCAGAAAGTAGTGCCAAGACACTCCGTACATCACTGTCCACCAAATTCGAAACATTGCATGTTGAGTGGTGGAACTTAACGTCGCACTCTGTTTTTACCAGACCGAGGAAGTGAAAATAATTTAAATATAATCACTACCCCAAATGGGGATCGAACCCACTACCGATCGCGTTTATAGTCGCTGCGCTATCTTACCATCACTATATTAGTATTACTATACTATAAAAGGCATAGAACTGAGTAGTATTGTTATTAATTCTATTTACGTATGTACATACATATATACTTAGATAATTCGCACAATACATTCACAATTGAAGTTTAAAAATTATATTTCTTTATACCTGCCTGTTAACTTCATCTACCGAATTCCTTTCGAACAATATATTTTATTAAAGTTTGCTGTTTAATGTATTAAATTTTATTATAAACTTTTAGATACAAAATACAATTGAAAGCACAAAATAAGATAAGCTTTAGCTTAAAAGAATTAATAGACTACATTAATATACATAATGTGCTCGTTTACAATTGTCAGTTTAAAGTTACTTGTCTTATAATAATTCATGAAGTAAAATTTAGATATCTTTTAACATTTAGAGGTATATAAAATTTGTCATACTCAAAATTTATTTGGAAGATAAGAGAAGGCTGTTAGCCTACTATACCTACTATTTATTATAATATATTAAAAATACAAGAATTGCGTTGAATTCCGCCACTCAACTAGCAATATTTCGAATTCAGTTGAAAAGCGAATTACGGAAAGTATAAAAAAATAAAACAAACTGCACACAAACACGTATAAAATCTTTTTTTTTCTTCCTCCTGGCGTTTGTCCTAGCTTAGCCAGGGTCTGCCTTCCCACTTTAACTACTCCACTTTGCACGATCTTTGGCATCCTCGTTGGAAAGTCCATTGGCTCTCATGTTCTGTTTCGCTTCCATGGACGTTCGGGGGTCTAATTCCAGGGACAGACATAATAAGGGGCATATTCGTCTGACATAGTTTTCAGGCCGGCGCGCAACGTGTCCATACCATGTCAGACGACGCTCTTGAAGCTTACCCGCTACGTCATGGACTCCAAGATTACCTCAGATGAATATGTAACGTATGCGGGCAGCCCGCGTTACGCTACACATCAACCTTAGCGTCTTAATTTTCGTGACGTGAAGCTCGCTGCCATAAAAGAGAACCGGCCAGATTATGTTCTTGTATATCTGCCCCATGAGCTTGGGTGGTATTCTGCGGTCACAAGCCACACCTGTGACCTCACGTTATTTGGCCCAAGCAGCGCTGATACGGGCATGGATGTCGTGATCAATGCCCCAAGACTTCTCTGAACTTCTCCGATTTAACGGCTGATTTAGGACTTACGTGAATAAAGTCTGGGGTCCCGCAAGCCATGTACTCCTCATCGACACATTTAGGTTAAGACCGCCGTTCTCATGCATACCCTTCCAGAGGTTCAAACTTTGCTTCAGCTTAATCTGGGTCTCGTCAATGAATGCTATATCATCGGCGTACATCATCAGCCAGGGGGGCTGGTTTTGTATATAAGCCAAAAGTATCTAGCATAACACTGAATAAGAATGGACTAAGGTTTCACGGTGTGACTTATAATCTTAATGCCCCTGTAACTACCACAATTTTGAACACTGTCCCTGCCTTTGTAAATAGGGGTTATAAAGCTGTACCGCCACTAACGTGGTTCCGTTCTGGTGTTCAAGATATGGTTAAAAAGGGTCAGTAAGCACGAGCACACCAAGAGAGCTCAATGATTTCTACGCTTCGATCGGAATGTCGTCAGGTTCCACCGCTTTGCGATTCTTCATACGTCGAAGACAGTTCCGAGTTTCGTCAGTTCCTATTGGAGTAACAAGTCCGAGATCAGGAGGTTTTCAGACGGAGCTTCTTGAAGTAGCAACTCCATCTTTCCTTCACAGAGACACGGTTACCCAATAGCGTGCCCTGGGAGTCTTTGACGCAAAGACATTTTGCGAGGCCTTTAGCACGTGAATGAGCTTCTGCCCCTCCTCAGTTTCAAGTTTGTCATACAGTGGTGAAAACTTTTCACTGCGGGCTATAGCTCTTTTACTGGCACGTTCCGCATACCATATAACCATATAACGAACTCTGTCTTCACTGTTACAGCCACCCCTTAAAAGCAGCCTTCTTTCCACGAATCACCTCCTACACTTTGTTATCCCACCACCATGCCTCTTTGTCGATAACTCATCTTCCTTTAGAAAGACCAAGAACTCGTTTACCCACAGCAATAATTGCTGACTGGGCGCGATCCCAAGATTCCTGAGCAGTTTCGGTTTTGTCCAATAGATTTGAACTCTCAAGCTCAGCTGGAAGTCGGTCTGCATCGCTCCATTCAGGAATCACCACTTAAACATAGGTTGACGTTTCTCAGCTACTTTCTTTTTCTAAATTAAAACATAGTCCATGACAGGAGACGATGTTGGGCCGTCAGACTTTTACCTTTTTCTTATATGTTATAAGGTGCTGAGGATTCTTTTGGAAGAACGTGTTCACAACAGCCAAGTCAGGCACAATACGGGTTCTGACAATATTTTCTCCCTCTGTATTGCGATGACTAGAACCATAATCGCCGTGAAAACGTTCATACGTCTCCACACCCTTACCTACGTGACCGTTCAAATCCCTCCCAACTATGATTACTTCGGCAGCCGGTATAGCACGTAGAACCTATTCAAACTGCTCCTTATCGGCCACGCTATAGCCCGCCTGTACTGATTAAGTTATCCGCATCAGGCGGTTGCAGCGACAGTCAACTTCAAGGTTTCAATACAATCAAGGATTACAATCAAGGACCATTCCTAAGCTCTTCAGATAGCACTACCGCTACACCAAGTGTATATAACGTAATGTAAGATATAAACTGGTAACCCTGTATGATGTTATGAGCACACTAGACTCGACATCTTATGAGGACATCTGTGAGTTCTCTACATCGTTCGGTTAAAGAGCCAATATCCCACGTTGCAAAGCGGAGTTTTCGTGTGCTTTCTTGCGTCTTTAGCCGTGCCCGTACCTGACACGGTAGCCCCTGCCCACTTAGCGCAGACGTAGGGCGATGTGCCTACGCGTCATTAAACGGCGACGCCCTAGCCATACCCAGATTTCCTTATTTTTGGTCCACTTGAGTGGCGTAGAGTCGTTTTAATAGAGCGATTGCGATCTTACCTCCAAACCCCGCATAGTGGATGAAACCAGAGAAGGAAAAGGAAAACAAAAGGGGAGAGCGGTTTGGACATGGGTGGTGACAGGACACCACTTTTATGGACGTTTGAGGATCCGGGGTCGCATACCCGTATGGTCAAGACCAGATATCGGATAGATACTTGGTAGGTCACCCTCTGGATGAATTTTATATTAACTAATTTAAGACACTGAGTGTCGGAATTCTACGCCACACTTTGTCTTACCAGAACGAGGAAATGAGGATAATTTAAATATATTCATTCCTCCGATTGAGGAAGCCACAACCGATCGCACTTACAGTCGGACGTTGTCCCACCTACAATAACAAAACACTAACATTAATAAATACAAATATACTAGAACCTCATTAGTTTCAAATGAAAGATAATACTTATTCAGATAAAAGAAAGACGAGCCTTTATAATATCCTTAACTTATCACAGAACAGAACGAATTCAAAAGAAACAAGTGTCCGCTAACATATTAACACTTCAAAACTCAACTATTGAATAAGTATCTTTATCTCCGAAGTTTCTTTTAAGCTTGGATATGCTTTTTACTTTATATTCTAAAATATTATTTTATGATTTCATCTTATGTTATTATAATGTTTTTAGAGCTTTAACCCGTAACTTCAGAGAGAACCTAATATCAAGGTGCTTATTCCCACCCATTCTTTACCTCATCTCCTTTCACTGTCATCCCAAGGCTGGCAACGACTACTCTAATGTTGTAGATGTCCATGAGCGAAGATGACCACTTACCATCAGTCGGACCTTCTCCTCGTTTGCCTCTGTTCTATAAAAAAAATCCATTCGTCGCTAATAAGTGCTTACATCTAATTTTATATACACTCCTTCTATACTTAAAGTTTCTTATATATTTATTTAAAAATAAGCCAATTCTAGTTTTTGTTTTAAAGAAAACTTTTGTTGGCAACAAAAGAAACTTTGATTTATTAATATAAGTTATAAATGTGAGTTGTTTTACAGCTGCGATATATTTTTTTAGTTAAGCTGAAAAGCTTTTACAAGTATAGCAATATATTTTGAAAGAATCTAATGTTAAGACTTTGGTAGACTATTGCTCAATGATGAGACTTGACACTGTCTTATCAGAACGGTGAAAGGGTTAATAACTTCAATCACCTAACTAATTTCCTTTATGATTATTCAATAAAATATTTATAAAACATATTTAAAGGTTCACCCTCGTTTTTATAAAAAATATGCGGACGGAGAAAAATGATATATATAGCAGAATAATTGCAGAAGGCAATTTTTTTCTACTATTTTTTTTTTTTAAATACGTTAAATGAATACCATAAATATCAGATAATTTACCATAAGTTTGACATATTTTTTCTATATGGAGGTATCATGCACGTTGCCAAGGCTACATATATTGTACGTATGAACAAGACGTTTAATATATTAAAATCGATTTAGGTTGTATAAAGTACAGGGTTAGTTTCAATCATTTCATACCTTTAAAATACGCAGAGGGAGATAAAATGACGTATAAAGAAAAAATATCTATAATTAATAGTTTCATTCATCTTATATTCACGACTCATCGACATGAAGCGTAAAAGGCCGCATTTTCCCATCTCTTTGATGTCAGAGTCCACGATAATTGCCAATAGCTCGCGGCTAACGCCTGGATAAGTAACGCTTTGTCGTTCATCGTAGCCGGAGGTTTATGTTTTTACTATAATTTCTCATAAATATGGCTCATGTACTGTGAAATTATAACAAATAAACATTTTAGAGTTTGACGTTATAGTTATACGTAGTGAAGCAAGATTTAACTGTAAACGTGATGGGTTAGAATAATTACATTTAAATTATTTTAATTTTATCACCCAATATACAATATTCTCAAGAAATTCGAGACATTGTGTGTGAAGTTGTGGGATTCAGAGAAAGGAAATGAAAATAATTTAAATATATTCATTCCTCCGAGTGAGAATCGAACTCACAACCGATCGCGCTTACAGTCAGACGTTGTCCCACTGCGCCACGACTGACTTCAATAATTTCCTTTTTTATAATTATTTAAATAGAATAAATAAATTTAAAAAAGCTATTTTAAAAGCAATCTTGTATGCGATATTGGATTTTACAAGTTAAGCCTTTTCATTTGATATCTATATCGAATGAATTGTATAAAAATATACGATTCTTTATTTTGTAACGGTGGCCATTTTTCAGAGATAAAAAATTCGAATTTGGATAATGATAATGTCACTTTTATTTAAAACAAATGTGCTTACGAAATTTCAGCTGACTATTGACCTAATTGATCGGTTGAAGACTTTGGTTGAAAACCCGGCGTTGAATTGCGCCACTCAATACGAAATATCTCGAATTCGGAGATAAAGTGTGTCTATATGGAGTGTCTTGACTCTCGCTACTTCCTGTCTACCCTGCTAAGCGGGATAAATATAGTATAATTGTGATCTGATAAGACTCATTTTGTACAATTACAGTTCAAGAAGTGGCCAAAAGTAGCGTTGGAGAATTTTCATACTATTAATTATTAAAAGACAATAAGTTAAGGGTACTAACAGAATGTTAAAATCTTTACATTTTACCGTTTTAATATACATATTTAAACCTAATATGAACTAATAACGGACTCGTCTTGAAACTCATAAGCCTGGGATGTGTTTTCAAACAGCATAAGCCTCAGAGCATTCCGCAAACTAATCTCAGAAATTTATGGATCTATATATGGCATCACGCCATTATATTCATTTCTATAATATATGAAAGATAAATATAACTTTACAGGATATAGATATATAAAATAATGAATATATAGATATACATACATATATAATTCACTTATTTTTACTTAAAAAAGGTCGTGGTGCATTGTAACAGCTTCTGACTGTAAAATCGAACTGTTGTGGGTTTGATTCCTATTCGAAGGAGAGATTATATTTAAAATATTTTTACTTCCTCGCTCTAGAGAGACAAAGTGCGATGTTGAGTGCCGCCACTCCACACACATTGTCTCGAATTCGACGAAAAGTGAAGTACGGAATATCTTGACACTAAATACTTCCTGTCTAACCTGCTATGCGGAATAAAAAAGATATATTATTTTTATAAAATTTAATATATTTTATAAAATTTTAGTAATTATATTTTTCGATACATATTAGAATTTGCATACTAAAAAAACTACAAAAATATAAATGTTGAAAAAAATTCTGTCTATCTGTGACGTGATCACGGCCACAGCGTTGATCTGATCATGATTAAATTATCATATACAGACACTTGATGTCTTCCCTCATTTTTAGATTTTCCAGATATCTCATTGGCTTATAATTTAAACGTAGGCCAACCATACGGGTCGCTTGTTTTAAATAAAATATAGTAAAATATTAAGTAATTATTATTATCCGAAATAAGTTATATAATTATACTCGGATATTCAATTTCTTTTTAATTTCACGCTTTTTATGCTGCATAGCAGGGTAGACGGAAAGTACCTAGTGTCAAGACACTCCGTACTTCGCTTTCCACCGAATTCGAGACATTGCATATTGATCGGTGGACGTCGCATTTTATTTTTACCAGAGCGAGGAAGTGAAAATAAAGCAAATATAATCACTTCTCTGAGTAGGGATCAAACTCACAACCGATCGCGTTTACAGTCTCACGTCCCACTGCGCCATGATCGGCCCCAACAATTATTCTCTTTTACATTAGCAGGATTTACTTCTGCATCTTACACAAGTAGTAGTAAATTATTTTCAATTCCTCGCTCTAATAAAGATAAAAAGCGGCGTTGAGTTCCACCACTCAACATGCAATGTCTCAAATTCGGTGGGAAAAGAATAACAGAGCGTCTTGACACTACTTTCTGTCTACCTGCTATGCGGGATAAAAGCGTGAAGCTAAAAAAAAAGTAAATCTTCAATAAATTCATGAACGTATTTATTTTATAGCTTTTTGATGAAACAAAATACTTTAAATTCATATAACTTTCTTATTTTTTTTATGAACCTTATAAAATATAACAAGTAATAAGTTTTAAGTTAAGGTTACCAGGAAACAGTGAAAACTATAATGTAATTACATCAGTTAAGCCGTTTTTAGATAATCGTACAAAAACACACAGACAAACAGATAAAAATTTTAATAATTCACTGTTTCGAATATTAATAAATGCTGCCAGTATTCATTTTTCTCCTTTTTCTTCCAGGTACAGCAACCAGTTACATTTTCTTTATGTGCAATTACAAGTAAGTTATAATAATTTATTACATTCGTCGTTATCATACTTAATATTTGACACGCTAAATATTCCGCGGAAAGCGTAGTACGGAGTACGAAGTACTTCCTCTCCACTCTATTATATAAAGAATGTTAAAAATAAACATTATATGTAAAACATATCTCAAATATTTTTTTCTTTGCCTCACAATATGTTCCGTCAAAACTTCACAATTCCAACTAACATGGCATTGATTCACTAGCCGTGTTTGCGTATCCGCTAGCCATCGAACAACAAACAATCGAGGCCTAACGAACCCCAATTAGTCCACGAGCTGTACCGTCAGCAAAACAATCAAATTTCTTTTTTTTATTTATATCGTTTTTATAAAGAATTCTTGAACGTATCCGTTTTTGAAATATTTTTTTAAAATAAAATTAATATTGGTAACATGCTTTATCTCGCATAGCGGGGTAGTCAAAGACAACCTAATGTCAAAACACTCCGCTGACTGCTTTCCGCAAAAACGATGACATGGAAATATTTTTAAATATAAAAAATTAAATATAAATGACTCCGCTTATAAGTAATATACAAAATCTATATTTAAAAAAACTTCAAATTTAATATTTAGCCTTGACATTTAAAAAAATATCGTTAAAAATAGAATTTCTTTTGTAAAATATTTTACCTGGAAAAAGAAATAGATGCCTGTATATTAAATAAAGGAAGTAATTAAATGTTATTTTAATAAGTAAAATATATATAATAATATTTTTTAGCTAAATGCCTTTATCCCGCTTTGTAGGGTAGACACGAAGTACCTAGTGTCAAGAGACTCCGTACTCCGCTTTCCGCCTAATTCGAGACATTGCGTGTTGATTGGTGGAACGCGGTTTTACCAGAGCAAGGAAAAGAAAATAATTTATATATAATCATTCCCTCGTATAGGAATCGAACCCACAAATTACTGCGTTTACAGATAGACGCTGTCCCACTGCGCCACGGCTGGCGGCAACATAATATTAAATCATTTAAGTCAATTTCCATGTCTTAGCTTACAACCATCCAGTACCCATACTAATAACATCTCCCTTACTATATTAAGTAAACAATGACATCAATCAAGAAGCCAATAGGATAAATAAACCTACCTTTCAAATCTTAATGTAGTTAACAGAAAATAAGTAGTGAATTGTTTTTTTGAATGAAAAAGTCACTTTTTGTGGGATAGCAAAAAAAATTATTGAGTCAAATCACTCCGGTATCCAGTGTCTCCCCCATTTATAGGCAAAGGTTTTAAGCCAAGCTCTTTTTATTAAGATATATATATTAAAAAATATTAAAAAAACAGTAAGCGGTAGAGGTTTGTGTTGCATAATGGGACAGCGTCTGTAAACACGATTGATTTCGTTTCAAAATAATTAATTTTATTTTTTTCTATTTTTCGCTCTTGTAAAACTAAGGGTGGCGTTTAGTTCCGTCACTCAACACGCACAAAACACGGAACATTTGGTTCTCTATAACTACTCTACAATACAGGATAAAGGGTGAATTTTAATAATACCTTATATTAATAATTATAATTTAAATAGTTTTCTATTAGAATAACAATAACAAAACTAAACCCCGCTTGCCTTACACGGGAAGTTATAAGGACATCCTGTATCATATTGTACCAGTAGCGAAATGATAATTAGTGAATAAATAAGCGTCCCTTCCCAGCTTATTGTTATATTATTGTATCCTGCCACGCCAGCCGTATTCATAACGCCACGCTTCTAGTTAAATTTGAACAAAATTATAATTAACTTAATATAATTAACTTTAATTAATTTAAAGTTTATCTTGTAATTTATCGTAAATATATGTATATATATTTTAATTCTTATTATGAAGTATTTGTGGCAAAGTGCTGAGTAAAGGGACGTATGACGTCATTTAAAAAAATCGACCATCGTTATATTTTTTTAATTATTTATAAAAATCGCCTATTTTGTAGAAAATTTTCTATTTTGCTTTTTTGCATTTTATATTTAAGAATGAAAAACTGATAACTTCATATATTATATTTTACACTTAAAATAAAATTAAGCCGTCGTGGCGCAGTGGATCAACTGCAAACGCGATTGGTTATGAATTTGATTCCCAATCGAAGGAGTGATTATTATTATATTCTAAAGTTATCAACGCAGCGCATCGTTGAATTTAATACGCATTGGCTTGATTGCGAGTGGAAAGCAATCGACGGAGTGTCTTAACACTAGGCTGTCTATCTATCTTTCTATAAAACTAAAAATGGAAAAAAATGAATATAAATAAATGTTACCAAACGTCAATATTATAAAAGCCATGCTTATATTAAATATATTATTAATTAACTTTTGAAGTATTTTCTCATTAGATATATATCATGAAAATATTGTACTAAAACCAAATCTAGACATACATACCTTCAAGATAGACGCAGGTCAAAACAGATTGCTTTTAATATATTATTTTTTATGTATTATTTTATTTATATATACTATATTAATAAAATAGTGATAAAACATATTTTTAAAACAAGATTTTATTTATAGCTCTAAAAAGAATTACAATTATATTTTATGTGTTGTATTATTTCTTGTTTATTTATAGCTAAATCTCACAAGCTTTCATTTTGTGATAAAAATTCTGTCATGTAAAAATTGAAGGACTTTGTATTATTTAAAATTTATTTTCGTCTTTTAAGACCTTTAATTAAAAGAATATTCTAGAAATAATTTTGTATTATTATTTTATTTCATAGTTTTTAGCTAACACTACGTTAAGTTATATTAAATTATTATTGGCGTAGATACTATACTGTAAACCTTAAACCTATCTTATTTGACACCAAAATTGGTAAGAATTTATAAAAATATATAAACCGCCATTTTGTTATTGCGCCCAATTTGTGATAACCGCCATCTTGAATTTGCAAATTTCATAATATAATGTTTAGTAAAAATTAAGCCTTTTCATTTGATACGCATATTGAGAGATGTATAAAAGTATGTAATCCGCCATTTTGTTGCGGCGGCCATTTTGTATTTACAATAATATTGATTATTTATATATACATTGTCATCGTTATTTAAATTGTGCTCTAATTTGGAATAAATTAGATAGCCGGAAAGGTGAAATATATAGAATTCACGAAATTTGATTGCAACAGACAAAAATACAGACACCGGACAGGTAAAAGCTTTTAATAAAATACTATTTTCCATGATACCATCTTTATATATAAATGTTTTGATATAATGTACTCTATTTAAGCAAAAATGGTTTTTGAAATATTTTTTATAATAAACTTTTTATGTATTATTATTATTTAAGTTGTACAACAAATACATTACATGATTTACTTTGACGCACTCTATAGCTTCTAATCTTATAATATATTTTAGGATGACATGTTATAGCTACGTAGCGAAATTTATGAGTTGATAAGAAAAGCGATCTAGCAAATGGATTGGTTGGACGTTTCCGAGTTACACGCTTAGTAATATTAAACATTTCAGCGTTTTCAAGCATATTTTGCAAGATGGCGGTGATAGTATAATTTAGCTCCACTCTTTTATGCCGCATAGCGGAGTAGACAGGAAGTAATTATAATTACTACTATTCGAAACATTGTGTGTTGAGTGGCGAAACTAAACGCCGCACTTTGTCTTACCAGAGCGAGAAAATAAATTTGATATAAGCATTTCCCCAACTGAAAATTGAACCCACAAGTAGTCGCGTCTACAGTGAGACGCTGTCCCACTGTGGAACAATCGGCCACAATATTATAATAAGTTAAGTATATAAGTCAAGTTAACGATGGTTATCGGTTCAAATTTTGAAATGAAAAAAAGCAATTCCATACCTTTCCTGGTAGTATAAGTAGAGAGAATTTAAAATATAAAAACTCTTTGTTCAGTTTTTTCTGAAAAAAGTTAATGTCTCAAGTTGAACCATGAGTGTTGAGTGGCAAAACTTAAGATTACATTATATTGTTTTGTTTAACTATGTACGATTATCTTAGATATTCATCTGAGATACAGTTTGCGTACAGTTATTTAAGCTTGGTTATTTTGTACCAAGATATTGATTCTTCATGACAACTCACTCAACTCACTTAGTAAATGGAAATTAGAGTTTGTATGGAAAATAAAATATAAAAAATAAAAATAAAAAATATCTCTTTATTTTATGAGATTCTAAGAACACTAAGTCATTAACTCATTTACTTAATGACACATCACAAAAGTTTGTACATAATTTGAGAGATTAGAAAATACGAGTAAAGTCGCAAAAGATGACATAACATTGCCAAACTTCTAAATAAATTAATCTTTTCAAAACTGAAAATAACGCAGTGATAAGCCATTTTAAATCATTGAAAAGTTTTCGATAAAATGTATATTCACGTGGGATATTTAAGAGTTAAGTCAATTTGCCGAACAAACACCATTTGTCTCCTGAGACAGCGCTGTAATGCTACGTTACCGGACTTGCTAACTTCGCGGAATTAAATTTACTCAAAATTGCTCTATTTACATGAACATTGGCTAAAGTTTTAATATCTTTGTAAAGAAATAATTTGTTAATTTAATATATTTGTAGAGTATTAATGTAAAAAATATCTGTTTTCTGTACTTCTTCTTAATATAAACTTTAATTATGCCACGCTTCATACATTTTTACTTTACGTTTTTATTCTGCATAGCAGGGTAAAAAGAAACTACCTAGTGTCAAGACACTCCGTACTTCGCTTTCCATCGGATGTGAGACAGGTGTGTTAAGTGGTGGAACTCCTCGCTGCAGTGTGTTTTACCAGAGTGAGGAAGTGAAAACAATATAAATATAATCCCAACCCTCGAGTGGGAATCAAATCACTACAACCGGCCTTATACATAATTTTCGTTTAAATGGAGATTCAATGAAGAACTATACCTTCACATGATAATATATATATATATATATATATATATATATATATATATATATATATATATATATATATATATATATAAAAAATAAGCCCAATGATAATAAACATATAACATTAAAACTTAACAATGAAGTCCTTGCTATTAAATTATCTATCTGTCCTAAGTCATTTTAAAGTCATACCAAAATCATATTTATGGATCTTTTCTTTTAAAACTTCTTTTTACAGTTGAGGTTAAGCGTTTGAGGCTTCACTTGACCTGAAATATAGAACTGCGTGAAAGCCTTGTAACACCAAGATGTACTTTAATGACTTCATTCAAGATCTTACATTTTTTAGCAAAGTCGACTAAAGGCTTTTAGATTTTACAAGCTGCTTTCTCAAACGCCACTTTATATTTTATGTAACAATTTTGGTTTTCTCTAAATTTTAAAAAAGGGATTGTGAGAGGATTGCTTTTCTTGAGTAATAATTGACTACAGTTTCTCCTGTTTTTCTGGGTTTACATTGCTAATTACTTTTGCATTTTATGCGTATTTCGATCAAGGGAATTCTATTTTCTGAAGATCGTGTTTGTTGACTTTTAACACGATTGGTTTTGGGGTCGATTCTCTCTAGAGGGCATTAATTATATTAAAAAATCATTTCAAGTTTTTCGTTTATCGGCTCTTATAAGACAGCGTGGCGTTAAGCTCGCCACTCGATATACAATGATTCGATTTCGGACCAAAAGCAGTGAATGAAGAATCTTGACACTAGGTTCTCTTAATAGGGATAAATCTTTATTTCTAACAGTAGAGTAGTCAGCCGCGTATCTATGATAGCAGGCATATAATACACAAAACTATATTAAATAGGATTATTATTTTTTTTTGGCTTCAAGCTTTTTATCCTGCATAGCAAGGTAGACAGAAAATACCAAGCGTCAAGACACTCTGTACTTCACTTTTCACCGAATTCGAGATATTGCGTGTTGAGTAGTAGAACTCAACGCCGCACTTTGTCTTACTAGAGCGAGGAAGTGAAAACAAATTTACATCATTCTCTCGAGTGGAAATTGAACCCACAACCGAGCGTGTTTACTGTGACAAGCTCTCCCAATGCGGCATGACCGGCCTCATTATTTTAATATATTTCTAATATTTAAATTAAACAAAAGTATAATTTAAAACAAAATATATATATCGATATTTTTACATGACACCACTAGGCTTACTTCTAGTACAATCCGTCCTAATTTGATTAACTTCATGTGTACGAACTACTGTCGTGGAATTACGAAACGTATAACAGTGAATGTCATATTATAGAAATTTGCATTTAAAATACTTATAATAATAACTGATTGTGAATGATTCACTCTGGCTATACCTAGCTTGAGAATTAAAAATAAAGTTTAAAGGGTTAGTTCAACGGGTTTTATATTGGTTGACGTATTTTTAATAAAGTTTTAAAAATTTAGAGAATTAGACTGCAAGTGTTCAATATATTTTCTTACTTAGTGTAAATATAATATACTTTACATAAGTAACGTTTTTTAAAAACTTTATACAAAAGTGCACGTCAAATTCATTGAATTCCCTATTGATATATTGGATAGTTTGTAATTAAAATATGAAATATCAAAACAAGAAGATTTTTTGATACATTACGTTTACTTCACCACCAGAGTCCCTATTTACCTTCATTTAAAACGATTCTACTAATATTGTCTTTAAAATACGTGATACAAAGAACAAATGAGAGTTCTAGACAATGTTTTAGTAGATCACATAGACTCTAAAGCTAAGCGTAAATGACAGCATAAAAGTATGAAAACAATATATTATGTTTAGTTTTATATCTTTAATATTAATAATAACTTATATATTTGTATCTCACAATTAAGATAAATTAATTATTTTAAAAATTCGCTCAAAAATAATGCTTAGTCCTAAGCAGTAAGCTAGGCGTGGTCAACTGGATCAGGATAATAAAATATCAACATCCTTCACCAATTATCATTATAAAATGGGGCAAAAATATATTTAATATATAACGTAACCTTATGAACAAACATCGTTTTTCATTAAAACTCTGCCCAATTAAGAGTTTCGCATTCGAATGCTTAAAACCAGTTTGTGTCAGGTCATCACTTTTTGGTTAAAATGAGGCACTTGTTATATACGTCGTTTATATATATGTTTATAAAATTTTAATTATTTTTAAAGAAAAATTGACTGCCTTAACAAAAAATTATTTCTGTCTTAACGTGAAACTAAAGATATAATTAAATATTTTCTTTCGATTTGTTTAGCTTAACTCTTTTGTCCCTTATGGCAGAGTAGATAGGAAGTTATGACTTCTAGACATTGCGTGTTGAGTAGCGAAACTCAACGCAACGGTTTATTTTTCCAAAGCAAGAAAATTACTCCAAGTGTGAACTGAAGCCACAACCAGTCACGGTTACAGTCAGCCTCTGCCTCACTGCGCCATAAACAAAAAAAAATTTTAATAGTATTACAATATCTCGCATTTTACATTACCTTAAAACTTATTACCATCTACAACTTATTAACATTACTGGTTTCAAAGTTTTGTACGAATAAAATACAGAATATAAATTTATGCTTGAACTATATTTTTGTACATAAAAATGTAATTTTTAGCATTCATTTTTGGAATTCCATACAGAACAATTTATAATTTAAAAAAGGTAAAACAATTTTAACGCTACGGGATTCGTACCCGCGCCTCTTGGATACCATTCAAGCGCTGTAACCGCTAAGCCATATGTTCTAATACCAGCTGCGTCAAAATTCTTATACATTTTTTACAATTTATTTATGCTTTTAGCATCTGTGTAGAGACATTCTAACAACATAAATAAATTGATAATTTATTTATACGATATATGTTACTTAACATAAAGTATATGGTTTAAGATCATTGTGCAGCGTTTGACTGTAAATACGATTGTCTGTCGATTCGATTCCAACTCCGAGAAATAATTATATTTCTTTTTTTCTCGTTCTGGTACGACAAAGCGCGGCGTTTAGTTCGCCACGCAATATTTTAATTTCAGGCGAACATGTATGTTATCTCTGACTACCGTGCGGTAGTATGTGGGATAAAGCGTCGACGTTACGTAAATTGAAACCCCTTATAGATTCTCTCTCATTACCTCAGTTTGTTTTACGTAAAACGTACGTAAAAGTAGAAAATTTTCTTATTTAATATTTTTTGTAAAAATCTATGTAAAAACAACAATGTTATTGATAAACTTGGAATTATACTTCTAGACATTTCCTTTCGGCTTCTGACCATGAGATAAGTATTTATTTTGCAGATGTAATCAGTAGGTAAAGTATAAGAATAAATATGTCTACATATAAAATAAATATAATATAATTATATTAAAACAAAGCTCGGCGTTGAGTTCCGTCAATGTCACAATCTGGAAGCAGTCGGAACAGAATTTCTTAATACTAGGTTGTTTTTGACTACGCTGCTATGCGGAATAAAGGGTGAAGCTCTAACAATATATTTTATCGATACTCTTTCATTCCAGCCCTATGACACTCTAAGCAGGAGTGTAGGGAGAACACGTTGGTAACACGATTAACCGTGTATTTGTACTTCGTACCATCGAGGCGACGCCGGTTTTATACGAATTATATCGATCGATTCGCTTTATGGGAAGAGGTAAAACTATAGAAATACAGGAAAAGTTTTAATAAACTTTTTATAAACTCTATTTACAGAATTTGGAGTGTGAGAATATAAATTATTAAATAATGTTATGAAATTGAAATCAGAAGTATATATAATTGTATGAAATAATATAATAAAGATAAAGTAAGTTTAAAACTATTTTTAACACCTAGTAATGGGCAAACTAAAATTTTAAATCCGTATTTCGTAGTACTTATAGTTTATTTACATTTATCACCATAAAAAAAAGACCTTTGATATTCGCGTTTTTCACACATTTTAAATGAAACTATTTTAAACGGATTAATCGGAAGTAACGAAATTTCAAATTTTTAAAAATATATTTTCCTATACCAAAATAGACTCGAATAATCCGTTATCATTTAAAAAAAAAGATTTAAATGTGGAAATGTTTTATTTCCATTATAAGCATCGCTTCAAGAATCACTTACATTCTAAAATCCCAATGTCATATTTATGTCACAGTCGTTAAATCACAATGACAGAAATATAGTAGGGCCATAACAGTAATATAACCTTATCACGGAACACTCGGTTTTACGCAGATATAACTTTGTAATGACGTCGCTAAAAGGAATTAGCTTGTGAAATAAAGTTAGGAAGGCTTCGAGTATTATCTGGACGGCTTAATTGAGATTTTCTAGTCAAATGTTTATTTATAATTTGTGTATCTGATAATAATATTTGGCGCTTAGTTGGTTATCTAACTTGTTTTGGTTGGTGCATGTTTTCTGTTAGTTGTACGTTCTACTTTAAATAAGGACAACATTTACTTATAATTCTAAATACCTTTAAATATTTAGAATTATATTAAATATTATAAATTTCAAAGTAAATATTATGATTATCCATCAATTAATTCCCTAGATATAAACTAGGCAGAAAGTACCTGGTGTCAAGACTTGCTATAGACGAAACTCAACACCGTGTTTTGTTGTTTTTGTTGTCACTAGAGCATCGAAATTCTAATACGTTTTGTTACAACTTATTTATGTTGTTAGCATCTCTGTAGAGAGATTTTTACAAATTTCTACTACTTAAAGATTATTAAGAAATAATCGTTTAACAAGAGAGATTGCTATTTTATTTTAATATTTACTATTTTTAAAGTGTTATTCTACACTTAGGATTAGAAAACATTTTTGAAAAACGTATAAGAATTTCGACGCAGCTGGTAGTAGAACGCATGGCTTAGCGGTCAGAGCGCTTGGACGGTATCCAAGAGGCGCGGGTTCGAATCCCGCTGCGTTCAAAATTTTTATACATTTTTTCAAAAATTTTTTCTAATCCTAAGTGTGGAATAACACTTTAAAAATAGTAAATATCTTATTATATTATTAATATATACAAAATAAGTCCTTATGGACTACTAAAATAAGTTCTAAATCACAACTTTTGATTCTTAAATCATTACTAATTAATAAGATATAGTATATTAATAAGGTAAAGTAACGAGCTATTTAAAATATAATATATATTTATATATACATATATATTTTAAGCCACCAAAGGTGTTTGAACAAGACCAACCTTTTCTCAAATAATTCAATCAAGTATTAACTAGCCATTATAATAGTAACTTGCCAGTCTCATTACGATTTACCAATCAGAACTTCAGGGAACTTTACCAAACTTTGAAACATTTAAATATTCAAAAAGCGTCTGTGCTTCAAACGACCTCACTAAAATATTTATAACCCTTCGTTTGACAGAGTGTCGGGCGCCCATTTTTAAATAGAAGTTAGTGGGATATTTTAGTACATTTTAGGATTTTGAGTTTTGGGGTCTTTTCGTGATCCGTTCCATACCTTTTGTGTAATACAATTTTTTTATAAAAAATAAAACTTATTTTTAATATATATATTTTTTATTATTCTACATGTCCGCGAACTTAGCAGGTAAGCCAGATAGAACATAATGTTAAGACACTCTGTTCTCTGTTTTCACCCATAGTAGAGAGTAATCAAATTCAATGTATCGCTTAGCTTTGTTATAAGCATTTCGATAAAAATTATACCCGCGACGCAAAGTGTTCAATAAGACAGTTTTTATCAACGTCACACCGTTCTTTATCATAAATTTTCGAGTTCTTACTATAATAATGCAATTTTATACTTTCAGCGCATTTATATTTCCAGACATTTCCATTTTAATGTGTTTTAAAGCTTTAGATATTAAAAAAATAAATATATATTATAATGTTGTAATAAACGGTAGTCAGAGACAACCTAGTGTTAAATCACTCTTTTGACGGCCTGTTGAGCGGCTAACTTAACGTCGCGCTTTGTCATGCCTGAGCGGAGAAATGAAAGTAATTTTTAACTGTAATCATTCCGTCGAAGGGAAAACGAACCTACAAAACTCGTTTATAGTCAGTCATTGTCGTACTGCGCCACGATAGCCTCAATTAAAAAATATTTAAATATTTTATGTACATAATGCTATAATAATCAACAATGTTAGTGATACTTATCTTTCAAAAAAAAACATTTAAACTAAGTTTTAAGCAAAATCACAGTTTATTCGAGGTACGCTCGAGCTAGATAAACCGTTATACGAGCTTTAGAAGAACTAGTACCTTATTTTAGCGATATTCAAGATAAACACATAAACTTAAAACATTTTATGGTTGTATTTTATATTGCGAATTTTTCTTTTTTTAATTTTACACTTTTATCCTGCAAAGAAGGTTTAGATGGGAAATACCTAGTGTCAAAACACTCCATACTCCGCTTTCCGCCAAATGAAGGATGTTGCATGTTGAATGGCGGAACTCAACGCCGCTCTTTGTTTTACCAGAGTGAGGAAAAGAAAATAATTTATATATCGCTTTCCGAGTGTAAATCGATCCCGTGAGCAACTACATTTTACAGTCAGACGCCGTCCCAAAGAGCCTCGACTGGCCTCTAAATAATTCGGTAAATCTTTATCTGGTAATTATATCTGGTAATAATTTATGTTGACTATACAAGGTGTATGTACAAATAACACACATGTATTGCCTTTAACCAATACCAAACTCAAATTTACAAAAATACCTTTTTAAAAAAATTTTAACTAAAGGATTTTCTGAGATCATAAATCCAGGCATATCTAGCTTGTATCCAAGAGATATGTACAAAAATTGAACGGAAAGGGCCTCGTGTTTTGGGGTAAGCAGTAAACTGTGTGTTATTTTTTACGAGACGCGTCGGGTTCCAGTGAAATTAATAGCTTGTCTGGTATCCCTCAAAAGGTCATCCTTTGTTAAAATTTTGTTTTATGTTATATGAAATTTCATGCTATCGTTACAAAGTTAACCAAGAGAGATAATATGTGTATAAAATATTTTCTTACGTTCTTTTTTGTTACTTTTTTATACATACATATATATGTAAACAAAAAAGGTTTTAGTGTGTCATTATTTTCTTTATAAGTGTATGTACCTATTGTAGGCCTTTCCTTTTTATATAGACTTAAAAATTTATCTTAAATAAGCTTATTATATTATCGCGTCGTTTTTAACTCAAAAATCATTATTAATATTGAAAAATTGAATTGAAAATGACCAACTTCGTTCGACGCAACTTTTCTTGACTTTTTAATTCTATCTTGAGTGGCGGAACACTGCGCTTTGTCTTTCTAGAGAAGTGAAATAAATATAATTTAAATATAATCAATGATTTCGTTTTACTAAATTCTTTCATGTGGGGATCGAAGTAGCAACCATCGTAATTACAAACATACGCTTTTCCACGATTCACAAGGTTTTTTCACCATTTTATTAAAATAACACAGCTAAGCAAGCCTCATCTAAGCCTCATCTAAAGGTCAGTAATTAACTAACGATTCAGTATCTATTGTGAAGTAAGGAGGCAATATAAATCGTACAACAATAATTACAAATTCAATAAGATTTATGATCACAGATAAATTATGCTTTCCGCGGGTTAACGATTAAACATAGATTAAATAGTATAAAATGTGCTTTAATAAAACAAAGCGGAGCAAGGAAATGTTTTTGCTGAAATTAATTTACTTTTTGAGAATTGTTTATAATTATTTTCTTATACCTTTTTATCTTTACTAAAATATGTAATGTTTTTTTGCTAATAACACAAAATATTAGATTGTTTAAAGGAAGGCGCAATGGGAAAGCGTCTGACTGAAAACGCAAACTGTCGTGGGTTCAATTTCCATTTGGGGGAATGAGTATAATTCGATTATTTTTATTTCCATGACGAAGCGCGGTGTTGAATTTCTCCACTCAACACGTAATGTTTCGAATTCGGTGGAAAACGCAGTACGGAATATTTTTGCACTAGGTACAGGAAGTACCAGTAAAGTCTACCCTGCTATGCGAGATAAAAGCGTGAAGCTAAAAAAATAGGGGGCTTAAGGCGCATAGTATTCATCGTCTCTGCCACGGTTTTGTTTTTGCCACGTAATGTTCAATATTTTTGAAAAGTATAAAACATCGAACAGATGTCTGTTAGGAAATAAAGTGATTCCTGCAATTGTTTGCTCCAAATGTGCCAGATGTGCCGATGTCTATTAAATTTCAATTTACAACAATCTTTTCGAAATTTCACTCTTATCATTTTTTTCAGAGGGAACCTATCAGCTCCTCCATACGGCCGTCTTTTAAAAGCAAATTTAAAACACACTGTGCTGCGTAACGAAAGTTAACGCCACGTTTTGTCTTTCCAGAGCGAAAAAATAAAAAAAACCCACGACTGTATCGGCCATGATGGTAAAAAAAATAATAAGTATAGATTATTTCCAAGGAAGGTTACTTTCTAGGTAAAATCTGATTTCATAACGCTTATATAAAATATTACAAAACAAACGTTCTATATATTCTACTTAGTTTTAGTCAAACTAGGTCACAAATGCTAGCACGCGTTGACAGCTGGTGTACGCTAACTTTAATACTAACAGAGAAAATACAGTTCTGTATATAAATAAAGGAACTGTTAATTTGTGAAGTTTGTGGCGTGTTTTTGAGATGAATTTAGATAGAGCTTAGATACCTTCTAGCTACGAATATATTCAACTCTGTTACTATTATTAAAGTATTTTTCCACATTTAGGATTAGAAAAACGTTTTTAAAACGTATAAAAGCTGACAGTAGCGGGATTCGAACCTGCGCTTCTTGCGACTGTTCAAGCGGTCTAATCGCTAAGCCATGCATTCTATATCTGGCTACGTCAAAACTCTCATGTACTTGTTACAACATATTTATGTTGTTATTAATTCTGTAGATAGTATTTTTACAAAAAGTTTTTCTTTACAACACAACCAACAATTTCTAAGAAATATTTGCTTGGAAAAAGAGAATGTTTTTTATTATTAACAAAACGTGTAAGAATTTTGATGTAGCCGGAGGTAGAACGCGTTCGTGTGTTTAAATATTTGTACGTTTTTTTTTCAAAAATGTTATATTCAACTAATCTAGAATTTGATTCATATAGTGTTTAAGAATTTATCTTAAAACTTATTTTAACAGGCACTGTATAGAAAAAGATAAAATTTAGTATTCTTTGACAATTTTAGAAAAAAGTGTTTAACTGTTTCTTTGGTGAAAAGAAAAGAGTAAATGCCTCAGTAAAATAACGATAAGTGTTTAACATTTACTTATTACACAATAAGAACAAACTGGCTATTATTAGGAGAATATCTCAACTTTTTTGAACGCAAACATAAAAATATAAATACTTTAAACATCAAAAATTTTGATTGTAACAAAAACGAAGCGAATAATACATATCGATTCAATATACCATTACTTATCATTACCGTGTGTGGTTGACGTCGTTAGCGCTAACCACTTTTGCAATTTGCGAACTAAAAGGGTCTGCAATTTATGTTCCACCTGTCTTTACCAACTGAGGGTCGGCCCTATTTGAGTCCATATGGGACTGCCCCAACTGTTAACACCTTTGTCAGTTTATGTAAGGGTCCTTTACTGAAGGGCAAGCTTTTGTATGGCGGTTTTCCTTTTGCGTTAGAGAAATGAAAGGCTTTTTTCCATTTTTTCGCGTCCATATCCCACTAGGTATAACGTTAGGTACTTAGGTGTACGCTATGACCACTGCTGTTGATTAGATTTTTTTTCACGTCTAGACTGGATCTCGTTTATTCACGTTTGAATGGTTATGATACGTTATTAGCTAATTGTTTTTTTTAACTGAGTTTTAGTTTCACTTAGTCTTATCTGTTTTTTTTTTATCTTTGTTATAATTTTTTATCGATGCATCTCAGTTTTTTTTATATGTGTGGAGAAAAATTTTTAATATATTAAGTTAATTCAAGGTTAACTTAATGCTGTTTTATCACTGAATATTTTTATTATTTCACGCTTTATAGTCGGAGAGTCGCTTCGTCCACATTCGTTAATCTCTTCACATGCCCGTCGGGGGAGGTCATGCTGTTTACGTGACCTTCCCCTATTATTATTGATACTGTATTTTCAAATCAACCGAGTCAACTGAGGCCTCCCCCGACCTCTAGTAACTCTTTTATATACGCTGTTATCAAATACTTTTACCAGAAATAATCAATGAAGTCAATACAGTATTAATGAATTAATTGAACCTATGGACTTTAACGTGCGAAGATAAACATTTAATTGTATTTTAAGAATACACTTTGTACCTAGAACTTCAATGTGACTCGATAAGAATGTATATCAAGAAATCACGCTTTTATCCCTCATAGCAGGGTAGACAGGGAGAACCTTGTGTCAAGATATTCCGTATTCCACATACCACAAAATGTCGCCGAGAAATTGCTTGTTGAATTGCAGAACTCAACGCCATGCTATGTCTCACCAGAGCAAGGAAATGGAAACAATATAAATATAATTATTCCCCCGAATGGGAATCAAATCCACAACCTGTCACGTTTCCATTCAGACACTGCTCCATTACGCCACAACCGGCGCCATTTTTAATTTAAATTTTTAACAGACTTCTAAAATAATTTATTATATATTAAATTTATTTCACCAGAAAAATAACAATGAAATAAAGAGAAATTAAGTCAAGTAGAAACTTCATACTAGTGCTGACATTTCAATTTCATAATACTGAAAGATAAAACGGTAAAACCAAGTGCTACTCATAAACAAAATGGATCTATTACAGCCGCAACAACGCGCCACTAAAATGACAGGTGATGCGAGCGCAGATGAACGACGCTCTTGGAAGTGACATAAATTTAATTACAACATATTTTTTGTTTTGTTTCTTTTTTTTTTTAGGTTATTTAATTTCTTTTTTGTTTCACGAGAATTATTTCTTTTAGTATTTTAAAACTTTAATAAATTTTGTGTTAGGAATTAAACATCGTTTGTTAGTTCGGTGATTGTAGTCTTCTCGCTCATTGTTGACCACTCATGTGTTTGGGGTCGCAGCGCATTGTCCAGTTGTTTGTGGACCGCGTCCATGTCTCGTCGAGAGATTGCCAATTTTAAGTTGTAACCAACTATATCGGTTAGGGAAGATTCGTTTGCCCGACGGATGGACCTGCTGATTGCGTCTTCTTCAGCGTCAGTGTAGTGCATACATTCAACAGCGTAATTGCGACCACAGCATGTTATACGCTGTCTTGTATGGCGTTTTTGGTAAATTTTGTCTGGATGATGACTACGGACTCGTATGTTAGTCCCTGAGACTCATTGATATAAGGACGCGTGAGCTTAGACCCCTTCCATACCCCTTGTGCATGAATTCAACCTTTCCGCCTGCGTGTACTAAGTAGTCAAGTACAGTGTGTTTGATTTACTATGTTAGAAGCACCCACATATTTAGATCTTCTCAGGCAGCGAATCATCGCTTGAGCCGAGAATATTCAGTTATTTGCAGCATAGGTAAAGTCCAGTCGACATCTGTACGATCGGATCAGCCGTAGACTGACGGTATTCATGAGGTCTGGGCCGATATAGTGCATTTTAAAAAGGTTGATTGATTATTCGATTAGATCTGTCAATGAAGGGCAATTGGTATATATCCCCTATAAGTGTAACTGTTTTTGCCTTTGATAGTATGGCTGCCATACCGATTGCTCCAAATTGGTTCATTCAAACCTCGTCGATGAGTCGTGAGGACATTTCTGAAACACCATTCACCAAAATCGAAACAATCGTGCGCACCCTCATCCTGTCGTTGCCTGATGCAACCAAAAGTAATCCTACTCCTGAGATCCTCTGCTGTTTCAATAGCTCTAGTTGCTATCAGATCACTATCAGGGACAAAATTATTTACCACCCAAGTGGACTTTCTACTACCGGGAAAGCCATTTATTCATTGAAATTTCGGCGTCTGCCTGTGCTCCCAGATGTTAGTTGGGTCTTTAGAACTTTGGGTAGAGAGCGACATGATGAGCTTTTTTGTTTTAGCGCGATTTCCTTGCATCAGGTTACAACGAGGATTGCGTCATCCGAGGATGTTGTGTACTTTGGTGGGTTAGTGGTTTCATTTGTTTCAACTTTATATACGAAGCCATTTCTACCAGTGTAGACCGTCATGATCGGAGATTTAGGTGGGTTCCCCGCAAGATATTCCAGCTTGTTGTTGTCGTATATGGCAGCTTTCTCTTCTTCAAGTAACACTCGCAGAAGCCTTGCCGCGCTCCGCTAGTCGTTGATGTAACCCATCTTTCTTCATCTTGTTTTTTTTCCTTAAGAAAAGGTAGCTCCTGCCTGTCTTTATAAACGACTACGTTGTGGTGTTCTGTCCCCTGTGAACTGAAAGTGCTCAGGTGCTCTACAACTCTGCTTGAAGAAAGGGGATACTTCATCACATATCACGTATGCTAATGATGTGTTAACCTAGTCGTGGGGACCTGTTGAGTGTGCAGCAATTTTGGTAAGCTCGCCTGCCCTTTCGTTCTTGTTGGTTCCTATATATGCTCGTAGCCTAGTGCAAGGAAGAGAGATAAGGCTAATAATATATATAATAGCTTTATCTTAGTGTCTTGACACTGGTGAATTCCTGTCTACCTTGCTATGCGGGGTAAAAGCATGAAGCTAAAAAGAAATTGGTACAATAAGAAAGTGATCTAACTCAAAAATTAAAATAAGTATTATCTTCACACAAAATATGAATAAATAAGGACTTTCCACTGTTCACTTTCTTTTAAAAAAGTACGGAAGTAGTATCTCTAGGGTATGGAATTGAACCGTAAAGATCTTAAACTGTTATACTTTATTAAAAAGTAAAAGCATAAAAATTTTCGCATTTGTGTCTTTTATTTGTTAATTGTTTTTTTTACTTACAATATTTACATGAAAATTATAAAACTCCAATAACGTAAGTTAAAGAGAACATAGATAAACGACTCGTTGGAAGTGTTGTAAATTCAATTAACAAAGCCTCCAGACAAGGCTTTGTTATATGTCATCATCATTAATGTAGCTGACATTAAATTACGTATGTAGTCTATCTTTTGTGTAACTACTTGGGATGCTGCACCTATCTCGAAATTAGGCTACCTAGATCTTATATCTAAGGCAGAGCAGATTTAGATTTTTTCGGTTTCGAATTTTCTATACATTCTTATTTAAGGTAATTGTTTGAACTAGAACTTATTTGAAAGTATGTTAGTAGGAAAAAATAAATAAAGACGCATTTTTAAATTTATTCATTTTCTCTATTTTCTAGTATAATAAATTACTAAAATGTATCCTAAAAATTGAATTTTCTATTTAATTTCAATCTTGTGTCGATTTTAAAACACCTTATATAATATTGATTTATTTTTATGTTTCTGTTCTTCGATAAACACACCGTTCCTCTAATAAAATTCGAACCTAATATCTTTCTTAGTTTTTAAATACCACTTCGACACTACATTTTCATTCACTGATTGAACGCGCATTTCTGAAACTACTGGCAGTGGAAAGCTGACATTTATTATGTTTATTCCTTAGGGCGTTAAGGAGTACTAAAAGAGGATTTCCGGAAAAAACGGGATTTAATACATATTAAGTAGTATATGTAAATATAAAAATAGTAGAACAAGGTTCAAATGAAGCTGTGGGCAAAAATTTGTATTAAAAGATATATTTAATTTTTTTTTCAACTATATAATATAAAATTGAAAGGAAAACATTGATTTTACTGAAAGTGTGAATCCACTTAACGAACTCATAGCATTAGGTGTAAGTAAGCTGTTTTGAATACATAAAACCATGACATAGAATTCGTTCAATAATACGTTTAACTATATTTTATATAGTACCTATAAACGTAACTATAATATCATATTCTTAAAAAACCCATAAGGAAAATATTTTCATTACGTAGTCATAACGTAACAACATCGTACAAATGGATATCTCTATACGAAAGAACGTTTCCTTCACATTTTTTTTATTATCAGATATACGATACACGATATATTTCTTGCACTCAATACTCAGAACACGTAGGAACTTCTCTCAGCAAAATAATATGAGGTCAACCAATTGCAGAAGCTATCACTTGATATTAGTTGTTTTGTCTCCGCTGGTTTATACACCCGTATGTTTTATTACTTTCGGACAAATAACGTGAACAAAATATTAGTGTTGGAGTTATTATTTTTAATTTCTACTTGTTTGAAGTTTCTTTGTTTATTGAATTGTTGATATAATTACTTGTTATAGGAAAGAAACTAAACAAAACGTAGTGTTATCAATCCGTAGTCGATTTTTACCCGAAATATAGACATTATGTGTTGAGTGAATAAATTTAACGCATCACTTCGCGTTTTATTCTGCATAGCATGGACATAGAGACAATCTAGTGCCAAAGCATTCTGTTGAATGTTTTCCGCCTAAAATAAAGACATTGCGTGTTAAATGGCAAACTCAACGTCAATCTTTATCTATCGGACTAGAGAAATAAAAATAAATTCTAAATATTATGATTTTCCTGAGTGGGAAAACACGTTTACAGTCAGAAGCTGTCCCACCAAACTACGTTGGCCACACAGTGGTCCCACCAAGAAATTTAACCAAAGAGAAAAAATGGAAATAATTTAAATATGTATTTCAAATCCATTCTCCCAATTGGAAATTGTAATATCAATTAATTAAAATAAAATTCATTTAAAACAGTATCTATTTTAATTTTATAACACAATTACGTATATTATAATATTTATATATACAAGTACACCACTTTGAAATTTTAAGTCCTTCGATATCAGAAGATCGTAAATGTTCATATTTTTATTTTTAACTCAACAGCATCTAAGTGTAATCTAAGTTATTTAGGAACTAGTTTGAAAGTATCGAGATGAGAGTATGTTTAAAGTTTAAATTTAAAAATGATATTCATAATGTAACGTAGTAACACTTGATTTAGCATACTATACGATACTCACGAAATAAAATATATGAAACTTATTTAAATTTTTCTTATAAAATGTAAGTATACGTAACTTAAGATAAACTAGTGGTATATTATTCCATTAGGATGTTCTGTACTAGAAAACTTTAGAGTTCTTGACAAGATTGATTTTTTAAGCACTATCCCTCATAGCAGGGCCGACAAGGGGTACCTGTTAAGACACTCTGTACTCCGCTTTCCGCAGAATTCAATGTATTATTAAGTTGCGGAACCTAAAACCGCGCTTTGTCTTACCAGTGCGAGGTAATGAAAATAATTATTTAACCAAGTGGGAATTGGACCTACAACTGATCGCGTTTACAGTCAGACGCTGTCCCACTGCGCCACGACGATTGTTTTCTGGTTGTTTCGAGTATGTTTATATGGAAAATAGAAACAGAAATCGATATTAATTATAATAATATATAAAAATACAATTAATTAATGAAATAAATCCACAGGATGCGAAACATTGCGTGTTGAGTAGCGGAACTCAACGCCGTGCTTTGTTTTACCAAACATAGACACACTACTTATAAAAGCAAAGTGCATTTAACACACCGATGCACTTAATTTTAATGTATAGATTGTTGAAATAAAGACGATATTTTTTATTTGTCATGTAAATTATAATATGTTACTTTAGAAAATAATAGAAAAATAACTTATAAATTTATTTCCTTGTTTCAGATAAAACACTTTTAAATAATATGGTGTAAAGAAATGTGGTGACCGTGTCAAGATGGCGGCTATAGTACTGTTGGCGCTTCACTTAGCAGTAGCAGCTGCTGGCAAATGTACTACGTAAGTCATTTGTTTTTTACTGGCTGGATAAAAATAAATAGTATATTAAGATACTATATAACTTGATATTAAGGTTTTATTGTAATAATAATAATTTGAGGCCGATCGTGGCGCAGTGTGACAGCGTCTGACTGTAAACACGATCGGTTGTGGGTTCGATCCCCACTCGGGGGAGTGATTATATTTAAATTATTTTCACTTCCTCGCTCTGGTAAAGACAAAGAGCGGCGTTGAGTTCCACCACTCAACACGCAATGTCTCGAATTCGGTAGAAAGTGAAGTACGGAGTGTGTTGACACTAGGTACTTTCTGTCTACCCTGCTATGCGGGATAAAAGCGTGAAGCTAAAATAATAATTATTATTATTATATTATATCATATTAATATAAATTATGTACATGTTATTTTTTAAAAACAATTTACTTTCCTTTATTTCCTTACAAACCACGACGTTGTATTCACCAGCACGATGTACAGCACGTAATGTCTGGATTTCTACGTAACGTCTTATAATACTGGGTTGCCTTCTTCTAACCTATTATACGGGACAAGGCGTAAAGATATAAAAAATGAAAGGTTTTCTATATACTTTTTACATGAAAAAATTGTCTTATTTTGTGTGGGAAGCAATCAAAAGAAAGAAAATGAGAAGCTGTAAAGCCTTAAGAATAACCTAATTCAGAAATTTTCATAGAATCTTACTAAATAAAGACTTTTTGCTATCCATTTTCTCTGTAAAGTAAGAATTTAAAGATATTTTAAAGTCAGGTATTTATATCAGGTCAATCTGCTCGTTAGTGTATAGTTTTACCGTAAAGATCTTAAAATGTTTATATTATTAAAATAATAACAATAAAATATACGGCATTTATAAATATTTTTATTTTAAATGGTTTTTCTATAACATTAATATTAAGTATAAAACAACTCTTATCGCTAACCAGCTGTATCTTTCAGACACGTTTAAGGTTAGAGCATGTTTAGACCATTATTTTTCCATTACATTTATAAAAACATTGATACCACGCAAGCGTTATTACTGCACTGAGTGCTCATCCTATTATGATGGCTGGATTACATTGCACCACGCATGACGGCTTGTAACACCTCATTAGGCTAATATGCGTTTTTAACTGACGCATAAACCTTACTGTTTTGATTCATCCTTTGTGTTAATGTACATAGTTTGCCTAAGTATATATACTCTGAGAGTGTAGTGTCAAGACACTCCGTATTCCGCTTTCCGTTTGATTTCGTGACATTACATATTAAATGGCGGGATTTAACGCCGCGCTTTGCCTTACCAAATGGGAGAGATGAAACAATTATGATATAGTATTTATAACGAATGGAAATTCACTGAAAAGTATAACTACGCTATACAGGCCTATATTTCATTTTTTAATATTTTTTATATTATTTTTTAAAGGTATTGTTCGTTAGTTAGTGCCTCGTTTTATCTTACTTAAACGGCGAAGTTTAAATAAAAAAAATCAAAATTTTTACCGTCTTCTTCGTATATATGAAAAAAAATGTACTTGTTACTACTAATTAATGCGCTACACAAAATAGTTCTTCAAACCATTTCTCTGTCTTTTAATTTAACCTGGTGGTAAAACTTTTAAAAGAAAAAAATCTAAAAGGAAAAATATACATTAAAATGTCGGTACCTTGTGCAAAAAAGTTTAATTTTAAATAGTAGCAGCAGAATGAAATTACTGCGGTTGCAAGGCTTGAATACCACAAAGTTTCTTTTATCAGAAATTTGAATATTCTCAAAGCTCAACTTGACCTTCTCTTTGAAATTTCGACTGAAACGGCACATTTCATAGAATCAATAGAGTTAAATGTTTAAAACGACTAAAATTTCTACATTGACTACAAAACCGAGCTCGTTAGTCGATAGCGAGAACGTAAAACATGCATCTCACTTCCATCTGTGTTCTACAGCAGCTAATGTATTAATCTAACATCATTAGCGTTTACTATTCTATGTAGCGTATACTTGACCTTTTGACGGGGAAACCGTGTTTTTAAATGATTTTTTTCTATGAAAAAGTGCTAGTTTCACACAGACGAGTGAGACGAAAGTGAAAATATGTCAAGTGCAGGGGAAGAAAAACACAGCTGCTTTAGCAAACCTTGAGACCTTCATTTATAATATCAATTTCGTATGAAAGCGCTCGTCACTTATTTTGAATTGACTTTGAGACTTTTCGGCCTTTTTGCCGTATACCGAGGTTGATTAACGTTTTTCAATTCGAGTTTCGTTAAAGTAAGGTGGAATTTTAAATTTTCTGTTAGCTCTTTGCAAATATTAAATGTTTAATATTGAATAAGATTTTTGTATTACTTTGTATTTATAATGCGGTATGCTTTTGTAATTCATAAATTTAACTTTTCACTGTTATAAGTATATAGTTTTATTTTATTTATTATAACTTTACCACGGAATTATAAGCAGCCTTTATAATCATTTTAATTTGAGATTAAAAGGTACCTATTGAGACGTTTTCTATAGTAGTCAAAGACATCGTACAAAAGTCCATGCTTTAGTTTCTTATACCAAATATTACTAACGCGAATAACATGCGTTGCCAACGTACAATGTTCCTTATTTTTTTATAAAAGTTTTTGTGTCGTTGTTAATAATATGATGTGATACTTTAATATATATTTTGAGCATTATTATAAAATGTGGCTTTACGCCCTTATTCTTCTTATAAATATGAATTGCACGAAAATTTGAACCCCTATTACAGTTTATTTCGTTCGTTCAATGATATTTTTAACGTGCCAACATAGCGTGTGGAGATGATGATCAATTTGACCATTTAATAAGTGAACCAAAACTTATATGTTTAAAAGAATTTTAGTTTACTTTAGTAAAGAGCTTCCGTGTTTTAGTATTTACATTTATACAAGAAACTGAAACTAATTATCAAAAAAAATGGGTATTCTATGTTCACCCTAAAACTCTCATGTGATTGTTATTTGAAATTGCATTACAAACAGTTCAGCAATTTGGCTGTGACAACATAGCATCTATATTATTAGTATGTACAAATTTAAAAGTAAAAAACAATTGAAAAAACTAAGTATAAAAATTAGAACGCAGCGGGATTTGAACCCACCGTCTTGGAAACCGTCCAAGCACTCTGCTCACTTTTTAAAAAATGTTTCTAAGTGGGAAATAATATTTTAAAAGTTACAAAATATTAAAATTAAATATATACATGAAGACGCATAGACATCTCATCTACGATAAAATGTCATATAAATATTGCTATTAACAATTAACTCCAGATATTGAAACTCAAATATTTATCGATTGTTGTTTACTCCAATAACATTCGCGACTCTATTCAAACTGGTTTCATTAAGCTCTGCCATGGACCCTAAAATTTTATGTTAACTGTGAAACTTCGACGATAATCATTTTTCAAAGGCCACGGGGTGTTGTAAAACGACTTGCAAACAACGGGGTCTTCAGTGGGCTAATTTTATTCTGAAAAGTCATTCCCTTAACGACGTCTTAACTTCACTGCTCGTTGAATAGTATACGCTTTGCCAAAATCTTCTGCTTTACTGATGAGACAAAATTCGCTTTGTTATCGGAAGATATATGTAAAAAATGACTGAAATTAAATTTCAATACAATGTAAATTTTCTTACCGTTCCAGTAATATAGTTGTGTGTAGAACGGACAACAAACTCTTTAGCTTATCACGGTCTAGCTGTGCCGGTGTTAAATCTATTTCATTGGAGAGAGTAAGGCTGGGAACAATACTTTGGGAATAAGATCTTTAATTTTCGCGATTTTCATACATTCTAAATGAAACTATTTTAAACGTAGTAAGTCTACCTGTGACCACGGACTACTGTAAAATGTTCGAAATGTCAGGTTTTCAAAAATGTATTTTTGAATACCAAAATATACGCGAATAATACGTTTTCAAATAGTTTCATTTAAAAAGTATATTGGGAACTTTCAACACCAAATGTAAACTAATGGAGCCTTTTAAATCATTAACACTCACCTCTATTTGAATACCTCTCTATACTTAGCTAAATTTGAGATACTAATAATTTTATGTTTAAAATCTGTACTAGAAAATATTTAATAATAATTTGAGACGATTTAATTTTTTTAAAAGTTAAACGTAAGTTAAATTTCAAATATAGATACATTTTCCATATTTAATTCCTTATACGAAAAATCTAATATGGGTGGAGAAAATTCATCTTCATATTTAAATTTTATTTTAATAAATGCTTCATGGCTAGCTGCATCGTTACTATTATAATCAATTGAATTATAATATTAATTTCAACACCAATATTCTTAACGAAAATATAATATTTTTAGTTATGTTTAGTATGATATTATTTTAAATTATTAATTCTTGTCAACGCGTTCGGCGTGAAACTCAAAAAAATCTTCACATATATAAATATATATATATATATATATATATATATATATATATATATATATATATATACAATGGGAATATCATTACTGCTAGGATGATATTATGAAAATATAATCTCTTTTTTAGCTTCAGACTTTTATCCCGCATAGCAGGGTATACAGGAAGTACCTAGTATGAACACACTCCGTACGAATTTGCTTGAATTTGAGATAATATTTATATTAATAATACTTTTATAGTAATTAAAGTGATTGATGGACATGTGTCACTTAAAACTTTGATGATAAAGCAACTGACAATTTAAACGTGTCCGCTACAATTGTTAAGGAAACAATTTTGCTTATTGTTCTTAAAATATAATATCATATTTTCTTCTTATATACTATTTCATAATATTACATTTTATTTACGTTTATTATGAAGTAAGATGATACATATATAATATATTAATTATATTTATTACAGAATCAGTAATTTTATTATTATATATTTATTTAATATACAAATATACTACTTTCATATATTACGTATCTATAATTTATTACTCTTACAATTTTTCGAATATTTTACTAATAATTTAATCAAGCAACCGTCAATAACGTTTATAATTTTTTTATATTCATAGAAAAAATCATGCAAAAGAACCTAGTGACAAGTTATACATGTAGTTCTTTCTCTATCACAACAGTCCATTGCGTTTTATTAAGCAACCTAACGTCACACGTGTTAAGTGGAACTTAGCTCCGCGTTTTGTTATATCAGAGCTATAAAATTAAATTTACTCATACAATATTCCCTCTACGAAAAGAACTCTATCGTATGTTAACTATAGTCATGTTAACTTACTATACAACGAAAGTCTCTAAGAAATTTACGGTAACTCTACAAAGCTACATTGCATAGTTTTTGCCTTACAAAATTAAATTCCTTTAACAATAAAGTGAAATTCGATTTATTATTGGAAGTCACCTATTTAATTGAAGAAACTCAACGCCAATACTTCAAAGGGTTGTAAAGTGCCTATAACTTTTTATATCGGCCCTACAAGGGGTTCGGATGGTGTACTCGTATACGATGTGCTGTGAATGAAAAAATATTTTCGAATACTATGTTTTTTTTTGTAAAAAATATACTCTTGACGCCATCAAGAGGAAGCTGAGCTAAATAAGAGTTTTTATAGGTTTTTCCTAAGATCTAGATATAATCATTTTAAATAAATAATTGAATTTTGTCAGTATAAATTTAATTAATGTTTTGCAAAGTACGCAGATAAAATCTAGTCAAATTACAATCCGTTCAGAGGAGATTCTTCATTCATTTCATTAAGCTGCCATTTCAACGTGTAGTTCCGTCAACCTAGACTAAGGAAACGGCTATAGTAAATTTATATCAATATTTTATTTGAATAAAATATGTGCATTGTAAAACATTGGGTTAGTGACTATTAATGCGGAGGTTGTCGGTACGATGTCCTGACAATAAATTAAATATAATCACTCCCCCGAGTGGGGGTTGAACCCACAACCGATCGCGTTTACAGTCAGACGCTGCCCCACTGTACCACGACCAGCCTCTCTCTCTCTCTATATATATATATATATATATATATATATATATATATATATATACACAACAACAAAAAAACAATTTTTCTTTGCCTGTTTGCTTGTCTAATCTCTGGAACGACTAGACTATTTCTTATAGGATTTTCACTGGCATAGCTATTGTATTAAAAAGTAACTTAGGCTACTTTTATTTTTGAATTTTAAAATATAAAACCAAAAGTATGAAATTTTAGGCGGACGAATTCGCAGGCAGCTCATAATAAATAAATCTTTATTTTCTATTTACAAATGCTTGGCCGTCAAATCTAGAAAAAATCTACAAAAAAAATCACCAAAAATATAATGTATGACTAATCATTTGATTTAATTCCATTTGAAATAAATTAAAATAAATTTATTAAAAATATTTTATGTATAAATTATATTAAGTATTTTTTTATGTTCTATTTTAAATAAATTTAGAATTAAACACACATTTTAATATACAACTACACAAAGCAGAAAGCTCAACAAGCATTCACAAATAAATACCGTAATTCTATTCAATGAAACGTGTCAGTAGCAACTTCCGGTAAGCAAAAGAATTAATTTACGCTTTCCGGAAAGGAGATATGACGTCAAAGCGTAGTCAATAAAGCCTTCTAAAACTCGGGGTCACTTGGTCGGGAGGGACTGTACATGAATAATTTATTAAGACGTAATGAGCCGCGGGCAAGTATTCAGTTGCTGTACGGATACTGTGCTCTGCAGGGTTTTCTTAAGAAAAGATTCTGTAGATAAAAAAGAGTATATTGTGGATGATAGTAAGAGCATGTTGAGTGGATATGCTTTTTTTGTTCTTTTAAAGCTTGTAATGATGTACATTTAGTAAATTGCAAGGTAGATATAAATTACTTATACAGTCTAACGTAGATATGAGACTGTATTTAAAAGAAATTGCTACTAACTGGGGGATGTTTTCTTTAAGTTGTATTATTTATATTGTTCTTTTAGCTTCACACTTTTATCCTGCATAGAAGGATAGACAGCTAGTACCTAGTGTCAAGACACTCCGTGCTCCACTTTCCGCTAAACTCAAGACATTGCGTACTGAGTGATTTTTTTTGTTTAATATGTTAAGCTCACTTCTCTATCTATCGGTGAATATAAGGTAAGCAAGACCCACTTCATGCCTTCAAATTAACTTGAATAATTATTTAAGAGTCTTTTTGCGTGGAATTTAATATATTTAGATATTTTTTTTAATCCTTAAATAAAAATATTTTCAGCTATCTGCCAATGAAAGTCGCTTCGGAATTGGTCCAGCTTCATATATTTACCGGAACAAACAAACAGACAAACAAAAAATATATAAAAATGTTTTTTTAGTATATTTATCTTATTACAAGCAGACTGAGTGTCTGCTTGTAATATTATTATTTTTATTTATTTGTATGGATAAAAATATTTGTCTTTGTTATTGATTTCGAATTGTTACATTACTTTAAAAACTCAATCTAATACATATTTATTTATCTTTCTTAAAATAAGATATTGTTTAAACTTTTCATGCTAGTACCTAGTGCTAAGACACTCCGTACTCTGCTTTCTGCCGGAATCAAAACAGTGCATGTTGAGTGGTGGAGCTCAACGTCACGCTTTGCCTTACCAGAGCGAGGAAATGAAAATAATTTGAAATATATTGATTCCCCCGAGTGGGAATCGAACCCACAACCAATGGTGTTTACAGTAAGACACTATCCCACTGCGCCACGATCAATGCGCCTGTCAATAAATTCCAACAGATCAATAATTTATTTACTAAATTATCTCTAAAAATAAATTTCTTATATAATCTAACGGCTCAAGGATGCCTGTACCTTATATTTTCATTACCATTAGCGAACGCTTGCGGTATCGCCGAGATATCTCGATAAGGAACGAGCAGATGGCGGCACGTGTTTTCTACGTGCCTATTATAAGAATATGAGTAGTATGTGTGTGTCTGTGTATTGTTTTATAGATGATTCACGCTAAAAGGGACGACATAAATTGAATTAAGCATGAAGTTTTTGTGGAATAATATTTTTACTTTAGATGCTATATAAGAATATCTTTGTTATAAAAATATAGCATTAAAAAAAGGGCTTTTTAGCGAAGTGAGCCAGCGTTTAGCTATGCAGGTGTAGAGTGTAAATTCGATTCTCACCACAGAGAATGATTATATATTCAAAGCGCGGCGTTGAGTTTGCCACTCAACGGGATGTCCCGTTGAAAGCAGTCTACGAAGTGTCTTGACAGACAGTTGTCTCTGATAGCCTGCTATACGGAATAGAGTATGAAGCTGTAAAAAATATATATGCTATTAAGTCCATTAGGATATAGTGGAGCAGCTTCTTACTGTAAATGTTCAGTTCCACAATTCCATATGCCATATCTCGAGTTTATGCGTAAAAGGTGAACCTGATATGCAGAAAAAATTCTTAAATACATAATAAAATTATAAAAGAGTATTAATTTAAAAATATACGATAAGTGCGAAAAAGCACTAAGCTTTGTGGAACTAAACGAAGTCATGTCACGATACACTTTTCCGGTTCTTTGCCACCGTAAGTATGTATGAAGTACATAAAGCTGTTGAAAATAGGTCATTTTCCTCAGGCTATATCGGAAATTTTCGATGACCACGCTTATCCCATTTATATAAGGCCCTCGATCTGTAAATATTGTCAGATGTACAGAAAAGCCAATTATGTATCGAAAAAGGAATTTAAAGCTTATTTTATTTCGTTATAATGTTTTAAAAATAATATAAATTTATAATATAGTATATAATATAGTATAAAATTATATCATGTTTATTAATTTAAAAATTATGGATTGGATTCCTCAGCGGAAAATCTTCTTATGTTAAGAATAAGTGTAGTTCAAATGCATAACGTAATAATCATAGGTTCAATTCCCAGTCAAGGGATTCATAATAATAGATAGATTATTGTGTTTGATTTCCAGTCGGATAAATGATTATATTTAATTTTTCTTTTCATTTCTCCTCTCTGGTAAGACAAAGCGAGGCGTTGAATTCGCCACTTAGCACCCATTGTCTCGATTTCGAGAGGAAGGCAGTCAACGGTGTGTCTAGACACCAGGTTGTTTCTAACTGCCCTGCTTTGCGACATAAAGCGTGAAGCTATTAAAATACAATAGCATTTTTTGCTAAATAAAAACGAACAATATATTAGCTTTCAGAAAATTCATGATTTCCAAACTTTACTTTTATTCGTATTCGCCAAATAAATTTTGTACATCAATCCTAATTTAGCCAAAATTCTCTTATAAAGGGTTTTTATATCGACTTAAAGTGATAGATTATTTTAAGAGTTTCTCGAGTGCTTTCCCTGCAAAGTTACGCTTAGTTGTTAGGTAACCGCGGTGGGGCTAATGTAACTCTTCAAGACCCAAGGGGTTATGGATTGTCGATGGATTTTATCACCTCACCGCTGTGTTTAGGAGAGACAGTTTTTCTTACATTATTTTATTTTTAATAATCTTTCGGTATGTGTATTCTTGTTTAGGTACAATATATGCAGCGGTTAACATCGGAAATTCAAAAAAATATTTTAAACGTATGTCAAGCAATCTGTATTTGATTTTTTAACTGTTTTGTACAGATTCTATTAATAAGTGTTTATACAGTAACTAGGATAAACTTATTTAAATTAGCAAAGATCTAAGATTTTACATGTCTTGTTCAAAACTAATATAAATAAAATTTATAAAGGAACTATAATTCCTTGATATAATAATTGCTAAGATGACATTTCACCAATTTTTCATCACACTGATGTGATGATGCTATACGGGATAAAAGCGTGAAGCTAAAATAAATGAAGACCTAAGTCTTCATTTATTTTAGATTCACGCTTTTATCCCGTATAGCAGAATAGACTGGAAGTACCCAGTGTTAAGACACTCCGTCCTCCGCTTTCCGCTTAATTCGAAATATTACGTGTTGACTGGCGGTACTCAACGTCGCTTGTCTAGCCAGTGCGAGAAAATGAAAATAATTTAAACATAATCATTCCTCTGAGTGGAAATCTAACCCAAAACCAATCGCATTTACAGTCAAGAAATATTGATGTAAATCTTCTTCTCTAACTTCCTATCTCGCTAAAAAGTGGGAAACATCTGAATAGAAAAAAAATATGGCAATCCGTCAACCAGTACTAGCTGTATTGACTTGAGCAAAATAATCCTTTCTCAAAGGCTATCGATTTCACAGAAAACTTGGCAAGTTTCCATTTATATGAGAACTCGAGACATTGCTTAACACAAAATGAGATTGGACAATAATGAATTCGAATTTAATTTATCAAAGAAATTGCTTATTTCTAAAAGAAATTCTTTCTTTTTCAATTTATTTATTTGAATTTTTGAAGCGTTGATATTAAAAAGTGTCATGGAGAAATGTATATAATATTACTATTCAAAATTTCATATAATTTTACACGACTAGTTTCTAACTCTGGTAAAGACAAAGTGCGGCGTTGAGTTCCATCAGTCAACACGCAATGTCTCGAATTCGGTGAAAAGCAAAGTGCGGAGTGTCTTGACACTAGCTAATAGAAAGTATTGATGTAAATCAAGATAGAAAGTATTGATGTAATTCAAAACCGTGAAGCCAGTTTCTCTTGCAACAATAAGTCATAAAGAATTATTTTTAAATTATTAATATTAAAAATAAATAATTAAAATTATAATAATGAATAATAAATAAATAATTCTTTCAGAGAGATTAAGTTAATATTATAATGAGGAACCTTTAATAGTTATTTGCTTTGTTTTAAATGTGTATGGAATATGTATGTGACTTCTGATGAGGCGACGAGCATATACACATTCCGACGAAATTCGACAAGAACGTATAGTTTACTTTTCTAAAGCGTAATACACTTGGACGGTTTCCAAGAGGCGCTGGTTTGAGTCTTGCTACAGTCATTTTTTTATACATTTTAAAATATTTTCCTTCCCTATTGTTTGCTTTACTTTATAAATGATAAATAAAATATTAAAAGAAATTGAATTATTTTATATAACAATTTTTTTAAGCTTCACGCTTGTATCCCTTATAGCAGGGTAAACAGAAAGTACCTAGTGTCAACACACTCCGTAATTCACTTTCTACAGAATTCGAGACATTGCGTGTTGAGTGGTGGAACTCAACGCCGCTCTTTGTCTTTTACTAGAGCGAGGACGTAAAAATAATTTCAACATAATCACTTCCCCGAGTGGGAATCGAACCCACAACCGATCGCGTTTACAGTCAGAGGCTGTCACACTGCGCCATGACCGGCCTTATATAATAATGTTACGCGATTTAAAAGTATATTTAAAATGATAAGATCTTTGACTTTCATTTTTCAAAGTTTAAATGAAACTATTTTCAATGGATTCATCGCGTATATTTTGGTATTCGGATACACATTTTTAAACTCGAGACAGACACAACTATATCCTACTAATCCAAAAAAAGGTGGTTAAACTGTTGGAAATAGTTTCATTTGAATTATTTAACATTATTATATGGAAAATTAATTAATATGATTAGCGGAAGCTTAGTGTTGGATACTGTCAGCCAGCGGTGAGAAATGAGTACTTTGCTAGTAGCTTGCAGCTCGCTTGCAGCTCGCTTGCAGCTTGCTTGCAGCTCGCTTGCAGCTTGCTTGCAGCTCGCTTGCAGCTTGCTTGCAGCTTGCTTGCAATTTAAAAATAAGAAATAAACGAATTGAAATTAAAAAATTACAAATCATTTATTTTTTTAAAATAAAGAAGGACAAGAATACAGCAAATCTTTTTTTATAACACAACCTTACGAATTACAAATGTAGGCACTTATTTTGATCCGGGCTTAAGTCAGATTTGTCCCGGAAACTTTGTACAGACGTGGGCTATTCTTCAACTTGGATGTGACGTCAAATTTGGTACTCTACTAAGAACAAGATTTATAAAGAAAAAAGCCTTTATGTTGTACTGTGCTTAATAAATATAATGTGATAATAGATGTTTAGTTTATTTATTGAATATTTGAATTCTCTATATATTTATAGTACCAATTTATCCATATGCTACTTTTATTATTAGTGAAAAAGTTTGTAAGTATAGTTGTTACTCTTTAAATTCTATATCGAAAAAACTACTGAAAGAAGTTCTATGAAACTTTACGGTATTATATATAGTTTATACATGTCAATATCAGATAGGCCACAATTTAGGTGAGTTATATATATATATATATATATATATATATATATATATATATATATATATATATATGTGTGTGTGTGTGTGTGTGTGTGTGTGTGTGTGTGTGTGTGTTTGTGTGGCAAAAAATCTATGTATATGCATGCGCTGACTTAAACGTTGGATTTACACAAATATCTTTGTTTGTCGTTATATTTGACTATTTGTCTCAAAATAACTCAAAGTCCGCGACAACGTATATCTATATTTAATATGGAAGCTACTATCAACGAAAATGAATATAATAAATTAGATAGTTGTTTTTCCAATGCTTAAACCCTTATCGAAATCATTAGATTTGTCACTTAAAATATTGAATGCAGATAAACTTTGAATTTTACTCTAAGTAATTTACCCAAACAGTTATAACGATATGATTGACTTGTGCACCATATAGCGTCTAAACGACAGGTCTTCGCCGAGTGCGCGACGCGAACGCGGGCACACGCTAAACCCTACTAATATTACTCTTTTACGCAACTTTTTACTCTTTTACGCGAAAACTAGTTCAAGGTTTTGAGATGAAACTGCATTTATATGCTATTTATATACTTCATGTTATTCTGATGACCCATCAATAGAATAATATGAAGTCCAAATTTTTGAAAAAGCGTATATTAATTTGAACGCAGCAGAATTCGAGCCCGCGTCTCTCGGAAACCGTCCTAGCGTTCTGACCGTTAAGCAAGGCGTTCTACTACCAACTACGTCGAAATTCTTAAATGCTGCGTTCAATGCGTTTTTGTACAAACTGCTTCTTTACTATAAACGATTGATAAATTAAACAAGATTTAAAAAATCTAAATATGTAAGGCTTTACAACTTTGCGCTTCATCCCACATAGTTGAATAGTCAGAAACAACCTAGTGTCAAAACACTTGGTTGACTTATTTCTGCCCAAAATCAAGACATTGCGTGATAAGCGGCTAAATTAATGCTGCTCTTCATGGATTCTATTCCCATTTAGGAAATTAATAAATAAAAAATATATATTCATTTCTCTGCTCAGGTAAGACCCTGAGTACGTCATCCAACTGCGTCACTATGGCCATAGTTGAAATAAATTTGTCAACAATTATTTTACGAAAAAATCTAGTAAAGCAAAGTCAATATTAAAACTATGAACGAATCCAACATCCAAAACCGATATGACAAATGTATTGAAAACAGTTTATTTCATTTCAAAGCCACGAATCAATACAACTTAATTAAAACATCACAAGTGAATCGGATCCACGCATGTTTGTAAACGTTTAGTAAACATTGCTAGACAGATTTTGTTTTAGTTTAAACAAATAGTTTTTATTCTATACGTTTATATGTTTAATTAATCACTATCGTGGCGCAGTGAGATTGTCTGATTGTAATTTTGCAGATTTGTTTCTTGGCTAAGAAGTTTTTATATTTAAATGATTAACATTTCTCCGTTTTGGTAAAGCAAAGTTCGGCGTTGAGTTCCGCTGAGAAAGGGGCAAACGAAATGTATTGACACTAGATTCTCTCTAATAATTTAGGATAAAGCGTGACGTGGTGCAATTTTTTTTATTATGGTTAGTTCAATATTAACATGATGGCGTATAGGATTTGACAGTAGATTGAAACTTTATTCAATGCAATAAAATAATCTACAAAGGAATAATATACATATAATAAAAACGTAACTGATCGCTGTTTGTTCATAGAAAATATCTAAGAAAATCAAAAATATTATTGGGGAAAATATATTTGTTTGTCTGTGCGTTAGTGCACACCAATCTCGAAAACTGCTTAACCGATTTAAATACAATTATCACTATAGTATTTTAAATGATAACAAATATATAAATTGCTTAATGAACATTATTCAAATATTTATATAAAACGTGATTTTTAAAATTTGATTGCTATACTAACGACCCATTCCCAGCTTGATATGATTTTACTCGTCCACATACTACATCATGGTCCACATGTGATTTGACTTATCTGAATATCATATGAAAGAAACGAAGAAAGAACGGAATGCAAGATTATGGTAGATAGAAAGATATTAGAACAAGTGAATGAGGTGGTATATCTGGGAAGTATGTTTAGTATAGATGGAAAATACTTACGAAACGTGGGTGTGTCAAAAGAAGAATGAAAGAAAGATGAATGCAGTAGAGATGAGATCTCTTCGTCGAATATGCGGAGTCAGTTTAGCTGACCGTATATGTAGCAAGGAGATACGCAGAATGACAGGTGTAAGCGTGAATGTCACGAAGAAGTGCTCAGATGGTTTGGGCATGTTGAAAGAATGAGCGATGAAAGAACGGTAAGAAAGATTTATGAAGCCAAGGTGAGTGGTACGAGGGTCGGGGGAGACCTCGGTTGACCTTCGAAAACACAGTATCGAAGATACTGGAGAAAGGTCACGTAAAAAGTATGAGGACCACCCCAAAGGGCATGCATGAAGAGGATAATGACTGTGGACGAGGCGAAAGATGTATGCAGGGACCGTAGCGTTTGGCGCTCCGTGCTCTCTGAAAATAAAGCTAAAATAAAATAAATAATAATAAATAAATATCATATTATGGTCCACGTGTAATTTTACTCATCCATATTTGAAATCTTGGTTGACATGTAATTTTAACCTAAACTTTACATTTACTAAACCTTTAAACAATGAATAATAAAAATTATATTTAATTTTTTTGTCTTCCCTTCTCTATTAAGACGAAGCGCGGCGCTGAATTCCATTCAATGCCATGCATATCTAACTACCCATCTATGCGGAAAAAAATTGAAGCTGTAAAATACAAAAGAAGTCACTATTGATTTTTGGTAACATATAAAAATACCTTAAAAAAGCCCATACAATATAATAACCAACTTGGGGCACATTATTCACAATACAATTTTATACCCCCGTACAAAATTAACCCCTATTACACTTAATAGGCAGACTACAATGCCAACAAGCCAGTCAGTCATGAAAAAGACTGCTATAATCAAATATTTAAAATACAAACAGACGAACGATCTGGTAGAGCGGATCCAGAACGGTTTTCGAGTGAACAGTTCTAGTTAAAAGTAAATAGTCGCGTATCCCGGAAGTCAAACATTCGTCTAGGAATAGTGTTTAAACGTAGCGTTTTAGCGTGCAACTGATTTAGCGAAGTGAAAAACCATGACATGGTTTACTGAAAAACAAGTTTAAATTAATTGATACCGTCATTACTCAGTGGATCGTATTTGAATTTTGACACATGATAGTTGTAAATTCGATTATGGGTTGAATTTTCTTTTTATTTATACGAATTAGTAACACAAAGTGCGGTGTTTTGCAACCTCACGCGTAATATCAAGGTGTATGAAAAAAAGTCAGATTCTGGCAAATACTAGACTAGCGTCTGATTGTACACGAGAGCGGTTGTGAGTTCAATTCCTACTGAGGGAATGACTGTATTTAATTAATTTTCATTTAATGTACTGGTTAGACTAAGCGGTACGCGGTATTGAGTTCTGCCACTCTTCTACGGTGCGTTTAATTTAGGCGAAAGCGTAATACGGAGTGTTTAAACATGCATAGGCACTTCCTGTCTACCGTGTTGACGCGAGATAAAAGCGTGAAGCTGAATATATATATATATATATATATATATATATATATATATACATCAAATATTTGTTTCTCCAGAATTATGAACTTGCTAACCGATTGGAACAAAAGATCACTGCATAACAATAGATTCTAGTAAATTGAGCGCTCTATTCAGGAAAGTCAAATAGCATTCACGATCGTTTTCGAAGTGTACGTCAAACAAAATTCCAGCGTCGTACACTTGAAGGAAATACAATAATTTGAACGTGTCCATACGATTTGTCGCATTGCAGCTGCTTCAAGTGGATTTTTCAATATTCAAGACAAGTGTTCAATATTTTGTGTTAGTTGTTTTTCTAGTTTTACGTTCAAGCGGACGTTATTGGTTGTATATATCTGCTTTTACATATATAGATATATACGGCCTATATCTTATTGTATATAGGCCGATACAAAGTCAACTAGGAAAAGATTTTATTTGTCTTTAAAAGATTTTTTCAGGAGCATTTTTATGCTTATTTACCATTTTTTGCAATTTTATGACTATTTTAGGGGACTATGGGCCAAATTTATTGCAGAATCAGATCAAGCAGATTATAAATATAACATGAAAATCTTCGTCAATCCGGGTCCACATTTTTTTGTATTTTTACAATATTTGCAATTTTTAAGGATGTATGAGAATTTTTTTTATTTATTAAAAAAGTTTAGAAATATGAAAGTACGATCGAAATTAGTATGTAACAGAACAAAATACATAAAAATTATGCTCGTCTTAACTGTTTTCTTACCAAAACATCGAATTTTCGCTATTTTTTGGGGTTTTTTACAATTAACAAGAAATTGAACGCTGGACGGCCTAAATTGACTTGAAATTCACAGCGAGTCGTGAAACATGCAGGTAGATTGGTGGCGTCCGGTGTATAGACATTTTTTGGTGTGTCGGTGTTATAATGCAAACCATCCAAAGCATATATTAATAATATCTAATAACAATCTCTGACAACCTTTAAAACAAGGAATTTGGTTTTAGCACTTACGCGTTACTGTTAATTGAGGAAAATTAAAAGTGCTTTAAATAATAGCCAATTGACTTATTTCTGTATTCGGGCAGGACGGATAGGACAGCGCCATTATAATAAACGCATCGGTTGTGGTTTCGATTCCCACTCAGGGGAATGTTTATATATAAATTATTTTCATTTCCTAGCTCTGGTAAGATCTGGGAGAATCGCGTCGTTGATTTACGCGTTTCAACGCGCAAATTCTCGAATACCCTTGATAATTACTGTCTCCCTGCTATGCGGGATAAAAGCGCGAAGTTAGATTGTATATATTCTATTATTTCATTCTCTATATTTGCTAAAGTATATATAAAGTAGTGCCATTTTGACTTCTCAAATATAGATAAGAAACATTTTAGTGGTATAATTTAAAGCTTAACGTTTTATGATAACTTGGTTCACTTAGGTTCGACTTACAATTAACATATGTACTATACTGAACAAAAAATATTTTTTTTATATAATTAGTCTATTATGAAAAAACCAGACTTACATTTTTATTATATAAAAATATTTTATTGTATTCATATGTTAAGTTATAGTTCCATAAGAAATTGGAATACCTCCCTTGGGTCGTACGATTACACGCTCGTTGTTTCGTTCACAGACATACGTCAAGTGATTGATGAAACAGAATTTAATAACATAATATGTGCCTTTTTGATTTAGTGCCAATATAAATTTACAACCGACTGTTTTATTAAAACAACTCTAAGAAAATTATAATAATATATAATACTTCTTATATATAAATATAATACTTCGTAACACTTCTCTAACTGAAAACGTGGTCGGCTTTGGGTTCGATTCCCAATCAAGGGAAATGATTGTATTTAAAATAATTGTCATTCCCTCAATCTGGTAAGACACAACGCGGCGTTGAGTTCCGCTACTCAACACGCAATGTCTCATAGTCAGCGCAAAGCGGAGTACAGAGTGTCTTGACACTAGATACTTCATGTTTACCATGCTATGTGGGATAAAAGCGTGAAGCTAGTTATTTTATTTATAATACTTAATTCATAAAAAAAATATAACGTTTAAAAGAATACATCAATAATACGGAATCATTTTACAGTGGCTTCTCGGTAGTGGCGCCCGAAGTGGCAGTACCAGGGAAAACGACAGCTGTCCTCGTCACCCTTCATGGCAGAGATGGAGATGAAACGCTGGATCCTCTCAATGTAACTGTGAGGCTGGAGACGCAAGATGCTGATAACGATGTGAAGTTATTGACAACTGCTAGTCAGATGATTACAGGTATGAATATTTTTATTAATTATAATAAATAATAATAATTTATTTAGAGTGAAGTATTACTGTAATATATAAGATGTGGTTTTTAAGCTTATTTACGTAATATAAAGAAAAGAAATATATAAGTTAGTAACAAAGATACTAACCGAGTTTATAGTCATCCTTTCTATTAACACATCTAGGGCAAGACTTAATAGATTTGTCTATTTTTGGATTAATGAACCGTAAGAACACTCTGGTCTTTTGCTCTTTCTTTAATTTATAATAGAACTAATAATTTCAATAGAATCTAGACATTCTAATAAGCTATGGCTATGAAAGGTATATTGAATCGCTATTTGGTACGATTATACTGCAAGATTTTTATTTAATATTTTTTAAGTACTATCTCCATCAAATCATATATAAGACGTATATATTAATACAAAGTTTTTAATGGATCATCCATGCTTAGGCTCCATATAGGAACATAAATCTTATCAACTAGACCTTGGCTTTATAACTAAGAAGTAACGAGCTTTAAGCGGTTTAATCTCGCATAACAGAGTAATCTGACACAACCTAGTACTGAGACTCCGTTGACGTTATCGGTGATGGGCTATAGGCGTATATTTCAGATTCATTAACACGAGTGAACCGGGAACAAGCGCTAGTTAATTTATTTTAGCAGTCGATAAGCTTAAAATTATTTATTACATTAATAGAAATTGAATATTTTCAGCTGGCTATATGGTTGGTATCCGAAACTGTTATATTCATTGTCTAAAGTTATCGATAATAAAAAAATGATTATATTATTTGTTTTTTTTTTAGCTTCACGCTTTAATTACGCATTGATATGGTAAATAGAAAGTACCTAGTGTCAAGACACTCCGTACTTCGCTTTCCATCGAAATATGTTATATTATTAAAAAATAATTTAAAATTAATATGTAACGTATATAAACAATATTGTTTTAAAATATTAAAATTTATAGCTAGTTAATAACGTGTAAGAAGCGATATATGCAGTTTCTCTTTGCAACTTGTTCAAGAATTCTGGTTTTCTTTGAAAACTACAATTTAAAGTTTCTCCTTAGAAATTATTGTAAGCTTTTAACCTGTGTTATTACATACATAGATAATATAATTTCAATAAAACAATAAAAAAATAAGCTTTATTAATCTTTCGTATTTTTTAAGTTAAGCAGAAAAATCAAAGTGGAACATAGTTTTGAAGTAGGTCAAAGTCATAATAGATTTTTCTAAGCATTTCGTTGATTTTTGAATTCAAGGCTTGTTCCGTTCATCATGTTAACTCGTATTTTTATATGATTTGTAGGTCTGTATCGTCTTACAATATCTTATATATATATATATATATATATATATATATATATATATATATATAAATATATATGTATATTTAATAATAATATTAATAATAATTTGCACAATTTGAAATACCGACAAGTGAACCACTAATCTTACACATATTGGCTTTATAAATCTAAAACTTTTAAAACTTCACCAAAGTTAAGGAAAGCTCGTGTAAATGAATATCGTGTGAGTTGCACCGTCACGTACACTCTAGAAACTTGGTCGTAATATATATATATATATATATATATATATATATATATATATATATATATATATATAAATATATATGTATATTTAATAATAATATTAATAATAATTTGCACAATTTGAAATACCGACAAGTGAACCACTAATCTTACACATATTGGCTTTATAAATCTAAAACTTTTAAAACTTCACCAAAGTTAAGGAAAGCTCGTGTAAATGAATATCGTGTGAGTTGCACCGTCACGTACACTCTAGAAACTTGGTCGTAAATAAAAGTTCCACCAGATATCCGACAAGTATAACAAAATTATTTTGCATTTTATAAGTTTATGTGAAGCTTACGCTGTAAAAGTGTTTTCTTCGTATAGTGAATTATAGGCAGAAGTTCCTCGAAGCTCCGTAACTAGCGCTTATTTTTGATACTGCTCGAAGTGTCGGTTGTTTGAGCTTAATTTTTATTTTATGGTGCAATAATAAATAAAGAATATAGATAGATAGACAGACATATTATATATTATATACTCTTTGGATTAGAAAACATCTTTGAAAAAACGTATAAAAATTTTGAGCGCTTGGACGGTATCCAAGAGGCACGGGTTCGAATCCCGCTGCGTTCAAATTTTTATACGTTTTTTCAAAGATGTTTTCTAATCCTAAGTGTGGAATAACACTTTAAAAATATTAAATATATACTCTTTATTGTACACGAAATAGAGAAATAAATAAGAAGAACATTGAAATTCATATTTTGAAGCATGCAAAGGCATATTATTTATATTTGCGATATTAATATACCAAGTGAATTTATTTATGTACTGGCCGTAACCGTTTTCGTGGAATTAAATTTCCATGAGCTTTTACTTTTGCCAGTCTCAAATAAAGGAAAATAAAAAAATAGTTATAAAAAATACTTTTAAAGAGTTACTCCGTATCAGCTATCTCGCAGTCAAATTAGTCCAGCTGTTCCAGAGATTAGCCGGAACAAACAAAACAAACAAAAAATGGTATGTGTACGGTATATACATACATATGCATTTTGTAAAAATCGTTTATTTAAATATTACAAAGAGATATTCCAATTTTATTAAGATTAGATGTTACGAAATTTAAGAGTGTATATCGACGATTGTGGCTATCGGTTGTGGCTTCGATTCCTAGTCGGCGGAATGATAACGTATAAATTATTTTTATTTTCAAGCTCTAGCAAAACGAAGCATGGCATTTAGTTCCGCTACTCAACTTAATTTGCCGAATTCGGCGGAATACAGAATATAGTATCAAATACCTTTGTCTTAAAATAAAAAAAAAACAAAAGCTATGCGGAATCAAAGCGTGAAGCTAAAACTGTATTTAAGTACCGTTTTTATTAAAGAAAAATTATGCATGAACAATTACAATAATGTATGTCTTATCAAGAAATTACATAATAATAAATACATTTTCACTATAACAAACAGTTATATAAAATTTAAAATTACTCTCAGTGAGTATCGAACCCGTTACCATTAAGTTTACGGTTTATGTTTCATAATAAAAAAATTAATATTAAATATCAATTTGTCGCTGTCACGTAGTTGAGAAGTGTTTAACGATTGAAAGGGGTACGTACATGTTTCATTAAAATACCATTAGTACCAAGTTATATGAAACTTCTATAATTTTTTTTTTCTAAAAAAATATCCGTTAACTTTTTTTACAATAAACCAATATATACCAATAAATATGTAGTTTTTTTTCAGCTCGCCTCAGTGGAAATTTTGAATGAAAAATTGAAATCACTTATTAGAAATGCGTTCTAAGCCTGCACTTAATGCGCCAATAAAATGTACCACAATAGTACGCATAAGTGCATGCGTCAAAACGTATTTGAAAACCGAATTCTACTTTGAATATTTATTTAAGCTTTACAGAGCGAGCTTAGCTCAAAGTTAAATGTGAATATTGAAATAGCTTTGTTTTTTTTCATGTAATATTTATATTTAATAATATCACGTAAATATATTTGTTCGGGGGAAATATGTAAATAGTTAATTCTTAGTTATTGGAAAGCTGTTTTGATTAAATTAGTTCTTAGTGAATTCATTTGAGTAAATGAATTATTCTGTATTTTTATTGAAGTTTTGTATGAAAGGAAATAGTATTTTATTAAAATTTAACCGTAAGAAATCTTAGTGTAGAATGACATGTATTAGGGATGGTTGAGGGATTTTTTTCTCCGACAAAACAAAACGAGGCTTAGTGCCCTGCAACTCCAATCACAATGTAGCAAATGCTGACAGAAGGCAGTGTATATAGATGGAGTGTGTTGACACTGGGCTCTCTTTGCTTGTTGAAGTCTTAAACTAAATAATAAGAATTTCGCCCAGTTTGTTTTTAATTTTATACAGTTTCACGCTTTGTCCCGCACATCAGGATAGTCAGAGGGAACCTAATATCAAGACTCTAATTCGAGATACTAAGTGTTAAGTCACGGAGCCCAACGCCGCGCTTTATCTTAAGAGAGCGAACTAATAAAAATAATTGAACTAATCATGTTAACGAGTAAGAATCCAACCTACTACCAATTGTGCTTACAACAAGACTCAGAACCAATAAATTTATAAATATATTTTATATCAAATATTAATATATAAAATAAATCCTAGCATAACCGTAGAAAATAGTGCTATGGGTAATAGAAATATTCAGAATAATATCAATTTACGACGTCTCGGGGAATCATAAAGGCATTTTGTTGTCTAGAAAACTTTAGCCATTCCAGTATTCATGGGGGAAGGCGTTAGAAGTTTTATTCTTACTCCTTTGTGGTTTAAAAACCTGCATGATAGCAGTTTATCTTGCTTCGCCGAAATTGTTTTCTAAGAATACAAATATTAGTTTTACAAATGTTTATTATAGACAATTGTATGATAAAGTTTATATATTATTTAATAATAGCTTCATGCTTTTATCCTTCGTAACAGGCAGTGTTGGAGCTCAACGCCGTGCTTTTTCGCACCAGAGCAAGGAATTTGAAATATAATCAATCTCCTTAGTGGAGATTATAAAATATATTTTGTTCTTATATACGTTAATATTTTAATAATACCAAATGATAGACTACAATTAAATTTTTAGTTAAAAGTTAGATGGATTATTGTACAAAAATTGTAATAAAGGGTTGGAAACTACCGTTGCTCAGTAGGATAACCACTATAAACATAATTGGTCATGGATTCGGTTCCAACTTAGTAGTATCATGCTTATCATGTCCCCATTCTGGTAAGATGAAGCGCGGCGTTAAAAATCGCCACTAAACCCACATTGGCAAAAAGTCCATGAAGTCGAAACATTGGGCGTGGAAATCGAGAGCAAACTTTAGTTACTAAGTTCTCATTGAGTAATCTGATATATGAAACATTACACATGTGAAACATATAAGTAAGTATCAATATGAAGTTATAACGATCGATTTTTATTTAATTTATCGAATATTTCTTTTCTCATTTCTAGTATTAACTAAATTAAAACATACTAACATATTGAATATTATCAAAGAATACATTTCTCATACTTTAAACTACAAGTATTCAAGAACTAAAAATATTTCTCCAAAATGAAACTTGGCACTATAAAATTACCTCTTAACTGCATACCCATTCATCACGGCCATACTTACTACTTTCAATCTCAATGCAACATTTATCTACGTCCAGATACTGTCACTGATGTCCTGTCTTGTACTGGCAAACTGCAAACTGGATTTTATAACGTTTAAAAAGAAACCATTATTTTAACTTGTATTATAACTTACAATTTTAAGTATATTTCAAGTAAAGATCTACTTTTAAATATACTATTGTCATTTTAAATATGTACTGCTTAAAATTTACTATTTAACCCACATTATTAAAATATTGATTGAAACGTACTATCAAATATTTTTTATATTTTTTCTACTACTATTTTTTTTCACATAATAGGATAATCAAACTCAAAACGTTGGGTCCGGTGTGCTTTTCTACAGGAGTCGCGCTGCTGAGGCAACAAGTCCCGTAATATCGGACAGGATTACCAGCTTATATACACTGGGTCACCTTCAGGCAAGGCTAGTGTAGAGGTAGTACTATCTGAAGAGCTTAGGAATGGTCTCCTTGAAGTTGACCGTCACGTAATTACTAACTTAATCAGTATCTATTTTCCCTAGGCGGGATTTGAACGGTCACGTAGGTAAGGCTGCGGAAACGTATGAACTTGTTCACGGCGGTTTAGGTTATGGCTTGGCTGTTGTAAACACCTTCTTCTAAAATAATCCTCAGCACCTTATCACGAATAAGAGCGGATGCCATTCAACTCAAATTATTTTAAATTATTAACTGCTGACCAGGCGGTGTAATTTAAACAGGATGACGAGCTGTAAAGTCTGGTGACTCAACATTGTCTCCATGTCATGGACTACATGGATTACCCCGAAAAAGACAGTAGCTGAAAAACGCCAACCTTGAATCAAGTGGTAGTTGCTGAATGGACCAATGCAGACCGAATTTCTGGCTGAGGTTGAGAGAGAAAATCTATCGACCAAAACGGAAACTGCCCAGGAAGCTTGAAATCAAGCCCAATCAGCAATCATTGTGGCGGGTAAACGAGTTCTTGGTGTATCCAGGGGAGGACGAGTCATCGATAGGGAGACATGGTGGTGGAATGACAAAGTGCAGGAGGTGATAGCGGAAAGAAGCTGCCTTTAAGGAGTGGCAGACTATAGGCTCTCCTAAAGACAGAGTTCTCAGAGACAAAAAGGTTATATAGCAGCCAAACGTGCCAGTAAAAGAGCTGTAGCCAGAGCCCGCACTGAAAAGTAGTGACCATTAAATGATAAACTTGAAAATGCGGATGGGGCAGAAGCTAAATTACAAATTGGCACGTGCTAAGGATAAAGCGAAGCAGGACATCGCAAAATGTCTTTGCGCCAAAGACTCCCAGGGCACACTGCTGTGTAACCATGACTCTTTGAAGGAGAGATGGAGTTGCTACTTCAAGAAGCTGCTAAATACTCAGTTGCAGTCTTCCAACCAAACCACCTCCTAATCTCGAACTTGTTATTCCAATAGCAACTGACGAAACTCAGAATTGTCTTCGATGCATGAAGAATCGGAAAAGGGTAGGACCTGATGACATTCCAATCGACGCGTGGAAATCCTTGGGCTCTCATGGTGTACTCGTGCTTACTGACCTTTTTAACCATATCTTGAACACTGGAACGATGCCACGTCAGTGGCGGTACAGCTTTATAACCCCTATTTACAAAGGCAGGGGCAGTGTTCAAGATTGTGGTAGTTATAGGGTCATTAAGATTATGAGTCACATCATGAATCTCTTTGAGCGCGTGATTGACCTCAGCCTTCGCAGAGAGTGTGCTGTCTCTAGGTGTCAATATGGATTTCAGCAAGGGTACTATGAATGCCATTATTGCCGTCAGAAGTTTGATGGGAACATACAGGGAAAAAAGGAGAGCTCTGCACGTATCATTTTTAGATCTGCAGAAGACCTTTGACTGTGTGCTTCGTCAGTGCATCCAGTGGGCATTGTGATCAAAGACCTGAGGCCTATATTGACATTATCAGAGATATGTACCGCGATTCCGCTTCAATGGTTAGGACTGCTGTTGGCGACACAAAACCCTTCCTGATTACGGTAGGGGTTCACCAAGGCTCAGCTCTTAGCCCGTTCTTGTTTAGTGTTGTGCTGTTGGTCTCGGCTTATATCTAAGAACAGCCTCCCTAGCTAATGATGTACGCCGATAACATAGCATTCATTCACGAGAGCCGGGTTTAGCTGGAGCAGAGAGTGAACCTCTGGAAGAGTACGCTTGAGAACGGTGGTCTTAACCTAAATGTATCGAAGGTCGAGTACAGCACTATCCATATAGGTCCTGAACCAGCCGTTAAGTTGGAGAAGCTCAGATACCTTGGATCCATCGAGTATGAGTCTGGGGGCATTGATACACGACATCCATGTGCATATCAGTGCTGGTTGTGGCCAATTGGCGTGAGGTCACATGTGTGGTCTGCGACTGCAAACTCAAAGGCCAGATATACAAGAGCATAATCCGACCAGTTCTCTTATATGACAGCAAATGTTGGCCAGCACTATTTCGCCACATTCAGGAGCTTCACATTACGGAAATGAATATTCTAAGTTGGATGACCGAAGACTGCACACGTAACACATTCATACGAGGTAGTCATGGAGTCAGTGACATAGCGGATAACCTTCAAGAGCCTGAGATGGTATGGACACGTTGCACGCCGGCCTGAGAGCTATGTCAAAGATTGTGCAAAGTGGAGTAGGTTAGTGGGAAGGCAGACCCTGGCTAAGCTGGGAGAAAAACCAGGAAGAACAAGAAGATAATAGGATAACCAAAGTCAACTTGTTTTTCTAAAGTATCTCCAACATTGCGTGTTGAGTGATGGAACTCAACACCATGATTTGTGCAACCAAAGCGACGATAAAAAATCTTATTAAAATTATGAAGTCAATGAAGGTATTTTAAACGGATTATTCGTGTATTATTTTGGTATTCGAAAATACAGTTTTGGAAAACTGACGTTTCGAACATACACTTTTACAGTAGTCCGTGGTCACAGGAAGACTAAAGACATTCCCCGGAGTCAGGATTGAATATAAAACAGATCACATGTTTACATCAAACGTATCGTCAAGGCCTCTATTTACTATACTTGTTATATAAAAAATAATAACTATGTATTTGAACTTATTTCTATGAATATTAAAAATGTTGTTTAATTGTCTACTTTTTGCCTAAATTCGTGGACAAACATAAAAAAAAATAATATAAAAATACTTACAAAATTAAGAGGAAGTACTTGGACGTCTAAAAGGATCATTATACTCAAATATTGTTGTTTGGTTTGATGTGGTCGGGCATATTGTGTTACTATCTATATTAAATTATTAAATTTCAACTGATTTTCTGATCAGCTGTAGTTCTTTCTGCTACTGTTTTAAGAAATATTTGAATAAAATGTAACATGTATTAGTTATTTCCTTTCTTTGTAGCTTTATACTTTTATCCCGCATAGCAAGGTAGAGAGAAAGTACCTAGTATCAAGACACTCCATACTGTGCGAGTTCAGAGTCCGAACTCAACACTCAATTATTAATTAAAATAAATATAAATTTACTTCAAGCATTTTGAAATACCTAAAGTCTACTAAATAAATATTATATTCAAATTCCACCTAAAATTCTACATAGGCTATAACAGATTCAGTGTTAATAGCTCAAAGCGTTCCAAGATATCCTTCGCTTAATGATTCATCCGAGATCGGATTCACTGATAAGCTTGGCTGATAAGTGTCGTTTACTCAGATAGCCTGAATTTCAAATAAATTATGGAAACGATTTGAAGTCTGCATAGTAATATATTTTAAGTGTAGTGTAGTGTAGTCTAGTGAGAAATTATTAAAGTGAGTTATTATCAAAAGATAGCCTGTAAAAAAACAATAAATAAAATGTATATATATATATATATATATATATATATATATATATATATATATATATATAATACTCTTATTTAAAATCTGCTTAACTTGTGAATGTTACTGAAAATACCTAAAAGTTAGATATAAAGATTAAAAATCCTAATATTCCATACATTTCTTATATTTTCATCAATATGAAAAGCTTTTTAAAAGAAAACCTGAAACTCCTAGTTTCTTTGACCGTGCCGATTCGGTAAATCAAAGTGCACTGGAAATATATTGAGCCGTGTCTATACGTAGGTAAACTTCCTTGTATTTAAATATCTTATTGAAATTGGAATATATGTATGTAGTTTAAAGGTTATGTTTATCTACGAAATTTAAACGCTATCGTGGCGCAGTAGGACAAAAGCGCTTTATCTTGTATAGGATCGTAGTCAGAGACAACCTAATGTCAAGGCACTCCATTAGGTGCTTGTCACTCGAAATCGAGACATTACTTGCTGAGGGGCGACCTCAATGAAATGAAAAAATATTTTAAATAAAATTATTTTTTTGACTTTGAATCGAGCCTACAATATGGCCGCGATGAATGAGGATGAATCCACATGAAGAATTTGGGGTTGATTAGATTTAAATTTCTTTAATTATTCCGTTTTAGAAAAACCGAACACGAAGTAAAAATTTCGCCGCTCAGCATAGTATTCCAAGGCAAATTACGGAGTTTCTTGACATTATGTATTATCTTTCCTCCCTGCTATGCGGGATAAAAGTGTGAAGCAGTAAAAATATATCTTAAATATTATATTTTAATAAAACTTTCAATAAAACTTTTTGTTGCTCTCTAAAGTGAGAGTCAAAATATTCCAGTTTAAGATTTCTTTAATATTATTTAAAAAATATTCTTATTCATTCTGAATAAACTAAATAGCATGATATTTTTTTTGCTTCACGTTGTTTCCGCATAGCAAGATAGACAGGAAGTACCTAGTGTCAAGACTCTCCGTACTCTTCTTTTCGCCGAATTCGAAATATTGTGGGAGGAAATTCACTTGTCTTAGGAAAGGAGGAAATGAAAATAATTTAAATATCATCATTTTCCTAAGTGAGAATCAAACCCACAAACGATCATGTTAATAGTCAGACTGTACCACTGAACCACGACCGGCAAATTTAATAATTTTTAATTAATATTCTGTAAACAAAGGTTTATTGAATATTAATTTGATTAAACGTTTATGAAGTATTTCATATTAAATATAAATAATGAAACGTCAAAGTTCTTGGGAATATTATAAATTCTTATGAAATCTTTTATCAATTTAACTAATTGGAAGAAATAACAAGAAACAAGACGCCATTGAAGGCAATAACAGATACGTAGGTAGTAAAAAATTACTACCTAATTACTCAAATAGTAATTTGCTTACTCAGGTTACCATTATGACGCAGTGGGACTGTTTCAACTGTAAATATGATTGGACCCACAAGGTTCAATTTCCACATGGGGAAATGAAGTTATTGATGTTATTTATAATTTATTTTCATTTCTCCGCCTTGGTACGATAAAAGCGGCGATAAGTTCACCACTCCGCACGCAATTTCTCATTTTTAGGCGGAAAGCAGCCAACGCAGTATCTTGACACTAAGTTGTATTTGAGGGTAACCACATACAAACTACTGTCAAGACACTCGGTTACTGTCCAGGATAAAATTTAAAGATGTCAAGCAAAATCATGTAATCCTTTTTACTAAAATTACTCGAATTTTGAGTATAGAAATGCGGAGTTTCATTAAATAATGCATAAAATATATATAAAATTTATAAAATAAATGTAACATACACTATTATATATTGGACAAATATGTCCATATAAGGTGGAATACACGTTGCCAATGCAACCATTATTAACGCATTAATGGTACATTTAGTCTAAATATATTACTATAGTATAGGACAGTTAGCAAAGATACGATTTGCTTAATCAATTCTAAGCAATACCTACGCTATGAATTTATTTTGTGCCATATAATTTAAAATATATAAAGTTTAAGATTTTATCCTTATAATAATTATGAATAAAAACATTTCTAACGGATTAATCCACATATATTATGGTATACGAAAATACATTTATGAAAACCAGACCTTTCGAACGCTTTACGGTAATCTATATAGATTTTCGAATATCAAAATATATACAATTAATCTGTTTAAAATAGTTTTATATAAAAATGTATAAAAGTTGCGACAATCAAGGCCTTATTGGTTATTTTTGCATTTCCTAACTAAACTTATCAACTATTCCGTACCTACATAGCACGCTAACGTTAATAGAAATCGCTAATTTGCCGAGGAATCCGATTTACTTTGCAGCGAGCCTAACGAACCGTTCTAGATGCCAGCTGCTTCCAGCTGATGAGACGGAAAAATGAGATCTTGTTGAGGAAAATGTTCTGTTGAAATAACGCTTATCCAGGAAAGGGTAAATATGGATTTGGTTTAACGTTTTGCTCGTTACGTTTTTATATTGATCTTGTCTTATATGTTATAATATTACATTTCTATTGTGTCGTATGTTTTAGCAAATTTCGTCATTTTAAAGAAGTCCTGAGACGAAATGAGTATATTGCCTAATAAAAATCGAAATAAACTATTTCTAAGGAAGTCGTCTTCTTCTTTATCCTCGCCGTTATATTATATGTGGTCGGCTTTATTTATCATGCGGCGCTATGTGGTTCGTTGACTTGCATCTCCAGCGTTAAAGCCGAGTTTTTTCCTGTTCTTTTCGACAGTTGTCAACCAGGTAAATAAAGATCTACCTCCTCACCTTCTTTCCTAACCATGGAAAGACACTTCCTTACAATATAATCGGGTCTTCTCATTACGTGCCCGTACCATCTGGGCCTTGATTCTGTCAATTTATCAATAATCAGTACAAACTTAAAGCAGGGAGCTTTATTTAGCTTATGGGCTCATTCCATACTCTATCTGTGAGGGTATCTCCGTCTGGTCATCTCAGCATTCGCATTTCTGTGGTGAGTAGCTTCTGTTAGTGTATCTTTTTAGCTACCCATACTTCACTGCCGTATAGTAATGCTAATGGTGTTACTGCTGTTTTATGCACTTTGCCTTTTATTCTTATTGGCATTTTTACGTCATATAGCCTCCATCCAGCTATCACTCTCTGCATAACGTCTGCTTCTACAGAGCCATCGTCACAAAGCAGTGATCTTAGGTACTTGAAAGACTTAATAGTAGGCATGTCAAGCCTGTATCAAGTGAGTCATTGGAGGTAAAGTTGCTAAACATATATTTGGTTTATGTCCTGTGCGAAAACCAGTAAGTTCCAATATAATATATATAATTAAAATAATATATAAAATAATAATATAAAAAATAAGTAATTAAATAAATATAACATATTAAAAACTTTTTAGAAAAAGTGACTTGTATGTTGCTGAGGAATTATTTTTCTACACGTCAATAGGTTTACTAGCACTAATATATAAATGTATAATTAGTAAATTTAAACATCAAAATATAAAATCATATGTTAATCTATTTCATTAAAATCCGAGATCTTTAACTTATCCTTTACCATCACGTGACTCTCACGCTCGGTTGTCTTGCCTGTCCTATAAAAAAAAACAGCTTCACGCGTAACCTCAGCAGATTAAAGTACAGTAAACGCTTCGTAACGTCCACGTAACACAAGTTGACTCGTAAACAGGAAGTACTTTTGCTAAATTATTTGCGTATTCTAGACGAAATATGAAAACTTTTTCCGCAACCAAATGGATTCCGTTGAAAAATTCCTTTGAATGAACTCTAGATGTTTGTGCGTCCGAACAAAGCCAATCTCAGATTTTAGTACAAAAGGTTTGTATACCAAAAATATATTAGGTTATATCGTTGCTTTGTGCTGGTGGAAATTTTTGTCGTTCTTGCACACGGAATAATAAAGAGCTAATTTTAAATTTGATGCCCTTCTAAAGTTTTTGGCTAAAATAAAACTTGAAATATATATTGTTTTGGGTTTTCTGAGGACATTCTCGAAGAGAACATGATAGATTTATTAAACAGCTATTTTCTTCGTTCTCCAAATTTCTGTAATCTAAGTTAATTCTGCGATGGATGGCGTAACATAACGCTGTCGTTGTCTTTTTAGAATTTTTCAAGCAAATATTTTTTTAATATTTAACTGATAATTTACCTAAACCTATGGTTAAGCTTCACCCTTTAATCCCGCACAGCGTGGTTGACAGAAAGTACCTAGTTTTAAAACATTGTACTTCGCTTTCCACCGAATTCGAGACATTGTGTGTTGAGAGGTGGCACTCAATACCGCATTTTGTCTTACCAGACGGAGGAAGTGATAATTAAATATAATCATTCCCCCGAGTGGGGATCAAACCCACAACGACCGTGTTTACAGTCGCTGTCCCATTTTACCACGTCCCGCCGCCGTTACGCTGTATTTGTAATGTAATTTCTTTTTGTATTGATTTAATATTTTACCAACTTTCTTTATAACAAGCAGCTCAGCAAGCATTGAATTCTTAACGATATTATAAGATTGGTTATTCTAAGAGTTGAAATATCCATTAGCAGTTTTCATTACACAAAACGCAAATTATAAATTATTTCACGTAGTTTTAAATAATAAAGCCGTGAAAACTAGGCCGGTCGGTAGACTGTAAACGCGATCGAATGCGGGTTCGATTCCCACTCGTGAGAGTAAAGTTATATATAAATTATTTTCACTTCCTCGCTCTGGTAAGACAAAGTGAGGCGTTAATAATAAGTAGCTTAACGCTTCATTCCGCATAGCAGGCTAGTCAGGGAGAACATAGTGTTAACACAGAGTTTTGACCTGAATTCGAAACACTGGATGTTTTGTATTACCAGATCGAAGAAATGAAAACAATTTTAAATAACAAATCCTCTCAAATGGTAATTGTACCAATCGCGCTTACTGCTGTTTCCTGCTACGCTACGAAGCTCAGCATGTAGTTTTATGTTCACAGAATTAATAAGGTGGTAATATAATATATATATATATATATATATATATATATATATATATATATATATTAAAAAAAATCTATAAAAATATAAGTATAAAAATTTAAATCTATTATCTTGTTATAATTAAAAACAGATTAATTGCGTATATTTTATCGTGCATTTCTAACACTGTACAGTAGTCTGTAGTCAAGCCTACTTGTTGTGTTGAAATTTTTAAAAATGTCAAAGACAGAAATATATGCGATTAATCCTTTTAAAATAGTTTATTTTAAAATATGTAAAACTGGGCAAATTTAATATTTCTGTTATATATATTACAGATTCTCGCCATGACACTGGCAAAGACTATATAAAGCAAATTTATGTATTTAAATTTCTAAAATGTGCGTTTTTTAAACTCCATGCTCTTAATTGCATATGGTTTGATTCTCTGTGTGTTTGAATTTAAGACATAATTTATTAAGTGGCGGAATTCTACACCGTTATTTGTCTTCAATTCCTTCCTTTTTTATTATTATGTTGATGTTTTAAAGTATAATATTGAATTTAACTTAAATTTGATATTTTTAATAATCTGATATATCAAAATAAAATTTTCATAATACCTAAACTGTTTTCATGAAATAATATTTTCAAATTGACTTAGAGATTTTCAAACGGAGATGTGATGCGCAGCCAGGTGTATGGAATCGTTCGCTGCAATAGTGACATCACAGATATAACTATATGATTTTAAAATGTCAATTGCTACCAAGCTCAGCAACTATTTCAATTTTGAAAACAATGTAGTACTTTTTTTTCAACTTCACGCTTTTATCCCGCATGGCAGGGTAGACAGAAAGTACCTAGTGTCAAGACACTCCGTACTTTGCTTTTCACAGAATTAGAGACATTGCGCGTTGATAGACCAACGCCGCACTTTAAGCGACAAAGTGAAAATTAATCAAGAGTGGGATCGCGTTTACAATCAGACGTTGTCCCACTGTGCCACGACCGGCCTCAATGTAGCACTAATATTTACATAATATATGTATGAATGTAGAACATGAGTACAGTTACCAATTATTTGAGTTCGCTTTTCAATAGAAGATAGTAAACAGTAAAGAAATACTGCTTATTTATTTTATTATTTATGAATAAATATTTCTTTATCTAAAAATAATTATATTGCAAAGTACAATTCCTGCCGGAAATTTAAATTGAGTGGTGAGCTTTACTCCGCAAACTGTAATTGCAACCGTAAACTGTAATTACCATAGTTTTTTTTGTTTCACGCTTTTATCCCGCATTGCAGGGTAGACAGGAATTACCTAATATCAAAACACTCTATTCTCCGCTCACCGCTGAATTCGATATATTGTGTGTTGAGTGGCGGAACTCAACACTGCGCTTTATCCTACTACAACGAGGAAATTAAAATAATTGAAATGTAATCATTCCCCCAAGTGTGAATAGAACTTGTTTGATCGTTGTCCCACTGCACTACGGCTGGTTACGATACTGGTTATAATACCATTGCAGATGATAAATATACATATTTTACAAAGTAGTCATATTAGTGTCCTGTCCTATCCTATCCTATTTATCCTTGACGAGACGTTACTATTTTATTAGCTATATATAGACTTTAAATAGACATTAATCAATGCCTTTGCTGTCATAAGACAATGTACTTTTAAAAAAAACCAAACATTCTCACCAAAGTAACATTATAATTCATTGAAAACTGTTTTTGAACAAGAAATTTAATTCAACGCGAGGAACTTTTAATTGAATCTACCTCAAGCATTGATGGAATACTTTTCTAATTATTCTACGTGCAGATTCGGGAAGCTGTCAAATACACGTGTTGGAGACAAATTGCTTTCATGTTTATTTAATAGTAGAAAGTTTGAACAGTTTGTAAAACTAATAGTAACACTAAATGCTGGATGCTTTTAATTTTGCTTTAATCCAATTAACGTTGTTAAGACAAAGTGTCGCGTTGAGTTCTCCACTCAACATGCAATGTCTCAATTTTAAGCGGAAAACAGTCGAGTGTCTTGACACTAAGTTATCTGTGACTATCCTTCTATGCAAGATAAAGCGTTAATTGTTTTTTAATATAATATTCATGTGTTTCCTTTATTGTATTATCATATAAAAATCGAGTAATAACATTGATACTTTTAATATAATTTATACAAACCATATATATAAATTATAAACCAACTACATATATAAAGATATACATTCAAAAAAATTATAAAATAAAACATTCCTTACAAATAACAATTTTGATATTCGTTGAAAGACTCAATACTGTGCAGTGTTCTCGTTAGTACTATTTTTGTTCTTTTCCAGTTTTCTTTTTTATTATATAAAAAGTTTAAGCCCGATCCCTCTGGATACTGGCTGGCGGGTAGATCGATTTTGTACCTTTTCTGTCGTTTTGTGAACGGTGAGACGTGTAATTTAGATTGTCTATTATTTTTGGTTTTCACTTGAATAATTAATATGAGAAATTCCAAGTTTCAAAAAATAATATAAAAACTATGTCTGGCATGTTCTTCTACAGAGACAGTGCATACGTTGTTTTCGTTTTTGGTAGACTTTTAGAGAGTTTCCTTATAAAATGATAATTAATCTATGGAAATAAAAAACATTGAGTGTATTTTTGTAACAATATGGAAAATATACCAAAATTACATTTATTTAAATTTTTGTTTATTTGTGTGTTTGTTTGTTCCGGATTTTCAATGGCAGAAGTATGATGCAATAACTATATATGGGGTTTCCCAATAAGAACAATGTTTTGAAATTGAAATAAAACATATAATATATGTTTTAATTCCGTGTTCAATGGCTTTATTTGATAGGAAAATTTATGCTATTTATTTAAACAAAATATCGTTCAAATGACCGCCACGACTTTTTTTGCACTGGTGAATATGATCGGTTTAGTTTTCGATGACTCGGTGCAGCATTTCGGCTGGTATGGCCGCTATAGACGCTCGAATGTTGCGTTCAAGATCTAGCTAGTAATCGTAGCTAGTTTATTGGCATACACTTGAGATTTAACATACCCCCACAAAAAATAGTCCAAGGGTGTTAAATCGCATGATATTGGTGGCCAATTGTAAGGACCGTTGCGAGAAATAACCGACTCACCAAACTTATCACGCAATAAATCCATTGTGACGGTCGCAGTGTGGCATGTTGCACCATCTTGTTGAAAATAAATGTCGTCCGCATTCGTCCGTCCGTCCGATTTCATACACTTCAGGAAAAAAAAATCGTTCAACATGTCACGATAACGGTCGCCATTGACAGTAACAGTACGGCCTTCGTCGTTTTTGAAAAAGTACTAGCCAATGATTCCACCGTAACATAATCCGCACCAAACAGTCAATTTTTCAGGATGTAATGGTGTTTCATGAACCACTCTTGGATTTGACTCACTCTAGTGACGACAATTCTATTTGTTCACATAACCATTGAGCCAAAAGTGAGCCTCATCTGAAAAGATGATTTTCCTATGAAGTTCGGTGTCCGTTTCCATCATTTCAAGCGCCCAATCAGCAAATTCACGACGTAATCGCTGGTCTGCTGGCTTGAGTTCTTGTGTCAACACAATCTTGTATGGATGTAGGCCAAGATCCATACGTGAAATTCGCCAGGTTGTCATTCTGGATAAGCCCAATTCTTGTGCACGTCGTGGAACGGAAACATTTTGATTTTCTTCGACACTGGCTGATATGGCGGCAATATTTTTTTCACTACGGTCTGTCCGCTGTCGTGTTGGTGGTCTACTATCGTGCAAAGAATATTCACTTTCCAGTATTTGGATTATGCGACGTATAGCTTGCTCAGACGGTGCACTATGACGACCATATTTAGCACGAAATGCTCTTTGAGTAGAGACAATACTTCTTGAATTTTCATAGAAATTTGGACAATTTCCAAACGTTGAGGTAACGTGAACTTGTTCATGATTAGATGGCAAACATTACTGAATACAAAACAACACAAATGTCAAATGGTAAACTACCAAAATGGCGGCTGTGAGCTATTAAAATCCTATCATCCCTATTGGGAAACTCTTTAGATACAGAATGTTAAATTCGATGCGAACGGAGGCGTGTGCAGAGCTAGTGTTTAATATAATAGTTTATAATTTTAATGATTTCTCGTTTGTTACTACATGTTTGATTTTGTTTTTAAATAATTTTGAAACGACTAGCAATATGTAGATGTGAATTAAATATTATTTTAAAATAAAAATAAACAGTCGAGTGGCGAAACAAAGCAGAGAAAAAAATATTAAAAAAATTACGTCGCGTTTATAGTCAGACGTTGTATTATTAAAAGTATTAAAAACCTACCGTGCATCTGTATATGTACATATATTTTTCGAACATCGTCACACCGATTTCGAGACATTTCGTGCTGAGTCACTCTGCACGAAACTCAACGCCGCACTCTGTCTTACCAGAGCGACGAAATGTTAATAATTTAAATATAACGTAATTCCATTTAGTTTAGTAAAAACAGAATTACGTCATCTTTTAGAAATATATTTCAAGCAATAACTAAAGTAGTTTCGTTGAGTACATATCTAGAGGTTTTCAATATTCTAAACATTTCCAAAAGACTAACTTTTAAAAGTTTTCCATCGGGATATCATTATTATTGGAATATATATAGTTCGTAACACCGAATAGTTTTCAAATGTTTAATATTCTATATATTTTTTATTATTTTAGAAGTGTTTATTCTTAAAATTTATTTTTAAAGTGTCACTTTTTTTAAATGTATTCTTTCTTTCAAAAATTAATTTAATAAATTTTGTCATTTTGTCATATTGATCTTTACTCTAGAACATATATATATATACATATATATATATATATATATATATATATATATATATATATATATATATATATATATATATTAATACTTAAGTAATTACTTATTTATAAATAATTAACATTATAGTGAAAAAGGCATGCAGAAAGTCAGCTACACCGCCGGACCAGATTACAGAGCCCATCTAAAAAAAATAATATTTTAGAGTTTATTTTGACTAGTATGATCCGTCTAATACCTATTCTACGCAAAAATTATGATTCTTTTATTATTTTTAAGAAAAAAAATTTAATATACACGTGGAAAGTACTTTCAATACATTTTTTTAGTATCACGCCTTTTTTCCACGGAACTCGAGACATTGCGTGTACCTTAGCAGATATCCAAGACGCACGAATTCAATTCCCACTACGTTATTTTTTTATATATATTTCTAATATATTTATAATTTTGATTAATTATTATTTCAAACTATGTATCGATTTTCAATTAATTCAAAACACCGGCAAGAAAATCTATGAAAAAGTAAAGTATTGAAATTTTGTAAAAGACCCTTCAAAATGTAATCTGTTTAAACCTCCGCTCTCAAGTGGAGTCACACTTGATCCTTTAAACCGAGGCGGAATACCAAGAAAATTTAATTATCTGAAACTTAATTGAATTCACATTCTATTTATTTTGCAAATAAATTAAGATGGACAATTCATTAGGAATTAGAGTGGATAAGATAAATTTAGATTATGTTTTTGATGAAATAAATACTACTAATTTATTAAATTTATTCAAATAAATAACCATTATAAGTTTATTAGAAAAAGCTGAATAAAAATTAAAAAAATAATTGTAATAAAGTCTTAAATTCCTACTTGTGAATTATCAGGTGTATACTGTTTTTTTTTTAAATAAATCATTATATATTTACATTATTTAGGTGTGAACTTATAGAAATTTCACTGACCTATGTATACCGTTTATTTCTCTTGCAACATTGAAATTTAATATTTTTTTATCGTTGATTATAAATCAACGATTTTTATCACTAATAATTAAAGCCAAACAGCTATTATGCTTATAAACTCATATTATTCAGATCTCATAAGTCTTACTTTAAATAATTCATATATAAACATTTCTTTAAATAATTCATATATAAACTTACTGAAAATAATTCATATATAAACATTCCGAGTGGGAGTCGAACCCAGAACCAGCTGCACTACAATGACACCTAATATTTTTCTTAGTTTCACGCTTTTATTCGGCATAGAAGGGTAAACAGAAAGTACCTAGTGTCAAGACACTTCATACTTCGCTTTTCCCCGAATTTGAGACTTTGCTTGTTAAGTGGTGGAACTCAACACCGCACTTTGTCTTATCAGAGCAAGAAAGTAAATATAATTAAAATATAATCAGTGAGGATCGAACCCATAACCAATCGCGTACAGTTAGACGCCGTCCCACCACGGCACAACCGGCCTTTAAAAATATATATTAGTTTAAAATTTTATCCTAACCAAGATGTACATATCGCCTTGCTGTCAGCAGTATCATTAAAAGAAAACGTATACTATACAGAAACAAGTAAAGGAATAGTTGTAAAGTGCTTTAAACGATGCCATTCATTTCATGCGGTCGGCTAATGAAGCAGTTTGTGGCACTAATTTGCTAAAATATGTGTGGCTTGAATATTAAACTTAAACGAAGCTATACACTATACTAGCATCTGAATAATACCGCCGTTTAAGCTGCATTTCTCAACGTGCTTAATGTGTTTCACCGTGTACACAATACGGACAAAAATTACCCTAAATTATAGCTTACAGAGAGGAAATGTGCAAATATAATTTTGTTGAAACATGTTTTGATGTTGCTAATTGCTAATCCGAACTGAACTTTTACTGTGATATCTGCTGGGATTAAAATAAAACTCTTGAAATAATTTCCATTTGTGATTCTTTTCTTTTTACTTAACAGGAAGTACCTAGTGTCAAGACATTCCGTACTCCGGTTTTCGCTGAATATAAGATATGGCGTGTTGAGAGGAACTCAACGCCACGCATTGTCTTACCAGAGCAAACAAGTGAAAATAAAGTTTTGAAAGTTAAACATAGCTAACATTTAACTCTTACAGCATGTGTTACTAAGAATTTGTGTTTTAATTTATCTTTTGTTAAGAAAGAAGCATGATATTTCTTTGCACTTAAAAATATACCCATAAGTAATGTAAAAAGATTCCATTCAAGAAATCATTGACATTTAATTTGTTGGGGCACAGTGGATAATCGTCGTGGAAGTTGTGGGTACATTCCTTTATGAAAAAAATATAAATATTCCTTTAATTTTTCTAAATATTCCTTGAATTCTTCTATATAAAAAGCATTTCTTTAACATACCAAAACTTTGAAAAATGTTTTTAGCTAAACCTTTAAATATATATTTCTATATAAATTTCTTTCTTTAAATATATATTTATATATATTTAAAACAAAATAGATACCGTTTTAGCTCACATAGCTCTGTTTTTTATATAATTTCTAATAAAACTTGTTTCAAGCTCTAATAGTTCTAACAAAGATTCAGGGAAACCCACCTGGGACTGCATAAACGACTTTCCTCTTTACGAGACTATTCTGTGCGATGATAATAGTATTGTCAACGAAAATGCAATTTAAGCTATACAGATAATATTGCTTCACCTATGTATTCTGTAATACTATTAGCTTTTTAATTAAATAAAAGCTAAAAGTTAGTTAGAATTTAAGTAAACTACATATTGATAAAGCCTACTATGTTATGCAGGGCATAGCAGAGTAGGCTTTGAGCCCATCGTGGCGGAGTAGAATAGCGCCGCAATGGTTGGTCGCCGCAATAACAATGGTTGTGGGTTCGATTTAAACTCGTACGAGTGATTATATTTGAAAATATTTTCATTTTCTCGCTTTAGTAAGACACGAAAGGTCTCAAATTCAGGTGGAAAGCTGAGAACGGAATGCCCTGACGCTAAATTTTCTTTGCCTACCCTACTATTCGGAAGGCAACGTGAAGCTCTATTTAAAGGAATTTACTAAATATAGTAATGGAGAATTGTGCGTGTATTCTTCCAGCCTGAACTACGTTTGCAAGCCAGTGTTCGACTTTTGTAGGGGACGGCTTTGCGACTGAAAACATACTCTCGAGTAACCATGTATTTTTGCTGGGACAAAGTACTTTATCCCCAGCTTCCCGTTATCGCTGTAAAGACCAACAGAGTCAGCAGTATTCAATTTATGCTTGAATACACATATGTGTAACAAGCCTATCCATTCACATTTTTTAATATTCTGCACTTTTTCAAACTGAAACAAAATACATGATCATGAACTATATTTTCTTTTTTAACTTCACGCTTTTATCCCGTTAGCAGAGTAGACAGAAAGTACCTAGTATCAACATACTCCGTACTTCGCTTTCCACCGAATTCGAGACAATGCGTGTTGAGTGGTGGAACTCAACGCCGCTCTTTGTCTTTACCAGAGCGAGGAAGTGAAAATAATTTAAATATAATCACTCCCCACGATTAAATATAATCACTCCCCCATCACGAGTGGAGATCGAACCCACTACCGATCGCGTTTACAGTTCAGACGCTGTCCTACTGCGCCACGACCGACCTATAACTATATTTCTACGACCGACATATAACTATATTTCACCTACTAAATATTTATTATTAACTAAATTCACCAATTATACATATGAAGTAACACGGCTGGCGAACTCAATGACAATATAAGAATAATACTGGACTAAAATCACAGGAATAATAGTTGGCCGCATTGGTAATAATAGCGTAAAATAGATAAAGTTAGTAGCAAAAGTAATTCTTTATCATGTAAGCTTATCATAATAGCGTTTAAAATTATATTTTCTCAGCTATCTGCTTTATCCCGCATAGCAGAGTATTCATAGAAAATCTAGTGTCAAGATGTTGCGTTGACTGCTTTCTATTCGATATCCAGATATTGCGTTTTGCCTTACCAGAGTGGAGATATGAAAATAAATTCCTAGTATAATCATTCCTTCGAAAAATTTGAAGCCACAACTAATCATGTTTACAATGAGATGCTGTTCCACCATACTGCAATGGTCTCTAAATTACGTTAGTTATAGCGAATGTATTTAGATTTAGAGATATATTGAAATTCGTTACATAAATATTTAATTAACAATATTTTCAACCACTCTTATTTAAACAAGTACACTGATTGAATGAAGTAATTTTTTATACGATTATATAATTTTTTGTTCTAAGCATCTCTTTGGAAGTATACTTACAGTGTTATATTATGAGAAAATAAGTCAGAAAATCTAGAGTCTCTTTTCCACTTTCCACCCAAAATTAAAATATATGGTATGCATGGCGCAGTTCAACACCGCATTTTCCTTACCAGAGTGACGAATTAAACGTAATTAAAGCATACGCTACGATTGTCTCTAGTATTTAAAATAATCAACAAAAACAATAAGCACATAGAAAAATACTTCTCATTTTCACATTAATTGAACCTCTTTTGAGTTTTAAAGAGGATTAACTCAATTAGCAAAGGTTTAGAAAAAATATCGTATGAAAATGCGAGATTTTACTTGCTTACATATTGTATTTATTCTCTTTTACGTTAAACACTATTCTAGGACGGGATTATCATGTATACATAATATAATTACATGAACTACATATTCTCAGGCTACGAGATATTCGTAGGAATTCTCAGATATTATCGTTATGAATTCCATTACTACTATAGTACAGTATTGCAATTGTGTCTGACTGTTGATTTAACTTGCTTTGATTTGGTAGCTGGTTCGTTTACCGTTTAGGGGGATGATTTGCTATATATTTTTTCTCATCTAGTATAAGAAAGGTGTCAAGATATCTCGTACCGCCTTCCGCCAGATTCGCCATTGCGTGTTAAGTGGTGGAACTAGACGCTTTCTGTTACGAGAGTGAGGAAATGAAAATATTTGAAATATATTCATTCCCCCAGTAGGGAAGTCGAACTCACAACCGACCGTGTTTACAGTCAGCCGCTGTCTTACTGCGCTACGACTGACCTCGGCTTTTGTTCTTCTTTTTTTCATAATTTACTTAAATTTACGAAGGAATTGATTAAGTGATTAAGCAGTGTTCATCATTCTTTTTATATTATTGTAGAAACTGCAAGATTATGACGAAAATATTTTAAGAGAATTCTAAGTTATTATTCTTAGGAATAATACTTTACAGATTATAACCAAGTCTGTAATTAATTATTAATTAAATAACTCACAGATTTTTTTAGATAAAATAACATTTAGTAGCGAAAATTTTCCTATAAATGGAGAAATAATGTTAATAAGCTCAATTTAACGTAGTTCCTTGAATTCGAGTAAAAATTGAGAACTAAAATTATCTTGACTCTAGGTTTTCTCTATCTACCTTACTATGAAACATAAAGCGTGGAGCTGCAGATTAGTAAGCGTTAAAGTTAACAATATTATGAATATTGAATAAAAAAATATTAAAACATAAAATAGAGTAATTTTTTTGCGTCCTCCAAATGAAAAATAGCTTTCTTTTTTCTTATAAAAGAATTATGTGAAGAAACAAAGATAAACTCAAATAAGTCGTTCTAGAAGTCGCCTTTGTTATTAATATGTAACGAATTCTGTGTATTCATATTTGAAATTCAAATGAGACTGCTCAAGAAAAAGTTGCTTTACTTATTCTCATACAGTAGGTATAATAATATATATGTATTACTTTTTTAAAGAAATATATAATAAGACTTGATCTATCTAGATTCTTTTATATGTTTTTTTTAATTTTACACTATTATCCCGCATAGCAAAGTAGACAGGAAGTACCTTGTGTTAAGACCTTCCATACTCTGCTTTCATTATTGCGTGTTGAGTAGTGGAACTCAACGCCGCGCTTTGTCTTACCAGAGCGAGTGAAAATATTAAAGCAAGTGAAAATATTTTAAATACATTCATTCCCTCGAGTGGGAATCGAACCCATGACAGATCGCATTTCTAGTTAGACGCTGTCTCTTTGCGCCACGACCGGCCTCAATGTTTTTTTATCATCTTCTTTTTGATAGTAAGACTTTAATATGTATAGCTGCTGCTTTAATATATATATCTCTTGACACTTCATTGACTGCTGTCTACGTGAAATTGAGACATAGAGTGTTGAATGGCGAACTCGACGCTACGCTTTGTTTTGGCAGATTAAAAATATCAATATTTATTTTAAATAAAATCATTCTTCCAAGTTTAAATCAAGCCCAAAACTGATTGCGCTTATAGTTAGAAATTACCCCAGTGCACTGTGATAGCCTGAAATAAGTTTAAAAAATGTATATTATAATAATTTTAAAAAATTAACAATTCATAATTAATAATTCATACAAGCTTTTCTATAGATAGCTTGTAAAAGCCACGGTAAATATTAATATAAAAAAACAGGTTGGCGCTTTTCCCCTTAGGGCGAGAGAAATAGCAATCATTTTCTACAGGTAATCGCAGTTTTCCGTATCTGGTGGCGGAACTCAACGCCGCGTTTTGTCATGAAATCAAAGTGAACAATAATTTAAAACAAGATATTTTTATATTTTTTGGATTTACACCTTTATTTCTACAATCAGTATTAAACATTCGTACAATAGAGTAGAATTTACTATTCTTGGGTAATCATTTTTACCTCTTAATAACAGTGTCTGGTTCATTTGAGTGGTTGGCAAATGGTAGAGCAATTTCTTCAACATCTTTCTATTTGGAGGTGCTCCAAGATCTTTTATTGTTGATATTTCAAAGTTTACATAGCTTTTATCGAGTATCTGTGGGCTGTTTAAATATAATTATCTGTGCACTATTGAATTTTGGTGTTCAATTATTTTTTTTTCTCTATTATTTTTTTTACTCTTTTTAACAAGATCTTAGCGTGTAGTATATTGTATAATTATTTCACGTCCATATATTTCAATTTTTAGTTATATCTCAATAAAAAAATACAATATCTATGATATATAAGGTAAAAGAAACAATTTATTTGTTTTTTAGCTTCACGCTTTGTTACTTGCGGGGTAGTCAGAAAGGACGGAGTGTCAAACGCTACAGTCCCTGCAAACCTCTTTCGCCTCGTCCACAGTCATTAGCCTCTTCATACATACCCTTCGGGGGATCCTCATGCTTTTTACGTGACCTTCCTCCAGTATCTTCGATATAGTATTTTCGAAGGTCAACCGAGGTCTTCCTCGACCTATCACTCACCTTTGCTTTATAAATCTCTCTTACCATTCTTTCATCACTCATTCTCTCAACGTACCCAGACTTCTTCTTCATTTTCACTGTGAAGATATTATTGGATAGGTATAATCTATTAATATTCTTTATTCACATATATTTATATATATGTACATTGTTAAAATATACATTTATAATAAATAAAAATTTGTAACCTTACCATGCCAGTTAGTACGAGTAAAATAAATAAAATAAATATTTAAGAGCACTTCCATAAAGTAAGTAAAATCGAATAAAATAAATATTTAACGGCACTCCCATACAATAAACACCATTTCTTTGCTCTTTTTTGCTTAATATCAAGGAAAACGCTTGGAATAATTACAGAATATTTTGTTACACATTTACTTTGAAAAAAATTAAATAAATTAAAATAAAATAAATATTTAAGTAGAGCTCCCTTACAATAGACATGATTTTTTCATCATTTTTCTACAAAGCAAACAAATAGAAAACCGTTTGTGCATGAATCCAACTCGCACTTGGCCGGTTTTTATTTAGGTATAGGTTTTTTTTTTCAAATAAATAATAACCATATTATCGTATATTTTTTGTTCCAGGCTATGGTATAATTCCGCTCAAGATACCATCATCTCCCGCGTCTCATTGCACTCTGCATACAACTGTAGGCTGCGTGGGCAACGACGAGTGTACTGCAAAGAGTCACAGCGTCATACGCCTTTTGGGACCCGTTCGCGATGTTATCGTTCGACCTGCAAGGCACCATTATCGTCCTGGAGAGACTAGTATGTACTTATATTTTATATTATTTTCTAATCTGATTAAAAGAGCTAGAGACGAGCATCCAAAAAAATGTATATAATTTTGATAGCTATGTTAGTAGATTTTATGCGAATTTCCATATTTTTCTAATACTAAAGTGTCTGTATGACACTTTTAAATGAAAATAGAGAATGAATTTTACATTGTGTAGTTACAAATCTTAAGGTATCATTGAATAAGTTGACTCTGATATTATTAAACAAATATATTGGAAATTTATACTTAAAAATAGTTATTACTTTTTTGCTTTGGAAATTAAGATTTTAAATTCCATGCAAAGTACTTGTAATTTTGATTGAAAAATCTAAAGAAACTGCATGAAAAAAATAGCTATGAAACAGTACTATTATGTAAAATTTCTAAACATATTTTTCATGAAGAACTATCAAGCTGCCATTATTACACTTAAAATCATACACATTGGGTAGAAAGGACCACAGCGTTATAGAATCTTGCCCTAGAGAGCACGTAAGGCCTTTCAAATCTCGAAAGTCCCTGATCCCTTTTTATATCGTATCAAGTGATATTTTGTTACATTTTAATTGTTATTCCATCATATTACATATATAGAAACCTAAAAAGTGAGTTCTTGTAGAAAAATTAATATATATATATATATATATATATATATATATATATATATCACTTTAAAAAAACATTACGTTATTTTTTTATTTTTTTATTTAAAAAAGATTTTACTTTTAAGCATAATATTATTTCATGTTTTCTTTGTGATTAAGGATTTTTCCTTCAGAATAAATTATTTTAGAGGCTGATTGAATGAGCATTTATTATGTTCGGTCCAAAGCAACGAAGGTATTGGGCGTAATTAATTAGATTTTCGATTACCCTGTCACCATAGTGATTGGCGGCTTCTTTTCTATAATAAATTTTATTTGAGACGAGCCTCTGATTTTCATCTGGAATATTCCAAATGTTATTATCGTGAAAACATTTTTAAAAGTGCTTTATATTTTCTCTAATTGGCGCCCAAAATATGATAAATCACTCATCATAAATCTATACCGATATTTCTTTTTTATTTTACACTAACCAAAGGCAATACTTTATTGAAAATTGAACTGGTCTTTTTAATATTTAACTCTCCCTCTAATCTCTATCTTTTGTATGGAATTAACGAAAGTCAAGTTTGATCGTTATAAGACATTTGAAAAATTTGACACTCTTCTTTTACTCACTATATGAATTGGAGTAGAGCCGAAAACTGTTTTTTTATTATAAGAATATATTAGTTCTTTACTTACTATCAAAGTAGTTATTTTACTTAATAATTTATATTAATTTTCTATACAACTTTGTCCCTTTCTCAAGGTTTTAAAAAATATAAATAGTTCACTAAGAACTCGTTCCATCTAATAGCCTAAAACCAATGTCTAGAATGTTATATAGAACTACCCTTCTTCAAATTAACCTTTGATCTCAAATTTGTAAATTGTAATTCGATAAATAAACTCACAGCACTTTACTTAAAACTCCACGAATGGAATAAGAATAACAAATACGGCAGATAAATTCCGTACACGTGAATAAAAAACGTTCTATCTGGCCGTTAAATTAACGACGGGCTTCCTTTGGCAAGTTACCAGTGTTAGTTGAATGTAATTTTAAAGGCCAATATTGACTTACAAAATCTTCATTAATATATCTAGGTACTTTATTGATTGTATTTGGTAATTTTTCATTTATCTCTTTTGGAAATTGGTGCAGTTAGGTAAATTCAGTTCAGATCAGTTCAGTTCAGTATTTTATTTAGGGCGTTTTAGCGGACAACTGTATTTGGTGTAGCAAGAAACGCTTAATGGTACAAAAACAATATTATTATTTCGTATTATTTATGCATACATTGTTAAAAGGATATATGAATTAAATTAACGATCTGATATCTTACCTAAATAATTATAAATACTTTTATAATGTAAAATAAGTCGATTGCGTACGACGTAGAGAGAGACGTACGTAGAGACAATAAGAGTACCAGTGATATAGAGAGAATTGAAATTTTTATGTGAATATTTAATTAATAATAGACTTCATATTTTTTTATAAAATCTCAAAATAAATAATTTATTTTATTATCAAATATTAACACAGATTAAAACCTCAAAATACTTGGCAGACTTTCAGTGCCGAAGTTCGGAAGCACGGCTTCAAGTAATTAATTACTAAGTAAAGCCCATACATTACGCCGGCAACTACTTTAGCCGGATAAATTGTCTTTCAACTGTTTCACGGCAATTTGTGGCCTCATTTTTATTGATGGTTTAACTTGGATTGACGACAAATCGCTGAGGTATTTAGAAATATTTAAAGCCTTTTTAAATCTAATAAAATCTTTGACTATCGTAATTTTTACACATTTCAAATGAAATTATTTTAAACGAATTTCGCGTATATATTCGCGAGGCGCGATATTAAAATACAAAAACATCCTAAGTTCACTCTCTAGTAAGTGATAGTTAGACATTTTCTACCATCTAAGACTGACTTTTAAAAATTTGAAGTCTCAGACACAAGAGAGAAAGATATAATCAGCAAATTCTGCTAGAATCCAGGGCAATACGCGAGGCAATTAAGAAACAGATGGCGGTAGTTTGATATAATTATTTTTTGTATCAATTGACAAACGAATGCAACCCCATGTCCATGGGCTACGTTTAGTTTATCCCATAAATAGCATACTACGCGAAAATGAACGATGCAAAATGATTTTATAAAAAGCTAGTCTAGCAAATCGGCTTAAACATACGCATTTTTAAATATTAAATATTTAATATTTGCTCCAATACAACAAGTATCTGAATATTGCTCGCCGATTCCATATTGTGCATTAAGCAGATTAAATATATACAGAGAGACTCGCACCATTAAAATACGATAAACACATTTTATTCACATTAATGTTCCCATTTTTATTTCATGAAAGGTAATGAAAAAGTTATGAGATGCGATATATAATATAGGCTTCTGTATATTTTGTGTTTTGAGCTTTTATAAGCTTAACGGTTATTTATGAGTATATATCTTTTTGGGATTTATGTTTCGATTTTATCTATAGGCGATTGCCATTTTTTACTTAAGTAAGAATTGTTGTACATATATAGTTTTATATGAGATATTGATTAATGCTTAATAATAAAAATAATTTAAACAAATACATATAAATATGAAAGAATATATATAAATACGATAGAATACATTAAACAATATGAGGCCGGTCGTGGCGCAATGGGGAAGCGTTTGACTGTAAACCTGATCGGTTGTGAGTTCCATCCCCACTCGGGGGAGTGATTATATTTAAAAATATTTTCACTTCTTCGCTTTGGTTCTGGCTCTTTACCATTGCATGAGTTGATTGCAAAGTACGGAGTGTCTTGACCTAGTGTACTTTCTGCCTAGCCTGCTATGCGGGATATAAAGTGTGAAGTTAAAAAAATATTACTAATGGAAATACTAGGAGTAAGATGTCAATTCAAAATTGTCGAGTACGGAGGGTTATATTCAAGCGTTAAATTAGCCACAAAATTAGACTTTAGATCAAATTAATTCCACGCTTTTCCCACATACCAAGTTAGGTAGAGAGAACCTAGCTAGCTTAATTACTAACTTTCACGAAATTCTAGATATTGCGTACTAAGCGGCGTAAGCTTCACGCTTTATCCGGCATAGTAGGATAGTCAAAGACAACCTAGGGATAAGACACCCCATTGACTGCTTTCCGTCTGAAATCGAGACCTTGCATTCTGAGTGGCAAACTCAACGAGCACTTTGTCTTACTTGTAGGAATCAAACCCAAAACCTTATCGCGTTTACAGTCGGATGCTATCCGACTATGCCACGATGGCTCAAATGGCAACGCCGTACTTACTTAATTGAAATGAAGTAGTCAGGTAGGTAGTTGAGACCAGTCATGGCGCAGTGAGACAGCGTCTGACTGTAAATGCGATTGGGTTAAGTTCGATCCCTATTCGAGGAGTGATTGTATTTAAAATTATTTTCTTTTCCTCACTATGGTAAGACAGAGTGCGGCGTGTAGTTCCACCACTCAACACGCAATGTCTTAGATTTGTTGGAAAGCAAAGGTACTTCCTGTCTACCCTGCTATGCGGTATAAAAGCGTGAAATACAACCATAGAATCTACCACATTTCACACTTAGGATTAGAAAACATTGACCGCTGAGACACTGACCGTTAAGCCGTGGGTAAGAGCGCTGGGACGGTTTCCAAGAGGTATGGGTTCGAATCCCGCTGTGTTCTAATTTGTATACGTTTTCTAAAAATGTTTTATATTTTATTATAATCATGTTATGTAAGTACAATAGATATGAATTGATACAATTTAAGCTAATATAATTCATACTTGTTACAGTTACGTTTTGGATTCTGGCATTGGACCACGATCTCCGTCTAGTTAGAGATGAGATAGCGTACGTAGCGTTGAGCGATCCCGCGGGAACTAAAGTTGCTATTTGGGATCAACTATCTATGGAAGAAGGTAAGTTTCAAGTAATTTTATGGCCCTTGTTGAAGTGGTCATTTGGGAAATTGTTGTAGTATAATGTTATACAGTAGTTGTTAATATCTAGATATACAGACATAAAGTACATAAAATTACTATATATATTAAATAATATACATTGTATAGAAAATTATATATGGTATAATGTATTAGAAGATATAAATAAAGTTGAATCATTTGGGGCCGGTTCTGGCGCAGTGGGACAGTATCTGACTGTAAACACGACTGGTTGTGGATTCGATTCGCACTTGGGAAGAATGATTATATTCAAAATTATTCTTATTTCCTCGCTCTAGTAAGATAAAGCGCGACAACCGCGTGTTGAGCCGCCGCTCAACACGCTGTCTTAAATTCGATGGAAAGTGAAGTACTGCGTGCCTTGATACTAGGTAACAACCCCGCTATGCGGGATACAAGCGTGAAGTTAAAAAAATGAATCAACGGTGTAATAAATTCATATAAGCTTACTCAATAGAGGTCTATGAAAACATCAAATACAAGCTTATTCTAACATGGCAACATAGAGCATTTAGACAAGGGAAATAAGAAAAGTATATTTATGTATATAAAAAAAATTCAGAGTTTGTTTGTTCGAATGCGTCAATATTTGTAATTATGAGTTAAATAAAAAATATTTTTTTTTGTGTAGGTGGTACTAACTAACTAAGGTAGGGTTATCAAAGTTTTTGTGTAGGTTTACATATTGATATTTGTAATATACATATATTACAAATCGGTCAGATTTTGATGACATTAGACGTTGATGTGGGAATGCAAATATACATTTATGTTTTTATGAGGGGACGGGGTAAAATACAATTCCCCTCCGCTGCTAGGTAACGTCCCGCAAAAGCGGGTATCCCAGTAATTTGGTAGTAGGAGGTTAATCCTCCCGACTGGCTCACGACCACTATCATGACAAAAAAGATCTGCCAAATATCTGATGGTGAGTTCCGGTTCAATATCCGATAGTCATGGCTGCCGAGACCACTACACTATCTCCTTTCAGTTCCTTTCCAAGGCCAGCAACGCATTCACACCTCTAATGTTATAAATATCCATGGACGCAGGTGATCACTTACCATCAGGTAACCCTTCTGCTCGTTTGCTTCCTTTTTCTATAAAAAAGACACTTAAGAGATGTCAACTGATACTATGATGCGAATATACCTAACTTACATATATTTAATTATATTTTGCCTAATTTTTTTTTATAATAGAATGAGAATCTTCTCATTTTTTTCTACAAAAAGGCTTTCCATGTCACATCAGTGTAGATCAGCTTTGACAGATTCAATTTCCGATTATAAATAGTATTACGATCGCGAAAAAGGTTACATAAAGAATCAAAGGATCCGGAAGTTCAAGTGTTTGAATGGTAGTGAATATACAAATAACTCTAAGAAGAACGCACTTCAATAGATTATATACTGTACTCTTGGATCCAAGTGAAAGAGTAAGTTATTTAAAGAGCACTCTATTTAAAAAAAAAACATCTTCTTTATCTCGCATTGCAGTGTAGTGAGAGACAGCCTAGTGTCAAGACACTCCGTTGAATGCTTTTCACATGAAATAAAGTTTAGTTAAGTGGCAAACTCAACACCGTGTTATGTCTTAATAGATCTAAACTTTTCTTCCAAATATAAACATTATATCTTGAGTGATTATGAAAGAGTATATCTTTTGTTTGAATATATACAATCCCTGCGTAGTTCAAAATACTATACTTAGATATATCGTAATAATTGGGTCACAATGAAGTCACATAAAATATTTCCAACTAACAAGTACCTAAATATACACTGAATATTAAAACTAAGGGGTATCTGTGCTCAATCAATTCAACTACTTACTATTATGATAAAACAGTTCGTGTAATTTAAAATGAAATAGCTAAAGCTAAAACTGTAAGCTATTAACTTCGGCACACCGCAAATGAGCTAGACAAGTTCAGTAACTATCAAACTAAATTGTTCCGTGTCATGCCTTAAGATGCTCCTGCCTTTGTAACATCAAATTACTTTGAGTTTCTGTTACAAATCATAGTCTTAACTTTAACTAACCTGGGACTGAGGTGTCAGAATATTAATATTTTGAAATACACAAATGGATGCCCATTGCTACACAGTTTCGACATTTTAGATAGAATTAACACTGATTATGTTTTATTGATTTTTTTTTGTTTCACGCTTTTATCTCGCATAGCAGGGTAGACAGAAAGTACCTAATATCAAAACACTTCGTACTTCGCTTTCCGCCTAATTCGAGACATCAACTATGTCTCGAGTGAGTGACAGAACGGAACAGTTAAAATAATTAAAATTTAATCATTCTCTCGAGTGGGAATCAAACCCACGACTGACCGCACTTACAGTCAGGCGCTGTCACACTGCGCCACGACGGGTCAAATATTTTTTAATGTAACATAAAATGGTGTTTAATATATAATAATAATAATTTTGATATAATTGGATAATTATTAGTAAATATTACGCTATCATTGTATCTATATGTTTCCCATAGAGTATATACTTTTTATAATACTTTTGTTTTGTCTGTCTGTTAACACAAAGTAGGAAGCTTGCCGTAGCGTAGTGTAACAGCGTCTGACTTTAAACAAGATCAGTTACAGGTGCGATCCCCACTCGGGGGAGTGATTATATTTAAATCATTTTCACTTCTTCGCTCTGGTAAAGACAAAGTGCGACGTTGAGTTTCACCAATCGACATTCAATGTCTCGAATTTGGTGAAAAACGTAGTACGGAGTATCTTGGCGTTAGGTACCTTCTCTTTACCCTGCTTGCGTGAAGCTAAAAAGCGTTCAAGATAATTTGTAATACTAACCAGAGAAACATAACCATCTCAATGACTCAGCTTTTTAAATGAGAATAAAGAAAAAAAGAAAAAAAAACATTAGAGTGATTAATTTAATGTTCGTACGATGGTATACATTATAGTATACATATATGACGTTATATATTATAGTATACATTAAAACGTTACCCATCCTACAATAACACTCCTCTGAAACACTCCCTGGAAAACAGATCATTTTATATAATCAACGACACCGAACAAGCTTTCTAATTGCAAAGTAACTTTGTTATTGTTGCCCTCCGACCCCGAAGTCAAAAGTAATAAGCGAGCGAAGTACTCCATTTTGTTACGAAGTAGGAAGCCACGTTCGCCTTTCATATTTCCTAATCCAATATCGGATTCGTATATTTTTGCATTACGCTGAAAGATAAAAAGATCTAAGTGGGTTATGTTATTATGACACCGATATGTAATGTGACGATTGTTATTTTGAAGAATTTTAATATATATTAAAATATTTGTTATTTTTTAAGTGTTATTTTACTAGAGGTTAGAAAACATTTTTGAAAAAACGTATAAGAATCCCGTTGCGTTCAAAATTTTTATACGTTTTTTCGAAAATATACAATGAAATTTTAAAAAAGTAAGGAGGTTCGAATCCTTTTAAAAATATTTCTTGTTATAAATATACTTAGACACTATTGAAGTATTATAAACAAGTTGATTGTAAGCTATTTTTGAGTAGAAATTAAATTGGTAAAAATCATTCTTAATTTTATAAATGACTCTGTTATTTAGTAAAATATGCTAGAATGCTAAGTTTTGTGTCTCATGTTGTATATAAAATAAGATTTTCACTTGTGTAGATCGATAATTTTGTACAGCAAATCAACATGTAGTTACTTAAAGATATATGCTTTATACGGATTAAACAGTAAAGACTAAAAATTAATAAAGCTAAATAAGCATCGAGAATCATCCCTACTCCATAAAAATATAAGAAAATCATAGTTATTATAGGTGCAACACCGGAAGTTTTAGAATCGATTATAGTAAAGTACGACAAGTGATCATAAATATGCATATTTTTCAAATTGTCTATTTTGTTCTGTGTAGCTCCATATTAGACTTCTTTTTCATTCAGCCAACATTCTATTATAAACTAAAAACTCGTGATTCCAAATATAATGGACAATATATTATGTGTATTGTAAATATGATTTTTCAGTGTGTATGAGCTCTTATGTATATGTGATTAATAAAATATTAAGTAAATATAAAACAAACTTTCCATTATATAATAGATATGTTTATACATATATATAAGTTTATGAGGCATATTAGATAGTAAGGTATCTGATTTTGTATATGTATATATATATATAACAATAATAATCTTTGTCAATTTTGTTTCTTACTGTTCAATGATTTCTACATTTTGAACTCCATAATTCATTCGTTAACCCATAAAAAGATATATTTTAAAAATCTAAAGTAATAATAACTTTAAGTTAAAAAGAATCAATTTAAAATTAGAACATTGAATTAAACACACAATAAAGACTTCTCGTCGTCAGCCAATCCAGGCCAGGCCTATGTCCAGCAGTGGACTGCCACAGCTGGACATAGGCCTCCCCAAATTTGCGCCGGTCCTCCGCAACCCTCATCCAGCCCCTCACACTTCTAAGTCATGTCAAAATTAAGTATCAGTCTTTAATATGTGGTTGGTCGTGATGCACTGGTGCAGCATCCAACTGTAAATACGATCGGTTGAGTTCCACCAGTCAACGTCTCGCCATGCAATGTCTCGTATTCGGCGGAAAGTAAAGTAGGAAGTGTCTTGTCACTAGGTACTTCCTATCTATTCTGCTATCCGGGATATGAAAATGAATGATTAAATTTAAATTTAAGATGACGTACAGTAGTGAGTGGAATGATGTACTTTTATGATTTCCTCGTCTGCATTATTACAATTGTTACCTTATAATAGGAATTTGAAGTGTTTTTGATACCAAGCAAGCTTCTCTTAACAAAGAATCTGAAGAATTGCGAAGTTGTTTTCAAAATTGAAAAGAACAAATGTATTGTTTAAAATAATATCTTCTGTAACGTATCTGTGGAAGTAGTATATTACAACACCTTTGATAGAACTTTCCTTGTATTTAAATATTAGTATATCAATCTGCTGTAAGAAAACTTTATTTTAACTTATCTCTTGTTATCAGATTTAATTGTTTTTTATATGTTTCCTGATATATTATTCTAGACAATATTAATGGTACCATATTTTATAAGCATAGTCCTGATATCCTTGATAAGGCGACCAGGTTCACGAGAAAATAATTTTAGAGTGAATTTTTGATTACAATTGCTCAAAATAATAAGATCTTTAAATTTCACTATTTTTACAGAAAGCTCATGTAATAAGAAATGATTAAGGTTATTTTTATATATAATTATAAAATAAAGATAAAAAAATAGCCGGCCATTGCGCAGTGGGACAGAGTCTGACTGTAAACGCGATCGCCTATGAGTCCGATCCCATGATTTAAATATAATTACTCGAGGGAGTAATTATATTTAAATCATTTTGACTTCTTCGCTCTAGTAAACTCAACATGCAATATATCGAATTTGGTGAAAAGCGTAGTACGGAGTGTCTTGACATTAGGTACTTTCTGTCGACCCTGCTATGCGAGATAAAAGTGTAAACCTAAAAAAATGTCATTTTTCAGTTGGACAAAGTTTCTTTCTTTCTATATTTTTATAACCCTTCCCTAATTTTACTGTACCGCAAGCCCACAGACTATACATATATATTAACGTCAAAACAAATATACTTTATTTAAATTGAAGTTGCATAAAACTTCTTAGCTATCACAGCGGGTGGTCTATAAAAGCCTTTTCGTGTCAACTGCAATGTAACCCGTGTCAAATTTTGATAGATTGGGTTCGCCTTGCGCCACACTGACTTGTCACTGACGTACGCGTATTATTGAAATATGCCTGTCCATCTTATTGATTGAATTATAAAGATATTTTCTTTTATTTGCTTATAAAATACAAAAGATTTTAATCAGTTTTTCGTTTGGTAAAGCGAGATCCGTAATTGTTTATTTATAAAGCTATCGATTTGCTATCTGAAAATTGTATTCAAAACATATAAATACACCTTATTGTTATTTATATATAATATTAACTGTGTGGAAAGATTTGAATAATTCATTCATTACAAGATTGTTATGTAAAATATCACATAAAACGCTGAAAATAGACTATATATTGAAACAATGAATATTAAAACATAATCCAAGGCCTTCAAATCATCGTAGAATATTGTCAATTATTTTCTCCATCAATACCACGATCAGCATATTAATATATTTTTTAATTATTTCCGCCCCGAAAAAAGGATTTGCTTGAAATCCGACATTTCCATTATACTCGTATCTATATAAGTAGTGCCTTTCTCTTTGATTTCTCGCATCTACCGTACGTATATATGAAGACAGGCAGATATAATGTAATTGTAAGATTCCATTCTCTGAATATTGAAATCTTATTTCTTGGACATCGGAGCTCAACGCCGCACCGTTCATAGTTGGACATATTATTTTTTTTTAAACAATTCGTTGACTGCTTTTGAAATACATATAACTAAAACAAATATATTGGATATGCAGAACTCAATGCCGCGTTTTGTTTTGTTGTAGGTAAATAACAAAAATTTAAATATCGATCGAAATCAGTAATATCGTGTTTACAGTCTTTGGATGAATTGTATACTGCGCCACTGTTGCCTCAATAAAATATTCCAACATTTAGATTTATTCGGGTGTCACGGATCGGGATAAAAAATTGTCACTGTAAGAGGATCAAGTACACCTGACATCGGAGTAGTATCCGTTGCGTGTTAACATAAGTAAAGTTTGGATGTAAAATATATTTGGGCATGAGAAGAAATTTAAATTCATGGTATGCGGCTTCACGACTTAACACGCAAATCGAGACGATTTTCGATTTTCTCGCCGTCATGACATTAAGTACTTTCTGTATATATATATAAATATATATATATATATATATATATATATATATATATATATATATATCCATAGTATAGCAGGGTTTAAGCCAAAATTAACCACCAAAATTGAAGCTAAAAAACTACCGAGTCAGTTGGTTACCTGTACGTAATAGATTTATCAAAAGGCATCAAAGCGGGTCACACAAGTTTTTTTTACATAACCAAAAGGATCAAGAACACACCTGACATAGTACGGGGTTTCAGTGCCGTGTTAACATAGAAAACCTTTTGCGATATTACTCGGTTTTACTTTTATATGACGGGCGTTGATAGATTTCGGTCCAATATTTTTCTTGGGAAAGATTTTATTTTCCATAGCACGTGATTTTTGTTGCTGAAATATTTAAATCCGTTGACGTGTATAATACGCGTTGCCTTAGCAACGTGCTTCTTATATATTTAATTTGTGTTATATTTATCTATGTCATAAGAAGTGAAGGAAAAGTTTGAACCTCTTTTACAAAGATAATGCGTACAAAAATGTTTGAAATTTAGCTAAGGTAAAATCTTTTACGGAGAAGTGAAGGGTCCAGAAAGTCAATAGTTTTAATAATATTGTATTAGAACATTAGTTCTATATAAATAAATAGAACTGGTGTGCCCCTTTTGTAATTTTAAAATTAACACTTTTCATTAAAGGCATGTTTGCATACACGACACCTATCTCTAAATATTTTTTTTATCTGTCTGTTTATTCCGGCCAATCTGTGGACCGATTTTCAGCGGTATTCATTGGCCGATAGCTGATGTAATAAGGAATAATTTAGGCTATTAAATTGCGTTCGAACGAAGTCGCAAGCACTGCTTGTTAATAAAATCAATATCACTATCATGTGTTTGACTATAAAATATACTACTTTTCTATAAAACAACAGTTGGCAGTTGGTTATGAGAACGCTTATACGCTATTTATATTATTCATATAAAAAAATCTTCCAGTCATGTGGGATTCAAACCCGTAACTGACGAATGGCGTACATTATTTGTAATACTCATGTTGTATTAAAAACAATTTTGCTCAACAAAATCACAGTTACCATAATGCGTATAATATAGTCATTTCCTTTTGTTTTAATACATTAATAACGAAAACATGTCGTGTCCCGATGTCAGCGGGGCTCGAGGTTTGATTAATTATATTCGTCAACCCTTAGTCATGTGATATGAGAGCAAAAAGTTTTACCAAGCCCCCGCCTTATGTCACTGGGTCGAGTGGCAAGGCAAAATAAGTTAGAGACGGTTATTATACATTTTGAAGTCATTTTTTTTAAACATTTATATGTATATTATTCACAAAAAAAATGTTCTTGTTTTGTTGTTAATATATTTCTTTTATATTACTTCTTAGTTATCACTTTTTTTCATAAGCATGAAATCTTTACATATTATCAATTAAACAAAGCAGCCTTACCTTAGTTACCCTTTAGTCCACTTAGTGGGATAGTCAGAGACAAGCTAGTGTCAAAACACTATATTTATTTCCATATTAATAATTTATTTAATTAAATTCTAATAAAACAATTACAAATTATTTCCATAATGATTTGCTTGCCAATTTATACAATTCTATATATGTTATACATAAACTGTATGAAATTTAATCTACTTCATACAATACTTTTGATTTCTCTCTAATATTATTAAATTTCTATAATGAAATATATATTTAGTTTTTTATAACAATGACATAAGTGGTTAAAAAATTACTTATTGTAGAGATTTTTTTGTATCAGATATAACACCATACCAGTACCATAGCGTAAAGATATTCCATCTAAAAAACATTTTTAAAAAGCATAAATTTTTAGAACGCAGTGGATTTCGAACCCGCGCCTCTTGGAAATATGACCTATGCACTATGATCGCCAAGCCATCTACTACCACTTGCATCTACATTCTTATACGTTTTATTACAACTTATTTACGTTGTTAGCATCTCTTTAGAGAAATTTTTACAGATTTCTGTTACCCAAACATTATTAAAATATAATCGTTTGGTAATAGATAATGCTGTTTATTTTAATATTTTACTATTTATAAAGTATTATTTAAAAAAAGATTCTAATTTTAAGTCTGGAATAACACTTGAAATCTACATTCCCAGAGTAAATTTTTCCATTTATAATATATTCTTTAAAAATTCTTACAAGTATTCACGTTGCTACGGGCAACAGTACGAAACTAATCACTTTATTATTATTTTGTCTGTTCTCTTTAAAGCTATAGTTTTAATATGTAAAGCTGTCTAGAAACTTATGTAATCCAAACAGTAAAGTTCACTCTCACCAACTTCGGGTTCTATGAAATCAGATGTTATGTACAGTGGTAATTAAATTATACAAAAATGACGGTGTATATTATAAGTAAACGAAAATAGGAGTAAGATCTTTGATTTTCGCGATTTTTATAGATTTTAAATGAAACTATTTAACCGGATTGATCGCGTATATTTTGGTATTCGAAAATACATTTTTGGACACTTCACGTACACACTGTGACCACGAACACTTTACAGTAGTCCGTGGTCACAGGTACCTGTGTCCGAAAATGTATTTTCGAATACCAAAATATACGCGATTAATCCGGTTAAATAGTTTCATTTAAAAAATAGGAGTGGCGTTGAGTGCCGCAACTTAACACAGAATGAGTTGGCATGTCAAAAAATGTAGAATAAAGTGTCTTGACACTGATTTCTCTGTCCCAAATATACTTAATAAGAAAAACGTAGAACTGACATGATAAAAATATACAAATAACGTTTAAAACGGAGCACTGATATGTTACAAGCAAGTACAGATGTATGTAACGATTGATTGATTTTCATTCGAATAAAAGATCTGGTTTTGGTTAGCAAAATGTCCCATATGTCCCTCATACTCTTACTTCCATAATATTTTGCACATGTAATTTTATAAAATAAAGGTTAAAAAATAGCCGGTCGTGGCGCAGTGGACAGACTGATTGTAAACGCGATCGGCTGTGTGTTCGATCTCAAATCGGGGGAGTGATAATATTTTCACTTCCTCGCTCTGGTAAAATAAAGCGCGGCATTGAGTTCCACCACTCAACACGCAATGTCTCGATTTCATTCGATGGAAAGCAAAGTACGGAATGTATTGACACTAGGTACTTTCTGTCTACCCTGGTATGCAGGATAAAAACGTGAAGCTAAAAAAAGTATGTGACAAGCGTTTATATAAAATGTTGCATTGACTATAACTAATAAATATTTAATTTAAAAAAAAAAAACAACATCTACTTTGAGTACTAGAACAAAATAGAACCTCCTTGCTTTTTCTATAAACTAATGTCCAAATAAAATCTAAACTAAAATATGTTTTCAGAACTATCATATTACGTAATTGTACAAATCTCTCATGATTTTTAATTATATTTCAATATTAATTTTTTATATAAAAAAAATATTATTTAAAACTTAATTACAAGTTTAATTATACAAGGTAATCACTATATTGATTAAATGCGACTAGATTGTATGACGAGTCTGCTCATAGACGCCTAATTGCCATGCTCCTGTGTTTATCTTTGTATTTGTATAGAGATAAACATAGCTTATATTGCATGAGTTAGGAACTATAATTAGTGTAATTTATGCTTATTATTGAGATTCTTGTATGGTCAGGATTAAAGGCAGCCTTCTACAGAATTATTTAAATGATATTGTATTGAGAGCGCACAATAAGTTCACGCTGAATCCCATATTGAAAAGTAGAATTTGTCTAAAAATACTGTATACGTCTAAGTAAAATATTATTTTGTAGGCAATAATGAGAATCAAGATACTTTGTTATCTACTTTATGCACAATTGTAAGAAAACATCATGCTTTATTTACTCAATTAAACATTCCCGTTTGTTCGAAATCGACCTCTTAAATGTCACATTTATAGTAATGCAATGGTATCCTTTACGATATGAAAGCTATGTATTAATTATTACTCAGACAATTATGTTTGTAATTTTTTCACGCTTTATCTCGCTTAGCGGGGTTGTTAGACAATCCATTTCCAATATATTTTATTCCAATATAATTTAGTTTTAAAATAATTATCGGAAATGCAAGCAAATAAAGGTTTAGGCAATAACATTATAGATTTTGCGTTTTAAAATGACATCGCAACAGGTTTAAATACGTACTGATTAGGACTAACGAAAATTATTTATTTACATATGTTATTGGATATTAGACCTAAATATTAGTAACTAACTAGACATTATCTGAGTTCAATATCTATATTCTAGAGGAAGTCATTTAGATAATTATATTATTACAAAACACCATCTTTCTTACTACTAAGACGTGCCTTCTTTTGCTCGATGATATATATCATCGAACGAAAAATCGACAATTAAAGTAGAATTTGTTTCGAATAGTAGGTTGTGACCAGTACTATCCATTTTTTTAAATTCTAACGTAATTATTATTATTTCAATATTTTTAACGTGTGTATTCTAAAATTACTATAAAAAAATAAATTGTTATATAAGTATAAAAATAAATTTATCACCCTGTTGGTTGGTAATTAGTGTAGTTTTTATAATTTGTTTAGCTTCATGCTTTTATCTCACATAGCAGAGTAGATAAAAAATACCTCAAGACTTCGTTTTCCGCCGAATTTGAGTGCCGAAACTCAACGCCGCACTTTATCTCTACCAGAGCGAAGAAGTGAAAATAATTTAAATATAATCACTCTACTGAGTGGGGATCGCACCCACAACCGATCGCGTTTACAGTCAGACGCTGCGCCACGACCGGCCTCTTGTTTCTATAAATGATAAACATTCTTCTTCATATCTACATTAGTCTGTATTAGACGTAACTATTTAATTAAGTGTACTTGTCTAGTCCACTCATTTAATGCTAGGAATTAAATAGGAACATACTGATTATAAAAAAATATATGAGGCCGGTCGTAGCGTAGCGGGACAGCGTCTGACTATAAACGCGAACGGTTGTGGGTTCGATCCCACTCGGGGTAACGATTATATTTAAAGTACTTTTATTTCCTCGCTCTGGTAAGATAAAGCTTCGGCATTGAGTTCCACCACTCAAAACGCAATGTCTGTAAGTATCAAAAGTACACATGGTGTGTCTTGAAACTTGGTACTTTTCTGTCTTCCCTGCTATGCGGTATAAAAGCTTGAATCTAAATAAAGTATATGAAAGATATTGTGGTGTACTAATTACTAGATAAAATTTATCTATATGTACATATATTATATAGTATATTTGTTTGTCCCGAGAATAGTCAACTTTCATCGTTTAGTCCCGCCACAAGTAGAAAATGTACAACCATACAAAATTTTCCTTGCCTAAGTTACAAAATATATTTTTTTAAATATTCTTTCTTTCTTTTTCCCAAGGAGTAAGAAAGCTCAATGCCATCCTCGCCTCAGGCGCAAGATCTGGAACGTGGAGGATAGAAGCCCAATGTGGAGGGGGATCCGCTCGAGTGGATCTTACTGTTGGTTCAGGGTTAGGCAGTACTACATCAGCTACACCAGCTGCAGAACAACATTATGTGGAACTGAAGTTTGCTGACAGTATGCGAAGGCGATATAAACCTGGCTTACCGTTTGTTGGGAGAGTAAGTATTTATATGTCTATATACAACATTGTGCTTTTTGTAGAGTAATTGTAAAGCTTTAGAGGAAAATTACAGTTTGAGTACCTTTTACGTTTTTCTAGTCTTGTATTGTATTAGTATTCTCGTGCTAACCTAACTTGGTTAGGTAATAGAGATCCTAACTCCATTCCCTAGTCACAAAAAAATATAATATTTTTGATATATACTTTGTATTAATAATAATTATTAAACAACAAATAATTACATCAAATAACTATTTTTAGAAGCTGTTATTTAACTTACCGTGTTAGTTAGTTAGCTAGTGTATGTGAGATCTTTCAATTTTATTTTAATTTACTTTCCAGTGTCCAATTGTATTAAAATTTAGCATATATCTTTAGTTCTGATAACAACGCTATTATATATAGTCAATATTGCTGTTAATACAAAATGGCTGCCACAACAAAATGTCCGATCACGTTTATTGTGCACTTCATCTAATATACTATTAAAATTTGAAATTAAAGATGGCTCCAATAACTATGTTTAAATAATTTATTTTATATTTATTACTTTATTTATTTAACAACTAGTTATTGACAAAATTTTTCAAATTTGTGTTTATAATTAATAAAACTTTATAGTTAGGACTAATAGCCTAAAGCCAAGGGATATCAAAACAAGCCAACTCAAACAATTTATATTGAAATTCATGTAATACAAGTAATTAACTGAAGAAATTTGAATATTCAACAGTATAATTCGGTATATTGTTTACATTTTCTTATTACGATCAATGCGAGAATTAAATATTCGATTTGTTCTATTCATTGACAATTATATTAGAAATCTAGAAATAGAAAACGAAATAAATTGCTTTAAAGTTTTAAAAATCAACCCAATTGCATATAATTGTTTTTAGCTTCACGCATAATATCCCGCATAACAGGGTAGACTGGAAGCCTATTGTCAAGACACTCCATACTCCGCTTTCTGCGGAATTCGAGGCGTTGCGTGTTGAATGGTGGAACTCAACACCGCGCTTTTTTAATATCAAAGTGGGGAAATTTAATTATCATTCCTCTAAGTGGGAATCGAACCGACAACCAGTTATATTCAAAATAAGACGCTGTCCACTGCGCCATGACTTTTCTCAAAGTTATTATTTAAATATTATGTACATACAGTATATAGTTGTTTGTACTCTCTAATGATCTTAATATTACTGTTAAAGAGGCACAAGTACTTAATTTAAGTTATCGGACGTCTGTAGGAAAATTTATGAAAATAATTTAAATTTTTATACATAGTTTTCAGTTTTAATAATGCAGTTCAAATTAATTTTAGTTTATTTTGATTGAGTTGAGTTTTATAAGATTAATTGTTTATAAGATATAAATGTGTTATGATTATGTCTTTATATATGCAGTTACTGATATAGGTGGAAATTTATTTAACATGTTATTGGTGTACACAGGTGATATGTATTTGCTCTCTAAAGATCTCGACAGGCAGAAGGTAGATGCGAAAGTGTTTTCTTTTCCTTTTTATATTAATAGTACAATCAATGCTGAGATTGTCGAAAAAAATCTTTTACGTTCTATGAAAGTGCTGAGACACGAAGGCCACAAAATGTCTATGGGTTTATTGCTGCATTCCATACTTCTTTATATGCTACACTATTTATACAAAAGCCACTTCAAGTTACAAAAAAAATCCTTAAAAATATCATAAGAGTATAATCTTAAAAAGTATATTGATAGTTGAATAGAAAAGAGAGAGAGGTCAGTCGTGGTGTAGTGAGGCACCGTCTGACTACAAACACGACCGGACGTGGGTTCGATTCTCACTAGGAGGAGTGATTATTTTTAAATTATTTTCACTTTCTCGCTCTGGTAAGATTAAAAGCGGCGTTGACTTCCACCACTCCATAAGCAATGAGTTTAATTCGGTGAAAACCGAAGTACAGAGTGTGTTGACACTCTGCATATTCTGTCTACCCTGATATGCGATACAAAAGCATGAGGTTAAAGAAAATACTTCAGTTAAGTATTTAATTTACTTCATTTACTATTTACATAGATCAGGCATATTTCACATCATAAATAGACTTACAAGAATCAGAGAGTGTGAGTTAAAGACAATATTGTCTTTAACAATGCCAGTATAAATCTACCATAAACAAATAATAATTTAGCCCATGTAAATATACTTGTATATTGAAAACAGTATTATGAATTTTATATATAAAAAATAAAGAAACAATATTCCTTACAAAAAATATTAGGTATATTTATTTCTGGTTTGCGCAATAGAATCGTTTATTCTAAGAAAATTTCTTTCCAGTCCAGTTCTGCACTTAAACTACAATTGTAAAATGATTCCTATCTAGAACAGCGAGCACTCGCCAAGTTATTCGAGCTATTAAAACGATCGGCTGGTGTTTATACAATTTTTATTGTTTATCGAACACATTTATAGTGTAGTCTTGAGACCGATCTAACTGTAAACGCGATCGGGTTTAGGTTCGATTGCTACTCGGGGGAATAATTATATTAAAGTTAATCTCATTTCCTAGCTTTAGCAAGACAAAACTCATCGTTGAGTTCTGCAACTCTACATGCATCGTATCGTATCGTATCGTCAGCCAACTGCAGTCCACTGCTGGACATAGGCCTCCCCAAGTTTGCGCCAAACATCCCGGTCCTCCGCAACCCTCATCCAGCCTGCTCCGGCAACCTTGCGTATGTCGTCAGTCCAGCGGGCCAGAGGGCGTCCTACACTACGTTTGCCAAGACGCGGTCTCCACTCCAGGACTCGTCTGCTCCAACGGCCATCGGTCCTGCGACAGACGTGACCGGCCCATTGCCACTTCAGCTTACTGATTTTGCGAGCTACGTCGGTTACTTTAGTTCTCTCACGGATAACCTCATTCCTGATTTTATCCTTGAGAGAGACCCCGACATAGCCCGCTCCATAGCTCGCTGAGCGACTTTAAATCTGTGGACCAGCCCTACTGTCAGTGTCCACGTCTCGGCAGCGTATGTCATTACAGGTAGGACACATTGCTCAAAAACCTTCGTCTTTAGGCTTTGCGGAATTGTTGACGTAAGGACTCGACGGAGCTTGCCAAATGCCGCCCAACCCAACTGAATCCTCCTATCCGCTTCTTTCTCGAAGTTGTGTCGGCCAAGTTGTATTGTCTGGCCTAGGTAGGTGTAGTCCTGTACAACTTCAAGAAGAACGCCTTCGACCCGCACTGGTCTCGGCATGACGTTTCTGTTGAACATAACTTTTGTTTTGTCCAAGTTCATACCAAGACCAAGACGTCGGGAGGACCCATTTAGACTCTACATGCAAAATCTTAAAATTGTCAGAAAGCGGAGTACAGAATGTCTTGACACTAAGTACTTCCGGTCTACCCTGCTATGAGGGATAAAAACCTGACGCTGACAATCTATTTTTTATTTAAAGCAAACATGTATCGATCACATTGTACTAATATTTTTTTGATATCAAAAATTTTTTGTTCTTATTGTGATATTTAAAACATTTTCAAATAGATGTTATTTAGACTTCTACCATTCGTTCGTATGAACATAATATCCGGATATCTTGAGTTTTTCCCGTTGGTATTTATGGTAATCCGCCCTTAGTGGAACTATGTCAGAATTTCAACTTTTTGCCCCGTTTCTCGTAAGTTAGCACTTCCGTTCATCGTAAGCTACTATGCTCAAATATAGGATTCACGTCACAATTAAATAAATACTAAAATATTTGGAAAATGAATGATAAAACGATTAGTTTTTTATACGAACTTTTTATTAGAAAACGTTTATAATATCTCTTAAGCTTATATTATACAGTATCATAATTTTTACTTTATATAATGCACGTACAAAATATAACATATAAATATTCAAAAGGTGCTCCCTCATATTTCTTTCGACATCCCTAAATGAAGCACAGTTTTCCTTCTACCAGCATATGGGATACCTTATAAAACTGACAAAGTACTCATAAACATTATACTTTAATGGCACTTCGTATAATGTAGGAAAAATTCATATAAACGCAAAAATAAATAGTGAAAATATTGTTCGTAAGAAGTGGGAACGAGTTCTGGTGACGTCAAGTTAATAATATTAATTTTTTCCAGCGATTTTGTATAAAGAAGATTTTGATGTTAAAACGAGCAGAATTTAGAGAATACAGTTGATATTTGATTTTAAGCCTATTTAGAAATACTGCAAGCTATGTACGGAAATAAATCCAGGATTTTTTTATCTACACAAATAAATAAAATTTGATTGTCTGTTTGTAATATTAAAACAACTGCTTTTAAACACGGTATATGTATATATCCAACTTTTCCTCAGACGTCTGATAATTTAAATTCAGTACTTGAGCGTCTTTAACAGTATAACATCCTGAACAATAAGATTAAGATCATTAGAGAGTACAAACAACTATATAATGTACCTAACATTTAAATAATAACTTTGAGAAAGGTCATGGCGTTGTGGACAGCGTCTTATTTCAAATATAAGTTTCAGTTGTCCGTTCGATTCCCACATAGAGGAATGATAATTAAATTTCTATTTACTAATAATACTTTGATAATACTTTGATATGACAAAAGCGCGGCGTTGAGTTCCACCATTCAACACGCAATAATTCGAATTCAGCAGGAAGAGGAGTGTAGAGTGTCTTGACAATAGGTTTCCAGTCTGCCCTGTTATGTGGGATATTATGCGTGAAGCTAAAAATAATTATAAGCAATCGGTTGGTTTTCAAAACTTTAAAGCATTTTATATCGTTCTCTATTTCTAGATTTCTGATATAATTGTCAATAATTTTTTTAAGTACAAATATTTCAACTGAGCTACGATAGCATAAAATAAAGCAATTATATCATGTTATATATTGTTTATTTATATAAGTATAGAAGCTATTGAGAAAACAAGCTAACTAAGCGTAATGCTGATATTGTGTTGCTGATAACTAACGATTGATATATTGAGTTCATCGATTGAAATCTAATGCAATGGCCCATTTGTTTTGTTAATATTGAATTAATTTATATATATATATATATATATATATATATATATATATATATATATATATACATACATATATATATATATATATATATATATATATATATATATATATATATATATATATATGCACACTCAGGGTAATGAATGTGTTAAAGTTTATGTTCCTTCTTCGCTCTGGTAAGAAAAAGCGCCCCATTAACTTTGCCAATCAACACCCAATATTTCGATTTCAGTTTGATAACAGAGACAAACTAGTGTCAGTAGTTTGTCTCTTTTAAACAGAATAAAGCGTGAAGCATTTTCAGGTATTTTTCATGACTAGATAAAAAAAAATGGGAACACTATACAAATTATATAACTTGCGCGTTGTATAAAGATTAGTTAAATAAAGCACAAAGTTATTTTTGCAAGAACTGTGTGCGTGTCATGCGAAAGAATAAAATAAATATAATCTAGTACAAATATATATATATATATATATATATATATATATATATATATATATATATAAAATAATAAATTATATCACTTTATTACATTATTCTACTTAATTACCCGTATGTACCATATAAAGCATAAGAAGCAAATAATTACAAATTAATTTCATTAGCTAATTCTTCGCTTGTTCAGTCTTCGTGAATGCCTCTTTGTGCGATATTTGGAGGAAAGTACAGTTAGTCATAATATTGATAATACAAAAGGATTTTATTTGCACCATTTTTAAATATATTTCATCATTTAACTTATTTTTTTAGCTTCTCGCTTTTATCCCGCATAGCAGAGTAGATAGAAAGTACCTAGTGTCAACACACTCCGTACTTCGTTTTCTACCGAATTCGAGACATTAAATGAGTGGTGGAGCTCAACGCCGCACTTTGTCTTTACCAGAGTGAGGAAGTGAAAATAATTTAAATATAATCACTCCCCCGAGCGAGGATAGAACCCACAACCGATCGCATTTACAATCAGACTCCGTCCCACTGCGCCACGACCGGCCTCAACTTTAATAATACTAGTTTTTTTTTGTAATTTAACCATCACAAAAGTTTCTTAAACTTCTTTTTTTAATACAATCAAAGTTATCTACTAGGAACCAATATAGGAATATCATATTAAATGTAATTTTATTATTTTTTAATGTGACATTCCTCAATAAGATTAAAAAAGTTTTTAATTCTAAACGTATATATATTATTAATTTAAACCAATGAAGATGCAAACCCGCGGCACCCGCGCAGCAGTAGATATTATTTCTAAGAAATTACTATTTGGCAAGAAAAAAATGCTATTTATTATTTTTTTTTACTATTGTAATTGAAATGCATTTGTCTTGGCTCAGGGAATATTAAATTTATCACATAAACAAATTTTCATTATCTTTTTTTAATCTTAAATAATTTAAATAAACATAAAATATTCACAATGTGAAAGATAGATATATATCTGTAAGTAATGGAAATACAAAAACAACATTCCTACCGCGTGCAAAGGGAAACATTACAAAATTCGCTTACATCGATTTGTATTCGGCACGTCCCGTCTATTCTTTCTTGTCTTGGCAGCGCTACAATATAATAAATTACACCGTGTCTAACGAAGGGGCTTTATATCATGATTTCTTTGTCGGCACTCTGTTTTGAATTAGTATAACTATCTGATGTTTTTGTTCTTATGATTGATTGCCTTATTACTGCAAAATACTTGGATCATACTGTACAATAAGGTTATAATTTTCATGTGAAATAATCTTCAATAACATCGCTAAGTAGGTTTTCGTTTATTAATGAAAAATATTTGAAACATTGTGACGATTTTACAAGCAAAATTAAACTTGCGGACAGTTAAGCAGTCTGTACTGATAGAATTCCATATAAAATATAATTCTACTGTGTGTAGAAATGTAAAATTCTAAAATTTTTGCAGTTTGAGTGCTATAAAATACCATTTTGAATTTTAAATTATTTTAACTTGATTGATAAGATAGAGTACGGCTCTGTGTTTGGATATTCCAAACGCAATTTAACACAGTAAACGATTAGGAGAAAAGTAATTCAAAAGTTAGGAGTAATTTTATTTCTATTGTATCAACTGACAGCCAAATGCCACCGCAGTTTACTTGTGCCCATGGACAACTGTAAAGTGTTCGAAACGTCAGGTTTCCAAATATGTATTTTCGAATACCAAAATATACGCGGTTAATCCATTTAAAATAGTTTAATTTAAAAATAAAGTAAAATTATCTTCCAAAAATAACAAATCCCATAAAACTGTCTATTATAATCACTTACAATATCGTCATAGAAGTTAAAAAAATATATAAGCACGCCTTAAGGCACTTATAATTACTTAATAATGTTTAATTACATCTATTTCATATCAAAAGTGTCGGCAGGTTTGGAGCTAAGCCAGGTTGGGGTCGCCTAAATAACTTAATTAAGACTAAGTCGGTAATGCAATAATGATCCCATTTTATCCATAGCCTAGAACTTTATGGAATTTATAATTTCAATTCTTATTCTAATTAATAATGTTAAATACTTTTTAGAAAATAATTATTTCTTGTAAATAAAAAATTATTAAAACTACTTCACTAATTTTGATAATTGTACGTTTAAATAAAATAAATTTAAAAAATACAAATTTTCATTCAATATTTTTCACCTACTCAAATAATTTCAATATTTTATACGTCATTCACTTAATATTATTACACACTATTTTTTATATAATACACTAAACATAATTCCTCCTTTTTCTGCATGGGATTCGAACCCACTATCACATTTACGACTAGACGCCGTCTTTGTTTTTGCCGTCTGTAGAAGATATACATTAGATATACAGGCAAGTCGTGGTCCAGTGGGACAGCGACTAACTGTAAACGCGATCGGTTGTAGGTTCAATCCCCACTCGGAGGAGTGATATTAATAAATATTTAAACTATTTTCGCTTTTTCGTTCTGGTAAAAAATAAAGTGCGGCGTTGAGTTCCACCACTCAACTCACAATGTTTCGAATTCAGAGGAAAGCGAAGTACAGAGTGTCTTGACACTAGATACTTTCTGTCTACCCTGCTATGCGGGATAAAAGCGTGAAGCGAAAAAAATGCATTTATCTATTATATACTTCTGTGAAATAATTTAAATTATCTTTTAGGTTGAAGCAATGAGCACTGAGAAGCGTGTTCGAGTTCGGGTGAAGCTGTACGATGACAAAACCGATATCTACAGTCAGGATATTGACATGTCCACTGGAGAAGGCGGTTTCATCGTGCCCACTGTAATGGCTGATGCGCCTTACGTTAACTTACAAGTGAGTCATTATTTAATTATTATTATTTTTATATAATCATAAAAATATGGTAAAAAAAACCAGTTTAAACTATTCTATTTATTAAGCGTAGGTGTGAGATTTTAGTACCTGCCTCTACGCTAAATGATATAACTAAAGTAAAATTGCGTAAACGACGTAGGCTGAAAATTAAAAATGTTAAGATAAAGTTCGAGGAGTCAAATAAAATATACTTTGTTATGTTTATGTTAATTTTATATATAAACTAGACGTTCCCGTGATTTCGTTTGCATGGAATATAACATCTCTGTATCTTTACTTTATAAATTAAAAATAAAGTTATATTATTCCTTATAACATGAGCTATATTCAAAATCAATCCAGCTACATAGAAAAGCCAAAATGAACATACAGACAACAAAATGAGTAAAATGTTATTTTGATTGATATGCACCGTATGTACATACATATGCGTTTAGTGAAAGTCTGTTATTTTTGCGTTACAAACAGATGGTGGAATGGTTAACTGCGTACAAAATCATTAAAATCATAATATTATTACATTATTATCATATTAATATTATTGCTATAATAATAACATCATATATTATATAGGGTATACTATTTTATGTAGGGAAATTTCTTTAGATTAGTATGCTAGGAGTATTATAATAAGGAAAATCGTAACTTAGACGAAGTTCAATAAAAAAAGAATAACTTAAATACTAATACTAAAACATATAAAGGCATAAACCGTACACCATTTTAAAAATGATTTAACTTAATAAGATATTTGATTTTCTTGATTTTTACACATTGTAAATGAAATTATTTTGACGTGGTCACAGGTACACTCTACCTGAGACCACGGACTACTGTAAAGGGTATCCAAAAGTGTATTATTGAATACCAAAATATACGCGATTAATCCTTTTAAAATAGTTTCATTTTAAACTTATTAAACTAGTCAAAAGAAAACCACAACCCTTCAGCTTTTAACAGCATCATTTGGTACAATTGATAACTAATTTTACAATTTTAATCACCGCCATCTAACTACTGTAATGTCGAAAGTTGTCAAATTAATAAAGTCAATCCCAACTGGATATCGAATGTAATTTTAAAGTTTTGAATCAAATCTCGTCAATCCGACCGCAATGTGTCACCAAAAACTGTTTAATTCGGATCAGGAAGACGATTGGCTCAGTCCGAATTGGCCGTTCGCGCCTCTAACCTCATTTACTTTAATCGTCTCATTAATAGGCTCGGAACTTCTGAAACTCGGATGCCCCAGGATAGTAATCGTCGCACTACTGCGGAATACAAATAGCGATATTTTGGCCCTCAGCTCTGTTGGTAACGTCTTACGTTAATCTCGGTAAAGCACTGGCGGGTAATGCAGTATTAGATTGGATAACACTACTGGAGTTAATACTACAATCTTTGTTGATGGCCTCTGAACAAATCGTTTAACCTAAACGATTTAGGAGTTTTATTATTCAGTTTTCGATGAAATTTGAAATTGGGAATAATCGTTTTACTTTATATATGAGTAATTTTGTATTGATATAAAATGGTTTTGTTGGGTGAGATGTATGATATCGTCGTGGTGTGGTGTAAATGGTAAATGATGGTAATGGGTTCAATTTTCGAATAGGGACATTATTTAATGTAAAGTATTTTAATTTCCTCACAATGGTAACTGAATTGGCGGTGTTAGTTTTGTCACTCAACACTATAATGTATTGAATTGAGGCAAAAAGCGAAAAGCGGAGAGTATTTGAAACTAGAAAAAAATATTTTATTCAATAAAAAAAAGAGAAACTAAAGATATGAGTTCTTTTTAGTATATTGTTATCACAATATTAAATTATTTTGAATTTAATTTTAACTAAAATAATTATTTTCTATCGTATTTCATATAGTGACAAACGCATTCCTCATATCTGTATTAAGTGTTTATTTCACATTAAACGGCATATTTTTACGATATTTCGCTCACTAAATTTGCTAATGGGCTCTTAAGGAATAAGTAAATATACCGACTGTCAGACTTTGCATTTTATAATATTCATAAGGCAGGTTAGGCAAAAAGCCTCCGAGAGATTCAGTAAAATGGAAAATGTTTTTGTCTTCATTTTAAATCGACCGTAAAAGTACGAAGCTAGCTCAGTCTTATTTTTTGAAAACAGATATTAACTAAATTTTATATAAAAAGTCTTAGGAATTTGCGTTTTGTATAATAATTTTATATAAAAAACGTAAATTTATGCTTTAACCCGTGTCATCAATCAAGCTTATAACCTAGTGTCAAGACACTCCGTGGATCTCTTTTCTTTTTATTTTCCCGGAAATCGAGACATTGCTTGTTGAGTGGTGAACTCGATAAATTTTATTTATAACATAACCATGCAAATAAAATTAATAATGAAATATACATAATATAATCAATCCTACGAGTGGGAATCGAGCCCACAACCAATCACGTTTACAGAGGCCACGAAGACCATGCCATTCTAAGAACGAAAATAAATTAAATTTATTTATTCACTGTTTTTATCGTTCTAACAGGGAACAATTTCATATAATAAATCTGAATAAATATAAAACTTAAGCAAACTGGACGACACACCGTGTATCAAAAATATAAGTATAAAAAAAGGTAACCTGTAAAGAAACTAGGGGTGAAGCTAATAGAAGCGTGTTAAAAAAATCACCTCATAATATCACAACCTATTAACATATAAAATACACTAAACCACTTAACCTAAGCACTTACATACCAGTGCACTTTAAAATAAAATATAGAGAGCTAGACTAGAAATTTTAAAATCCATCTTCCTAACGTCACTCGAGGAAAGCAATTACTGGGTCGGGAGTGGTTATGACATAGTCATCATGCAAATACATCGCTGCCTGAACGGGATTGGCAATCCGGCTAAAGTGCTTTAGACCTGATAACTATCTTATGAATTATTATGTAAGAGAACGTGACGAGAGAGACACACAGCCTATATGAGCAATAAACATGCTCATGGGCTGTACTGAATATTTCATTGGAGTGTGAAGTGGTTTCTCTGGAACGTTATGTATAATATAATCTTTATGTAACTACACTGTGGAATAAAGAAGTTTATCTTTCAAATATCTTTATTTGCCAGTAGTATTAATAAACCATGAAGTTTTTTAAGCCTATGTCGTATGACTATTGAGGGTATATTTATATATTTTTGTACTAGAAAAAAATAAAATGTGCAAATATTAATATAGGGTTCCGTGTTACAACATTTTTAAATAAATGAAAAGTGATAAACATAAGAACTGTTATTTGGAAGATATATTTATATTTATAAAAAAATCAAAAAAATTGCTTAGTTTAACAATAATGTACATATAGTTACTTATATTATTTAAATACAAATTATATAATATTTGTTGAACAAAATAACCGTATATCATACGCTTTGTGATCAATTAGACTGAATGTAACAAGCGAAAGTGGAAATTGGTTTCAATTACAGTGTTAACCCGTAGGAAGGAAATAACTTAGTTTCTGATGGCTCGACGTAATTACCCAACGACAGATCGTATTGATGTTCACACAAACACGTGAAATAAATCTATATATCGAAAATCTAAACTCACAATAGATATCTCGCAGGGCCCGCCCTGGGTGGTTTTTTAGAGGCCGGTCGTGGCGCAGTGGGACAGCGTTGTGGGTTCGATCCCTACTCGAGGGAGTGATTATATTTAAATTATTTTCACTTCTTCGCTCTGGTAAGACAAAGTACGGCGTTGAGTTCCACCATTCAACACGCAATGTCTCAAATTCGGTGGAAAGCGAAGTACGGAGTGTCTTGACACTAGATACTTTCTGCCTACCCTGCTACGCTGGATAAAAGCGTGATGCTAAAAAAAACAAAAAAAAACAATAGATATGAGTTTGATTAAAGTTATATAAAAATTTTATTTACAAATAATTATATTATTATAAAGTATTGTATAGTATTTTCAAAAATCAAAGTACAAACACAAATTAAAGTTGATTTTATATGTATGTATAAATACTTTCATATATTTTTATAACTAACAAGGTAAATGTAGTGTTACCAGAAATAATAGAAAAAGTTTACGTCTACATATTATAGAAATTATTGCATTACATATATAAGTAGAAGACATCGCCGCACTGTGACCACATCTGATTGTTAACACGATTGGTTGTGGGTTCAATTCTCACTGGGGGAAATTATTGTATTTAAAATTTACTCTCATGTTCTGCTGTGGTAAGAAAAAGCGTGGCGTTGAGTTCGCAACTCAACACGCAATGTCTCCATTTCGAGCGGAAATATTCACCTGTAAATCATGTAGATATAACAGTTTATAAAACACAGATAAAAATCAACTACGAATTTTAAATTAAACTATTTTAAACGGATTAATCGCGTATATTTTGGTACACTAATCCGTTGTCAGTTTATTTATGACCACAGACCATTGTAAAGTATTGGAAACGTCAGGATTTGGAAAAATGTATTTTTGAATATCAAAATATACGCTATAAATCCGTTTCAAATAGTTTCATTTAAAATGTGTAAACATTTCGAAAACGAAGATCTTATTAAGTACGAATTAACTTAGTTTAAGCAACACAACGTTCTAGTCGCTTTTATGAATTAATTTCATCTATTATCACCAAAAATGATGGATGACGGCGATATAGATGGCTGTTATTGATAAAAAATGGCCATACCCTTACTTTCTATATCACTTCCTTAATGTATTGTTACAATTATCCCCGTTATTCATCCTGCCGTTCTATTGTTACTTCGGGAAATTCTTTTTGTATTTTATCGGCGGACATTTTTTCAAGAGAGCTTCCGGGCCAACCTCCATCGACCAAATAAATTATACCAAGCCAGAGTCAAATAATCCCACTCCATTAAATCCGAAGAAAGCGTGGGCTTTTAAAAATATTAGTACACTAATCTCGTCTTAGGCAAAGTAGATTATGCTGAAGATGTTGAAATCATATTATCTTGCGCAAATAAATTCTTTAATCCTATATCGAAATATAAATTGTTATGGACAATTAACAATTTATTTTAATACGAAAATTTGGTTGCGTCTAATTGCTTATACGTTTTGTTACAACTTATTTACGTTGTTAGCGAGATGCTAATGTTGTGAGATTTTTTTAAAATTCCAGCTTGATTTTTTGCAGAAAAATTGTAAAGAAATAATCGTTTGACAAGAGAGGAGGCTAAAGCAAGTTTAGCTTGGTTCGAATGTCACTGCGTCCAAAATTACATAAATTTTTAAAAATATTTTCTATTTCCAAGTGTGGAATAATATTAGAAATAGTAAAAGAAATTATTATATAGTTTTAGAAATTAAATATCTACGAATAACTCGAATAGAATTTTATATTTAAATAGTTTAAATACAAAATTCTATTCGAGTTACGTCTCAGCAAAATTGTGGGTGACCTATAAAAGTACATCATTAAAAAATGACAGCGTTCAAGCCACCAGCTATTCTAGATCAGCGAAATCCCGAGCCAACGTTGAAGTAAGGGGATTTTGGCAACGAAATATACTTCACTTTAAGTAACTCCATTATCGAAATCACCAAATTTTCATGCTATCAACTTAGATTCATAAGTTACATGTATAAGATCGTAGATTTACGATTATTTTATTTTAGTATAAGAATATCGGACTATATGTCTTGTTTTTAAAACAACGGTTATCCGATGTAAACTACAAAGTAGCTAAAGGACTCAAGATACTGTACTTTATGTTAGAGAGAAAATCGATATTAATTTTTTTAATACTAACATTTATAAAGAAATTGATAAATAAGTATAGTTAATTACAGTATAATAAAAACACATATTAATAATAATTTTAAAATAACAAATTAACAAGTTTAATCATAAAATTAACAAATTATTTAAATTTTATGTTATTAGTAACTAAGAATCCTGTAGTTAGATACTGAAATAAAAACGATTTTGATATCGCCTAAGTATCCAAACGTCAGCTATAATATTATTATAAAACGTCAGTTTAAACTACCATTTGCTTGAAACTTGCCAATTTGCTCATCGGAAACCAACCCGTTGCTCAAAGGGTTAGCTAAGCTGAAATTTAGTTCGAAATCAATTCATTTGGCGGATTTGCAGAATGTGGTCTATCCCGAGATCATTAATTGAAGTTGAAGATTCAATCCGGATGGTCGAGTTTATTTTAATAGAGTATTGTAATTAATAATTACATTAATGATTACTAAGTATAAGCAAACCTAAAGTATTCACGTAAGGCTTAAAAAAGTGAAGCTGTTACCTTTACTGTTTATATCTGTACTTATTTTCAAGGCAATATAGTGTCAAGATACTTTTTTGACTGCTTTCAGCTTAAAATTGAAATGTTGGGTGTTCGTCTTACCAGAGTTTATTCCCCCGACTGGGAATCGAACCCGTAACACTATCTCTGAATGATAACTTCTAAATAAATACAGAAATAATTGTAGAACAGAGTGGCTGTTTTTTCTTTTTAACTCTAGCATTTCCAAGATCTACTTGGTGAAGATAAATTAAGAACAAAATGATTTTGGCAAAAACACTTGTATATTATAGGTATTTATTTTTAGCATAAGAAAATTATACTAGGACATAGCATTATTATAATAGCTTACAGGTCTATATAATTACGAAAGCTAAATATTTACGTCATACATTAAGGGTCCTTACCCTTAGGGGTCGATAAAATGTGACATTTCTTGATTCAATGGTGATCTTATAAAACCTATGACAAAGACAGAGTAGGGGTCAAAAAATTCTAAAAAACATCTTACGTAATAAAAATGTATATTATTAATCAGTATTACTCAGTCGGCTCGCCGGTCGCAAGTCGAGGTTTATGTCTCTCAGGGAGCGCAATTGCGATCGTCGACAGCCTCTGAAGCAGCCATGTTAATGCTTGCTTTTTTGCAGAAACAGAGACTCTCTTGTCGGTCAACTTCTTTTCGAACTGAATATATACTATATTCAGTTCGAAAAGAAAAACTAAATTATGTTTATTAATTATGTTTATTATTAAATTACTATTAAGATTGTTAACAAAACAATTCAAGAAAAACATCCAATTATTACTACTTGAAGATTCGTTGAGGCAAAAAGAACTCAACATTTGAAAAAAAAGATTTATTAAAGATCTCGACTCCAAGTTATATTAAATCCACACCCTAAATCTATGAGATTTACAAGATAACCACTGGCAACTTAGCAAAGTCAGCCCTTGCCAGACTAATTTCATTAATTTACATTGATTGGATTTACTGCGCTACGTCCAATTCACTTTTCATACTTTCTACACGTTTTAAAGCTGAGCTTCGAAAATATTCGCTTGATTAAAATTTTCATAATATCCTTTTTTTTATTTAAAAGTGATAAATATTTTTTAAAACTGTTACAACTCGTTTGCCTCAAAATAAAAATTCTATGAATAAATCTCGTAAAACACTGCCGTCTACCACAACCACTTTACTACTGCCTCTGTTGCATAACACGCAAGAAACCTTGGGCAAAGTTTACAAAGTCGGCCCAAGTCTAACTAATCGACGCTAATTGGATCCACTGATGTGTATTTCAAATATTGATTATAGTTTATAACATAAAAATATAACGGTATTTAAACGTCTCATATCAAAAGTTGACATTCTTAAAGAAGTTAAAAATATAGTTGGTGCAGGACGGAATGTCTTATTTTATTTAAGGATTACTATGTAAACATGGTATAAATGTCTATATTTTATAGTCAATCTACCGAGTTGATAAGATGATTAACACGCAGCGTTGAGTTTTATCTAACGTATACAGGCAGGAACAGATATACGAATTTAATACTTCTCTGTCTACTTTGCTGTGGAAGTTAAGCGTTAAGCGCTTTTTGTTGAAGCATTTTTGTATATATCTACGCAAAAATTTGGTGACGTTATATCGTTGGTTTCCATCATTTAACATTCCACAATAGTCTCGGTTGGCCGCCGAAAACACAGTATGAAGGATACTAGAGGAGGGTCACATAAAAAGCAAGAGAACACCCCGAAGGGCTTGTATGAAAAGGTTTATGAATGTGGATGAGGCGAAAGAGGTATGCAGAGGCCGTAGCGTTTGACACTCCATCTACTCTGGCTACCCCGCCAGCTTTATCCTGCACAGCAGGGCATTCAGAATCAACTTGGTGTTAAAACACTGACGTTAACTGCTTTCCTCTCGAAATCGAGATAACTTAACAACGTGGTTTGTCTTACCAGAGCGGTAAAATGAAAATAAATATGATATATAATTATTCATCTGAGTAGGATTTCAACCCACAATCCACCACAATCAGAAGTACAGTCAGAAGCTCACTGCATCACGATGGCCTCAACATATTATCAACTTAAACTTATATTCAAATAAACTTCTAAAATCACATCATTACACACAAGTTTGCTAATAATAAACCCCTCTTAAGCTTCTTATGCAAGACTGCAAGAAAGTCCTCTCCATAATTGCTAATGACCACTTAAAACTGTTATATAAATTATAGCTTTTTAAGTTATCTTTCTGTAGCGGTGGCTGTCTTCCAAACTCCTTTTACAAAGTTTGTATGCTTACAAACAAACTGAGGACGATTTAAAATTAAAGAAGCTCGTTTAAAAATATTTAATGAAATTCCCCAAGATATTCGTTACTACTATAAAATGTAGTAAAATTGCTTAATGGCGATAGTTGTAATTAAGCTTATATAGTAAATATTTATATACAAATATTTTTAAATGAAACTATTTAAAACTGAATTATCATGTATATTTTAGTGTTAGAAAATATAGACTTAAATCTGTTCAAAATAGTTACATTTAAAATATGTGAAAATCGCAAAAGTCGAAAATATAATTATAGATATTTTTTTATAATTTTCGCTAAAGATTCATTATATTGATTTTAACTTCTTTAAGAGTGTCAATATAGCATTTTTTTACATAACAATTACACATAGCAATTTATATATACGTAAATATTGTATTATTCGTCTGACTGTACACGACTGGTTGTGGTTTCGATTCTCGTTTGAAGGAGTTATGTTTTAAATTTATTTTCATTTCTTCGCTCTGGTGGACAAAGAGCGGCGTTGAGCTCCTCACTCAATACGCAATTTTGTGTGAAAAGCAGTCAACAGAAGAGTTTTGACACTAGGACTCTGATGAAGCGTCATATTCTGTCATTCCCATGTATAAGTTATTTATTAAATTCCATATCTAATAATAATACAGGAGATGCGAAAAGATAATAAGTAAGAAATTTTAGATCTAATAATCTCACGATAATCACTAATAAACGCGAACTCAATGTATTAGCATAAAAATATGAAAAGATAATGTTACATCTTTTGTTAATATGTTTGCTTTCTTAATTAAAGTCTCGAGGAAAATTAAAATAATATCAATATATATTTATATTATTAAAGCCATCATGATGCAGACTGACAGCGTACTGTAAGCGCGATTGGTTGTGAGTTCAATTCCTATACGGAGGTACTTGGTGCCACCATATGTTATTTTGCCCTGTGGTATAAAGCGTGAAGTAGCTTTGTTATTCATATAATTCTTTATTTACTGTTACATTTTCTTGGATCAAGAATTTTATACTGGCCTTTATTTAATTTAATAAATAATATTATTATAAATTAAATGATTTATAATATACAGGTCGTTGGAAAGGTTAAAATTCATAATTATAAAATTTGTACGAAAATATCACCAGTTGTGAAATACAATACATCGAGTGTATTAATACTTGTTTTTATTAATAAAGAAAATGAATTTCAGTTCCGCAGTGCCACCTCCTTTGGCTCGGTACCAACGCACTGCAACGTTTCGCTTCGACGCCATGTTTTTAAATTTTTCCATTTGGAAAGCCAAATTTTCTATTTACTCTTGTATTGTTAGAAAGTTGTAAAAATTGTCTTTGTTAGTAGTGAATGTTTTTATTGTTCTAATATGAAATATTATTTCAGTGTTCTATTTTTAAAAATTTGAAAATTTGGAACTTGAACAACATTAGGCTGTATATTTATTATATTTTGTCATTTAGTTCTTTCAAAAAATGTATGACATAAATTACGCGGGAATCGTTTGATATTAAATATTTTATATTATATTTAGGGTTAATATTTCAAGAAATTACTTGTATAATTTAAAAAAAAAACTTTCTAAAATATTTATAAAGGTGTATATACTACGGAGTTCATATATTATTTTCATTAAAAGTTACCGTCACAAAATACTACTTCAACATTTTGTATTAAGCCCCGAAACCAGTTCTGAGCTTAGAACTTCCAACATTCATGTGTATATTCCTACATTATAAGGTAAGTTACAACTAGTCTAAGTTGCAGTGATATAAACGTAGCTTTATAGTTATATAACTAGAAACAGTTTTTTTATCTTAAAATTCGATTAAAATTTAGCCTAGGCCATACCGGCGCAGTGACCGTCTAAATGTAAATGCATGGGTTGACTGTTACGAGTGTAAATTGGTCGTATGTTCGATTCCTACTCTGCAAAATGAATTTATCAAAAATTTGTTCTGGTAAGATAAAATGCAGCGTTGAGTTCAGCACTCAATATACAATGTCTTGATTTCGAGTAGAAAAGTAGTGAGGTGTTATGTCACTAGGTTTTCTCTGACTATCCTAATACACAGAATAAAATGTACAATTTGAAATACTATTTAGTTGTCAGGGAGGTCAGTCAGTCAGAGCATAGGACTTGCGACATGAGTGTAGCTTGTAAAAATTATTTCTAAACTTACTCTTAATTACTTCGTTGATACAAAATAATTATCAAGGGCTTAAATTAATTTATATATCATAAAATTACATATGAAAGTGAGAATATTATAATAAGAATAAAAAACCGTACATATATGATATAGGCACGTCGAGATGATGATTGGTGAAAGAATTGTAAGAAAGATGTATCAAGTAAAAGGGCGAAAGGTCGAGGGAATTTGTTGCACCTTTGAAAATATATCTGTAGAGGAAGGTATTTCAGTATTGGATACTATATACTTTTGAAAATCTGACGTTTCGAACACTTTATGGTAGTCCGTAGTGACAGGTAGACAGGTAGTTTCTTAATTGCCTCGCGTACTCCCCAATAAGAATCCATTCTTGTAGAATGAGTTGATTGTATCTTTGTCTCTGTTGTGGTGGATTTTAAACTATTTTTTTATAAGGGGCCCCAGGTAGCGGAAAGTTTTTAACCGTCTTCTACATAGAAATTAGGATGTTTTGTATTTCAATAAGTTCGTGGATCATTCTAGGATATTCTAATCTGTTTTTGCGGTTCTTCTATTCTACTTTCCCTACAGAGGATATGAGGTTTATTAAACCTGATGGGCTTATTTATTGTACGTTCACACACAGCTGATTCCAATACACATCCATTCTTGATTCAGAAATGCGTCCCTTCACCCTAATTCCGATGCTTCTCTTTATTTGACCATTGTAAAATAAACCACATTCAAAATTTAATTTGTAAACACCTACAGACTGCATAGAAGAATTAGTTTTTACTGAACTCAAGTATTGGCTCACTTTTTTATTAGGCTGAAATATAGTTTAAATGGAAGCTCTTCTTAAATGTTGCCAATACTATCTGTAACTTTCTTCAGAAATGGTAGAAGTGATGGCTGTCTCTCACCTGTAGTCACTCGTTGGTCTTCATATAGCACTAGCAGGAAAATAGCTTGTTCTAATAGAGGGCACCATTCGCTTGTCGAAGCTCGTCCACTAGCTGTTATTTAAAATGTGTAAAAATCGCAAAAATCAAAGATCCTATCATATATCAGGAAGTTCACGGCTATGGAAAAGACAAAAGAAATGGGTAGGGAACATAGCGTTTGACGCTTTTTTCTCTCTAATTACCTTAGATAGGGATAAATCGTGAAGCTAAAAAAACATATGAAAGATATTATCATCTATCAATGAACAAATAGTAATAAACATAAAAACTAGTGATGTAGTAGTATAAAATAAAACGTAGATTTAGGTCGTAAAACTACAATAACAATGTTTTATTACAGCCGTGCATAAGTTCTCAACTTTACGTACGGCGGTAAGCATTCCAAGTTTGGTGCTTGGCAAGCGAATGTGGTTTCGGAATGGTTAATTTTATTTATGTATTGCTATAATAATAATAACATATATTTTTAATTTTATTTATATATTATTAATAATAATAACATATATTTTTGTAAAGATATTGTATGTATCTATATATAGGTACTATTGTATGCATACTGAGGCCCAATCTGGGAAGACAAAGGCCGGCGTTGAGTTCCGTCACCCAACATTATTTTCGATTTTGAGAAACGGAATCGGAGACACTAGGTTCTCTCATTATCTTGGGGTACAGAAAAACATAAACATTATATGCGTATATGCGACAGAGAAAACAAGAGAGAGAGCTCACCGATCTGCATATTTTGCTGCATTTAGCAACGTTCTTTGTCTTTATCAATACTTAAGATTAATTTCGATGCTTCTCCATCTAAAGTAATTTTATTAAAGCAATAAAATTCTAATTAAATTATAAACTTTTACAAGAACACGTAGCACTATTGCGCTAAGTTAGTCAGTAAATTAAAGATGTATGTTTATTCTATACGATATCCTTTGTGTAGTGTATTCAACGATAGCTACAACAGTAGTACGAACAAACGTTACTAATTAAAATGATTACCATAATGTATAGTTTATTTAATACATCTGATATATTGTGAAAATCGAACATCTAATGTTTTTAAAGTCACATTTTTAATTATAAATATATATATTTTTTAATTTTTTAAAATGTTTAAACGATATGTTTTAAATTTATATTTATATGCATAATCACGCTCTATGCATAGCAGCGTAGATAGAGCCTCAAACAGACAGAACAAGAGATATTACGTGTTGAGTGGTGAAATTTTAAATACAATAATCGTTTCCCTGAGAAGGAATTGAACCCACAACGAACGATATCAACGAAGTGCCATGACACTGACTACCCTGACTGACTCTGACTACCCTGCTACGCGGGATATAGCGTAAAGCAAAAAAAATATGTACCAATATTACATATGCTAAAGGCAATACAATTATAGCTTTGTGTTCATTCTATACGTTAACCTTTGTGTGGTCTATGCAAGTGTACAGCTCACAGTCATATTACAGCATACGCTACTAACTAGATACAATGTGGTTTAATATACCTGCATTGTGTAGCTATTATATAATAACTACGATGTTATTTTAGCTTCACGCTTTTTATCCTGAATAGCAGGATAGACAGAAAGTACCTAGTCACAATACATTCGGTACTTAGCTTGCCACCGAATTCGAGACATTGCGATTGAGTGGTGGATCTCAACGCCGTACTTTGTCTTACCAGAGAGAGGAATAAAAAAATAATTTAATAGTAAATCAGACGCTATCACAGTACGACACGAGCGGGATGTTATTTTGTGTACATTTAAAGAGTTGTAATATTAATAAAATCTTTGATTATCGCGTTTTACACATTTGTAATGAAAATCAATTTTTGAAAACCTGATGTTTTGAATATTTTACCTTCTGTGGTCAATGGTCTGTGATCCGTGGTTAAGTGACCACGGGCTACTGTAAAGTTTTTGAAATGTTGGCTGTAGTCTTCCGATCAAACCACCTACTAATCACAGAATTATTACTCTAATAGCACCTGACGAAACTCGGAATCGTATCGACTTCGGCGCATGAATAATAGAAAAGTGGTGGGACCTGACAATATTCCGATCGAAACGTGGAAATCATTGGGCTCTCTTGGTGTGCTCGTATTTACTGACTTTTTTAACCATATCTTGAACACTAGAACGACGCCACGTCACCTTATACCTCCTATTTACAACCTCTGCCGGTAGTGTTCATGATTGTGATAGTTATAGGGGCATTAAGAGTATAAGACATAATGAAGCTCTTTAAGCGCGTGATCGATCTCAGACTTCGCCGAGAGTGTACCGTCACTGGTTATCAATGTTGGATTTCAGCCAGGATGTATGCCATTTTTGCCCTCAGAATTTTGATGGGGGCTTACAGGGAAAAAGAAGAGCTCTGCATGTAGCATTTATAGATCTGCTGAAGGCCTTTGACTGTGTGCCTCGTCAGTACGTCTTGTGAGCATTGCGATCCAAAGAGATCCTTGAGGCCTATTTTGAAATCAGAGTTATGTACCGCGATTCCGCTTCAACGGGACTGTTGTTGGCGACTCGAACCCTTCTCGATTACCGTACGGGCTCACCAAGGCTCGGCTCTTAGCCCTTTCTTGTTCAGTGTTGTGCTGGATACTGTCTCGACCAAGGCTCCCTGGCTGATGATTTACTCCGATGATATACCACTCATTGACGAGAGCCGGGTTAAGCTGGAGTGAAGAGTCAACGTCTGGAAGGGTACGCTTGAAAACCGCGGTTTAACCTAAATGTGTCGAAGAACATGGCTTTGAGTACATGGCTTGCGGGAGCCCAGACTCTGGCACTATCCATATAGATCCTGAACCAGTTGTTAAGTCAGAGACCTTGGATATATCGTGCACGAGCCTGTCGAGTCTGGACAAAGACCGTGCAAAGTGGAGTTGGTTAAGTGGGAATATAGGTCTGTCTAAACTGGGACTAATGCCAGGAAGAACAAGAAGTTTAAGTATAGAATTATATAAATAAAAAATTATATATTTTTTTTATTTTATGCGTACCGTCTGTAATTAGATATGTCTGCATATTTTTATATATACATATATAAAAATATTATTTTTCTTTCGTACGTCCTTTTTTCCTTATTTTTACATTATATTTCAGATATAAACTAACTAAGCTGTTTTAAGATTTTTTTTGCTGTCAAATATCTCAATATTATATATTATAAGTATGATAAAAAGAAAAAATCTACAGATATTTATTAAATAAAAATTACTGTTAAATAGTTAAAATATTCTACATACTTCCTAAATTACATTAGCATCCTCGTCTCCACTAGCAAAATTGTTAAGTAAATCTTTTTGATCAATCTCATTAAACTGGCGACACTTTGCCAACTCGAATAAAGTTTGCTGTGTTTTTAAAAACTTCATCCCCTTGGGGGATGGCTTAAGGATAAATAACAGGATTAAACCCTCCCTTGCTCAGATTAAATCTGTAAACGGTATTTTATGTTGGCATTTTCTAGCGAGCAATAAAGTATAGGAATAAAAATTCGAGGCGTAATTAATGTTCGGACGTACAAATTGTATGTACATACTGTACAGTCCGATTATGGACATTTTTGGGATGTGGATGTTTAAAATCATACAATTTTTGATAGTGAATGTCTAAAACATTTAGATCCCAACGCATTGGCTATTTAGGTTAAAACAAGTTAAACTAGTTGCAATCTAGTAGACTTTAGGTTTTTACTCTTCTTTACCATACAATATCCTTCGTGTATTCTCTGTACAACGTGACATTGGCGAAATGATTTGTACTCTACTGGCATGATTTGACTCTACATTCGAAACGCCAACATTTATAACGAGTTGTTTGAGTTCAGTTCGTACTGAACTGAACTCAAACTCGTTATAATATTTCCATCGTAACATTATATTATGTTATGCATAAATAAGAAGAGCTATAAATTGGATTAGTTGTCCCAAGTCTTTGAAAATAAAAAAAAATATTTTTATAAAAAAATATTTTAGTTCTTATTTATATAAAAAACTTCAAGTATTGATTTTTTATCTACAGAAAGTAATATTTTCTTCTATAAAATTTAGTAAGTACATTCCACAATTCTATTTGTATATAACAAAGCTTCGCTATACAAAATACAAGTACATATAAAGATAATAGAGCTTAAAATCTGGCGCACCGGATCATTCGCTTCCTGATTGAATTACCTTTGAAGCGTAAATATCAATGAAACTGATTCTATCCTGGAGATCGCATCAATCAGATCTTGGACATTTGGAACAATGAGAAATCAATGAGACAAAAGTTATTTACTTTCAGTGAAAGCTTAGACGGACGGACGGATATTCAATTTTTAAATATATTTCAATGAATTTAATAAGATTATATTGTAGTTATTTAATCGTTATACCTATAATTATTTTTTAATTTATTATACTTATTTTTTAAGTTGACAATTTTGAGTGGTGTTTTTTTAAAATTATAATCTATATAATAGATTTAGTTAACAATCAAATTTATACGTATTAGAATTTTTCGATATTTTCTTTATCTTTTTTTTTAGTTTCACGCTCTTATGTCGTGTAGCATGGTAGACAGCAAGTACCTAGTGTCATGACGCTCCATACTTTACTGTCAGGCGATTTCAGGACATTGAGCAGTATTGAGTGGAAGCGGAAGCGGAACTCAACGCCGCTCATTATTTCAACAGTGCGAGGAAATGAAAGTAGTTTAAATACCCTGAGCGGATATCAAATCCACAACCGATCATGTTTAGAGTCAAACACTGCCACACTGCACCACGACTGGCCTTAATTTATAATAACATATTATACTTTTGTTAGGAATTCTAATGGTTGACATTCTTAACATTACTTTGCTCTAAAGATAATACAATTTAAGAGATATATATCCAAAGGGGGCAAGTGAAATCGCATTATTAAAAGTTTATCCTAAATTAACATGTCACCCCTTTATTTATAATGGAGTTGTAATATATCACTAAGCAGAATAAATATTTACTTTTTATAAAATAAGCAAAATAACTGTAATATTTTTTTAAAATAATATTGTTTGCGTTAATTTATTCCACATCCATTTACACTATTTATACTAACGCCTGTAAACGTGTATTATGTTAGTTGCCTAAACAACGTGTATGTCATTTTATACAAGTGCTCATCAAATACATAGTGCACTTTTTCTTCTTCACGCTCTTATGCCGTTTAGCAGGGTAGGCATGAAGTACCTACTATTTATTATAAACACTCCGTACTCTACTTTTCACTATATTAAAGGGATTGCGATTTGAGTGGCGCAACTAAACGCATAGTTTTGTCTTACCAGAGCGCGGAAACGATAATAGTATTTAATTACATATCAAGTATTTTATTTTATGTACCTACACGAAATTTCAACGTACCTAATTGAATTGATTGATTGAATTTATCCTATGAGGTCACTATGTCTTTTGGGTTTATTGCTCACACACACACACACACACACATACACACAACACACACACACACACACACACACATACACACACACACACATACACATACACATACACACGCCCACGCACACAAACCGATACAAATACACTCACGTTTTAATATTTTTTCTTTTAGCAGTTTGAATTTTAAGTATTGACGTTATATATTATTTTACTATAAAAGTGACCGCAGTGCAATTTTGTCGCCTCCCGGGCCGATTTCTTTTGAAGTAGACTTCAAGTAAATTTGGCACGAGGCCCCGTTCGCTCGTATTGCTTTGAGAAAAGATGAACATCGCTTTTTCATATTGTATTTCACTTCTATTTTCAGATGAAAAAATATAGCCTTAATAAAAGCTATATATTACATATTGTTATTAATATTTTTAGTATCGTTTCATGGATTACTCGATACGTCGACTATAAGCGATTATTGTATTATCAAATACCTAATACTATATACTTAATAATAATATTAAATATTAAAGTAATATTAAAGTACAGTGCAGTCGCAAATGACTAGATTAGGATTTAAATATTTGCTTTTCAACTTCTAATTTTTTATTCCGCGTAAGGTAGACAGAGAATACTCCATCAAGATATTCCGTACTCAGGTTTTCGTTTCGAATTCCTGACATTACGTTTTAAGTGGTAGAACTCAACGCCGCGATATGTTTTACCATATCAAGGAAATGGAAATAATTTAAATATAATCATTCTCAACAGTGAAAATCGAACCAACAACCGCTCACGTTTGCAATGAATAAATTTACGTTGTCCCACTGCGCCACAATCGCTAATATTTAGAGATAATTCAACATTGTGATTATTTTATTATATGAAACAATGATGGTTCCATATCCAGTCAGAGTAATGTCTGATTGCATAGATAATATTCCCATTAATACCCATGTTCAACTATTTAAGAGAATCATTACACTAAAGTTACTTTAACACTTCGATAAGACAACAGTTTATGAACAAAACGTTAATAAATTTTAATTTTAATACTAGATTTAATATATTTTTAATAAGTTTACTAATATAAGAAATTAAATTAGTTTTATCAAAAGTCAATACAATTTATATGAACTTAAAACTCCAAAATTTAAATTTTCTACTAATATTACTACGATTATATTATTATTGATACGAATGATAACGTAGACGTACATATGAGATACAGTGTAGTGTAAATGCTATTTGTTACATGAAACAGCGAACAACCAACGTGAAACCAATCTTGAATTTATGTCAGCTCATATTTCAAAGTTAAGCAATCAAATTTTGTTTCTTTTGCTAACGTACTATCACCTATAATATATATATATATATATATATATATATATATATATATATATATATATATATATATATATATACATATATATAAATATTTATCTACTTATCGATATAAACGACTCAACTCGTCTCAACGTTATTATTTACTTTATTTATTTAATATTTAAAATAATTTATGATTAGAAAACAAATTATTATTATAACAAATCATATTTCTAGGCCGGCCGATTGTGGGTTTGATCCGCATTCGAGTAATTATATTTAAAATATTTTCACTTTCTGGCTCTTGTAAGACAAAGTGCGACGTTGAGTTCCATCACTCAACACGTAATATCTCGAATTCGGTGGGAAGCAAAGTACAAAGAGTCTTGACAATAGGACAATAGGTATAGGTACGGGATGAAAGCGTGAAGCTTGAGCTATCTATCGGGCTGTGATAAATTTAGTTCTTTTTTTATAATATATTATACATGTCAGTTATGACTAAATCAAAAATTACATTGGTCTGTTCATTGTATTTGCTTTGAAGTCTTGCTATTGGAGAGTTCTTCTCTTATTTAGTCGTTCACATTAAACGACACTTAGATTTTGAAAATATAGCTAATTCCGATAACTTATTGATTTCTTAGTTTTTTACATAAACTAAAAACCAAAGAAATCAATAATGTTATTGATATTTGTTACAAGTAAAGGCACCACTAAGCTAAGTTAAGAAGCGTTTAACACATAACATTTTGATTTCTTCAATTTCAAAGAAGAATTCGCTTTACGTGGCATTCAACGATTCAGTAAAAAGTATTTTCTATGAAACTTGTACTAGGTTTTATATAATACATGATACGACTGATACAAAGAAAACTAAACGTAAAATACTTTGCAGCAAAATTTGTTGGATAATCAAGTTACAGCAAAACTTTTTAAATTAACTAATTATGTTGTATAAAAAAGAAATTTGATTTCACTAAGTAATTAGTTTATCTGTATAGAAATAAATTATCAATAAAAAAATTTTGACATTCAATAAAAAACAAATATATGATAATAAAATAACAACAAATAAGTTGTAATAAGAACATAACAATTTAGACGCAGCCGGATGTAGGACGCATGGCTTGGCAGTCAGAGCGCTTGAACGGTTTCCAAGAGGCGCGGGTTCGAAACCCGTTTTTTATGTGTTTTTCAAAAATATTTTCTAATCCTAAGCGTAGAATAACACTTTAACGTAGTAAAATACATCATATGTAATATTATGTAATATAAAAAAAAGCAAAAATATTTCTACGAAATTCTATACATAGATAGAATGTGAATTCATTTTCCCTAGGAAAGGTTATTTTCATACTCCTAAGAGGGCCTCTCGATATAGAAGAGCCAATAAACATGAAAATAAAATGTAATAAAATTCCGTATCAGTGGAAAGCACGCGACTTGAGGATAACGCCTCAATATTTACGAGACAGCCCAACGTACCAATTCGAATAAGTGATAAAAATGCTTAATAAAACAACTTCTTTTCATATCATACTTATATGGTGTTTACTATATCCGTTTTACATATTATAAAGCAAAAGAAATGATTTTGTACTTTTATAAGTTTTAAAAAAATTTAAGACAGTGACGTGAGTTTATGTTCCATTTACGCCAGTTTGTTTTTTTTACGTTAATTATAAAATATTACAAAAATAACTGAATAACTTTTAAAACCTTAAAATAAATAATAATCTTACTACTTCTAATGCCTTATCGTTCAAATTTGATATTTTTTTAATTATAACGTGTGTTATAACATGGCTTTGTTGTTATCAGATTTCGAATATATATATAATAATAATATAAAACAATGATGAAATAATAGTCAATGGTTAAAAGTTTAAAAAAAATACCTCACAAAGAAGCAGGATCGTGATAGGAAAATATTGTATTGGGAGCAAATTTTTAAGCAAATGCAAAAGTTAAAATATTTTAAATTCATTGTTCATGATCACTCTTAAATATTACCTAAATTAACCCATTATACATATTACTGTGTTATCATGTATTATTTCTATATTAATTTGTACTCATTTTTTACGAACAGTATGTATAGCGAAGTGTTACAATCGAAGGCTAACATCTTATCTATATATATATATATATATATATATATATATATATATATATATATATATATATATATATATATATATATATATATATATATATAAAAATTAAAAATACTGTTTATATAAGCTGCTAAGACAGCGTCTAAGTAACAAAAGAATGAGAGACTCAATATATATTTCAACACGTGAAGCAAATCCTTTTTACTGAAATTACGCATACTGAGGAGTATCAAATTTGTAATATTGTTCATATATGTTAGTTATTAGTTTTTAACAGTAAATGCATGAAAATATATTAATTTATAAAATAAATGCTACACACACTACCATGTGGTAATGTATAAGTTTATATAAAGTGATATACACGTTTTTATTGCAACGTATTGGTAAACAAATAAATACGTTATAACATAATAAGATTTTTAATTTTGCGATTTTCACACATTTTAAATGAAATTATTTTAAACGGATTAATCGCGTATATTTGGTATTCGAATACATTTTTGGAAATATATTTTCAGATATCAAAATATATGCCATTAATTCGTTTATAATAGTTTCATTTAAAATACATTAAAACATATTTAATATTTTTTTAACTATATTATTATGTAACTCCTTATTGTTATTTAAAAACAAAAGTTCAATTAAAAGAAACCAATAACCGCGCCAGCATTGCCACTGCTACTTTATTACAGCAGACATACTACTGGAGAGAAAATTAAAGTTATTTCTTTTGTCACAGGCGGAGCTAGTCGCTGTGGAAGGAAAGGAAATAGAAACACATTACGTACTAGCTCGCGAACGAATTCGCCGTTGGAACTCCACGTCAAAATGCTACCTGCTCGTTGAGAACTTGCCAACGCCGCTACAGGTATGAATTGTGAAACTTTAGTTTCGGGAAACTCAATTAAAATCATATTTCAAGTTTAAACGAAAATATCATAATCGTTTTTGTCGTGTAATTCCAATTTGTAAGTTTTATCTTTTTTGACAGCTTTAACACGTTTTATTACAATGAGGCCATATTGCGCAGTGAAATTATGTACTTTAAACGTGATTCGATGTGGATTCGATTCCCAATCGGGGCAATGATTATAATAGAAAATTATTCTCATTTCTCCGCTCTGGCAAGACACAGCCTGGTGTTGAGCTCACGTCAAATATATATGCTTTATGCGCTTGTGATATGTTTCATTTCTTCTTATAGTGGTCTAAATAATATTCATCATTCAATCAGTATTTGGAAAAAACATATTATATACAATTTTAAAATTTTATACTTTATATTCTTTGACATGATTAATACAATATAATATTTACTTGTATTTTAAATACATATTTTCAATACCCATAGATATAACTAACAAAACTTTGCCATAAATATCGATTTAATAAATTACATTAAAAAAAACGAATTCAAGCTTTATCCCACAAAGCAGAGTAGTCAAAGAGTATAAAAAAAAACAAATCTATCTTCTCTTACATCAAATATCTTTTTTAACGCAAAAAAGATAAGAAAAGAAAGAAAAGTAATACAGCAACATTTTTTTACTCTACAATTGGACCAGGCCGGTGGTATAGCCAGCGCGAGTGTTTGGTCGTCATGCGGATGTCGACAAAGGTTGCTCACCGCGGTCACAAGTGGAGGGCGCGCTGTGCACTGGGCGGCGGTACCGGCGCCCAACCCGGCCGACAATTCTGATTTATGCCGTTTCAATTACACGTAAGTCGTTATATTATAATCCATTAATAATTTACTTTTCTCAAAGCTTTTGTCACATTTTTCCTAACATTTTTTTTATTTGTTAGCATCACGCTTTCACCCCGCAGAACTAACTTATATATAACTTCTGGAATTTAACATCTTATATTTTTATTATATGATTCTTATATAAATGTGCCCTATATTACTCTTATTAAATCAGCTATCTACCTCTGAAAGTTCCATCAAAATCAGTCGAGCTCTTCCAAAAATTGGATGGAACAAACTGACCTACAAAAAACAGACAAAAATTGTAAAATATGTTTCGGATGCACATTTTGATATATGTACCTTGTACATATATGTAATATAAATACATATGCATTTAGTAAAAAGTTTTAAGGTTATTATAATATTTCAAGCAGACACTCCAATTTTATATATTTCTATTAATATTCTTAAATCCAACACATATAAATATAAATGCTAGATTCTAGGAAAACAAATATGCCAAGCAAGTTCACTGAATCCATTGTTTTTAAAACATTGTTTTTGGAAGACTCCCTCCCTCTGGGAGAACGTCTACCATATTCTATTACTGATATTAAAATGTTCAATTTTTATGATATAAATCATATATATTATACTTACGATATAATTTTTTAACCTCAATTTTGTTATGTACCTATCAGATGTTTTATGTACCTATCAGAAATTATTTATATATCAGAAAATCATCAAGGATTATTTTATCATCAGAGTCTATCATCAGAGTAAATAGTTTAAGGCTGGTGGCGTAGTGAGATAGCGTTTGACTGTAAACGCAATCGGTTAAGGGTGCAATTCCCACTCGTTGGATTGAATGCATTTAATTTATTTTCATTTCCTAAAGCGCGGCGTTCAGTTCCGCCACGCAAATTCTGTTTATCCTGCTACGCGATACGATAAGTAATCTATATATATATATATATATATATATATATATATATATATATATATGTATATATATATATCGCGGGATAAGTAGTATATAATAGTACAGATAACTCATAATAGTTCAAGTGTTTCATTGAATAAAATTTAATATTTAAATCGTTTGAGGCCATCGTGGCACAGTGGGACAATGTTTCAGGTTTGATTCCAATTCGGGGACTTGGCAATGAGTATATGATTATATATCATATTATTTATTTTCAATTGTCTATGTTGAAAAACATAGCGCGGCGTTGAGTTCTCCACTCAGCGCACAATTAATTTCAGATGGAAAACAATCAGCGGAGTGTTTTAACACTGGGTTGTTTCTAACTGATCGTGCTATTTAAGATACAAAATAAACGTGTTTTTCTTTAAATATTTAAAATATAAATATGTAAATATTTAAGTTTGGTTAAATAAATTGAAGCTAAAAAAATCATTATTTATGACTGTCACACTGCGGTGCTATCCCCATTCCGCTTAATCTAATTCTGTGTACATTTACAACGGGTTTCATTACATGCGACTCATTCGTTTTAATTAATATGACATTTACCTTTTGTAAAACAGAACCGTATATTGTATATTTGTAGACAGAATAATTAAGGTTTTCATTTGAAGTTATAATTATCAGTAGATATCGTTCAAGTTTGTGTATACAAGTATGTATGTATATTTTTAAGTAATTATTTTTTTAGCCTTACTCTTTTATGCCGCATAGGAAGGTAGACAGAAAGTACCTAGTGACAAGACATTCCGTACTTCAGTTTCCATCGAATCCGAGACATTGCATGTTGAGTAGTGGAATTCAAAGCTGCGCTTGGTCTTACCTGAGAGAAAAAGTAAGAATAATTGAAATATAATCATTTTTAAAAACATAAAAATTTGAACGCAACGGAATTCGAACCCGCACCTCTTGCAATTCTGCCGCTTCGTTCAAATCTTTATACTTTTTTAAAAAAAAATCTAACCCTAAGTGTGGAATAACACTTTAAAAGTAGTAAAATATTAAATATAATCACTCTAATGGGAATCGAATCCACAACGAGTTTACAGTTAAACGTTGTCCCACTGCGTCACTACCGATTTCGTAAACTTAACATTATAAATTAATAAAATTTATACAATTTTAAAATTTATACTTCAATTGCTTTTTACATAAGTATATAAAATAATAAAATTTATACAAGTATATAATATAAAAAATGAACTCAAATTATTACGCAGTGATTTATTTCACAATATTCAATCAGTTTACCTCACCAACCTTATAAATATGTATGTAAAAACAACATATTTTCATTGCAATCCGAATTAAAATATAGAAATTTCTTTAATTTATAACGAAAAGGGCCTATTATTAACATATTATGTTGTTATGAAATTTGAACTCAGATGCAAATCTTTAAATAATACTAATAAACTAATATTTATTATATAAATAAAGGAAATTAAAAATTATCATTAATACCGCGGAGTTTAACAGTCATAATGATGCGTGTGTTTTGCTACTAGTAAAATATTACGTCTTGATCTTTATGAGCGAGATATGTTGTGGCGGTGCTCAACGCCGCGCTTTGTTTTGTCAGAGCGTCTTATGAGAAAGTGAAAATAGAATAAAAAACTTACTCCACCGAGTGGGAATGGAACCCCCAACCTATAGCGCTTACAGTCGCACGCTGTCCCACTGCGCCACTACCAGCAAAATATTATATCTAATTATGTCAGCTTTATTACTACAGAATGGACAGACGAAGAAAATAATTTGTCATTATATAATTCTTTTACTTACTAATAAAAACAGAAAGTACTAATAAAAATTAACAATCGCAAATTTTAACACAAAAGCGAATATCTCTTCATGAATAGGTACCATTGCTAGCAATACCGCGCGATAATTCACTGAACCAAATTGAAATAATTAAATTTAATTGCAATGAAAATCATTAAAAACTGTATATGCCATTATTATAAAATTATCCCGTATTTTAAAGAAATATTTTTGTTACACCATTTGTTATGTGAAATATTTTAATGAGGTTTTGAATAAGCATTTTACAGTCTGTTTTCTACAAACAAAGAATAGGTATTGTGGGTAGTTAAATTTTACTTTTATAGCTTTCGATAATTAGTCCCTGAAAATTGTATTGTAAGAGTAATGGACGCATAAAAAGTAGCGTTAAAATAAGCTCTGAAGGTAATTAAGCGGTGCTCCTCTGAAAAATGTGAGGACGTTCTAATGGAAGCCACACTAATTGAGTTCAACATTTTATATCGCGACATTTTATTAAGCGATTTTGTAAAGTGTATCAGTTTTGATCCAGTTAAAACTTGACATGCGAGAAAAGACAACTGCAAGTACAATCTGATCTGATTAGATTGGCGGCATTAGGCTTCGCCATATAGTATATATAAAATGTTTAAAATAGGCAAAAAGTGATGAATGGATTTTATTAATATTTATTTAGCGACGACCAGAGATTCTTCTCTTGTTTCCTCTCCTTATGTTTTATTTTATTGTTACCAATATAGTTTATTACGCAATAGCAATAACTTTGAAAATTTCAAACGATCTAATTCTTATTCTTTTGTTTTTTACTAAAGTATTCAATATATATAATACAACAATATATACCGTACAGCAGTGGGACAGCGTCTTACTGTATTGAATGTGGTGGTTTTGATTTCTACTCGGGGAAATAACCATATCTAAATTATTTTCATTTGTCCACTCTGCTAAGACAAAGTGCGGCATTGAGTTCCACCATTCAAGTCCCTGTCTCGAATTTGAGCTGAAAAAAACAATATTTTGACACTGGGTTTTTGACCACCCTGGCTACTACGTGGAATAAAGCGAATCTGTATAAAATCTGAGTATTAACCAAAAATAAAACAAAAGAACACTTATTCTACATACATCTATTCTAGATACAACTAACTTTGCAATAACTACAACTATAAACAACAATTTAAATGGAAACAATAAAAATACTCAAAACGAAAATATAAAAGAGATATATCGCCCAATACGTCCGCGTCAGAACGGAAACATGATTATGTGTGTGATGAATGCTCCTCGCTGGTCATAACGCGTACGATTGCACGCGTTATGTATATATTGATGATTTATACCTCGTTAGTGGACCCATCCATAAAAAGAACAGCATGGAAAAATATTCCACTAAATTAATTTTAACTGAAACTGGAAATGTCCATTACTTTCCGAGATTTTACTATTTTTTTTTAAATTATTGTTTTGTATTACTGTAGTTTGTATATCATGTATTACTTAACTAAGAAATGGACAAAGGGGTTTTAATTGGTTTTCTGGATGGAAGCGTAGCAGCGTAGTTAATGTAAGGACATTGCTTGCAGTATTGAGTTGCGAAACTCAACCTCGCGTATTGTCTTGCCCGAAAATATCGAGAAATAATTTAAATACAATCACTCCCTCGAGTGGAAATCGAACCCACCATTATTGGAATAACAGTCAGGCGCTAGACATATGTATTAATAATAGACGTATCATAGATTATATGTATGATTATTTTTATATAGTTAATCTAGCTTAAATTCTTATATAGAATAGTAAGTACGATATTAGTATGGTCTAATACAGTAAGAATTAAATTCCATTCAAAAGCATTCTGATTTCAATAGAGAAAGCGCATTTTTGAGTTCTGCTAATGCGCACGCAACGTGTCTATGTGTAAAGTAAAGAAAATTTTCTTTTTGCAAAGGACAAAAATAAAGAAATTAAAGGAAATTAAAATACCTTGCTCCTTTCGTGATGCAATGGGACAGCGTCTAACTCTAAACGCAAGTTGTGGGTTCGATTGCCACTCAAGGGAATGATTATTGAATATATTTAAACTATTTTCATTTCTTCGCCCTGGTAACATTGCGTATTGAGTTCCGCCACTCAATACGCAATGTTTTAAATTTGGAGAAAAGGGGAGTACGTAGTGTCTTGACACTAGGTACTTCCTGTTTACCCTGAAAAAAAATATTTTACAATTCACTTCACCAAATTAACAATATTATAAAAAAATCGTCCTTATATAATAAGACATCTATCCAATTTTTCATTCAAAGCAAAGCTTCTCGAGGAACTTCCTGTCTATATTGTTTAATATTAACATGGCGATACAAAGAATTCCTTAATGATTTCCTTTTTAAATTATTCTATCGGGTTCAAGTAGCGTATTATTTGATGCTGGGTATTAAATTATTCATGTGCTTTACACAAGCTTGCTTTATCAATAATGGTGCTGAAAACTTCGTCATTATTCTCAAGAAGTTCTTATGATTGTTTAGGATCTTGTGAATTATAAGGTACAATTATAGTAACGTTATATGAGGAAGGAATACTTTCTTCTATATATTGCTAGTTTTTGAAATTTCAGTACAATTACTACTCCGAAGTATGATTATATTTAATTTAATTATCAATTTCTCGCTCTGGTAGGACAAAATGTGGCGTTAAACTCCGCCAATTGACTCGCAATATCTCGTATTTCAGCGTAGTGGAGTGGAGTACGGTGTGTTTTGACACTAGGTAGTCCTGTCTGTGTGTCTGTGTGTATCTATCTCTATGCGCAAAATTAAAGCGTGAAGATAAAATGCCCGTAATTATATACATGCAGAATTATTTTTATTTTTTTAGAAATAAAAATATCATTTGCAAACAATTGCTTTTCAAACTAACATATTTTATTTGAAAAAAAGTTTATTTTTATTGAAAACCATTACATTTTAATTAGTCCACTTTCATTTTAAATCCAAATATGTAGGTATCTTTTCTATTTACTTAGATATATGATCGTATAACTTTTTTTTCTTTTAGCTTCACGCTTTTATCCCGCATAGCAGGAAGTACCTAGTGCCAAGACACTCCATACTTCGCTTTCCACTGAACTCGAGGTATTGGGTGTTGAGGGACGGAACTCAACGTCACGTTCAGTCTTACCAGAACGAGGAAGTGAAAATAATTTGAATATATAACCACTACCCCGAGTGGGAATTGAACCCACATCCGATCGCGTTTACAGTCAGAGGCTGTCACGATCGGCCTCATGGTATAACTTAACAGTAACATGTTCATATAGCTAAAAATAACCATAATTAATCTGGAACAGATATTCAAACTCAGTGCTTACATTACATACATACACTGTTAGCTTATTGTCTTTAACCTCATTTACATAGACAAGTAAGCCCTACATGTTAACTTACCGACTTCCCATATTGTGTTCCGATTTATGCGAAAATAACTTTGACTGGATTTTCGGATGGAAATGGCTTGAGTATTGATTTTCGTACAATATGTATTGCCAGGATTAAGTTTACAACACAAACTGTTCACCCATTTCATGAATCTTCTAAGACAGGGCCTAGTGATGTTATATTTAGTGTTGCTAATAACCATATTAAAATATTAATATTTAATAGAATTATTTATTTAGGTCGGTCGTGGCGCAGTGTGACAGTGTCTGACTGTAAACGCGTTCGGTTGTAGATTCAATTCCCGCAGGGAGAGTGATTATATTTGAATTATTTTCACTTCCTCGCTCTGGTAAAGACAAAGAGCGGTATTGAATTACGCCACTCAACACGCAATGTCTCGAAGTCAGTGGGAAGTGAAGCACGGAGTACCTTGACACTGGGTACTTTCTGTCTATCCTGATATGCGGGATAAAAAGTGTGAAGCTAAAAAAATTCTTTTAAATACAAAAACCTAGTATTATTTGAACTTCCAATTTTAACGTGCAATGTTTAGTCAGGTTATTTTTGTCACTTGTTACTGAGTGGTATGATATAATAAACATATATGTTTTAATAAACATATTTTTTTATTATAAAAGCATAAGTCTATATATTTAATATTGAATTAGATCACAATGGCACGGTGGAACAGCGTTTGACAGTAAGCGCGTTGGGTGCAGGTACGATCACCACTTGAGTAATTATTTTGATTATTCCGCTCTGCCATAATAAAGTGCGGCGATTAGTTCTGTTAAGCTAAAATTTACAATATTAATTTTATCCAAAAGCAGAATATAGAATGTCTTAACACTAGATTCTCTCTGCCTACCTATTTTTAATAATAATAATAATAATAATAACACATTTATTGGACAAAATTACACTACTAACACACAAAAAGTATTAATAACAAAAAAGAATAACAAAGTAAAACTTATCCTAAAAGTACACAAACAAAATAAACAAAAAAATTTTTACTATTTTTAAAGTGTTATTCCACACTTAGGATTAGAAAACATTTTTGAAAAAACGTATAAAAATTTGTGTTTGTTGTTTTATGTTTTCTAATCCTAAGTGTGGAATAACACTTTAAAAATAGTAAAATATTAAAATAAAATAGCAATCTAAACGATTATTTCTTAACAATCTTTAAGTAGTAGAAATTTGTAAAAATCTCTCTACAGAGATGCTAACAACATAAAATAAGTTGTAACAAAACGTATAAGAATTTCGACGCAGCTGGTAGTAGAACGCATGGCTTAGCGGTCAGAGCGCTTGGACGGTATCCAAGAGGCGCGGGTTCGAATCCCGCTGCGTTCAAATTTTTATACGTTTTTTCAAAAATGTTTTCTAACAAAAAATTTATAAATAGTGCACAGCAGTGTAACCTATCCAAAAGGAGATATACTCAGTGTACGTAGAAGACGTAATTGCTTCTACACTGATTTTCAGTAGTCTCTTGTTGGTATTGCGGTGCTGACAGCGGATACAAAAAAGAAAAAGAAAAAGTAAAAATAATAAAAATACAATAATAAAATAACAACAACCAGCCCTCTGTACCTACGCGTATTTATTGCAGCGCGGGGCGAGGTGAGCGGGAGCAGTCGACAGTTCAGTTTCTTATCCAGATTTTGTAACTGCAAATATTTAATGAATTTTAATAAGCGTTGACAAAAGATTTTAAAATATGCGGTTCTTGGTTATTTTTCCCGGACTTACATTCGTACTCCCACGTATACCCGTAGTTCAGTACTAAAAATTTTAAATGATAAAAACCTTTTATTTTATTTAAAGGCCGGAGATAGAGGCTAGTTGTGACGCAATGGGACAGGTTCGATTCCCATTCAGGGTAATGATTTTAATTATTTTCTCTAACACTAGGTACACCCTTTCCATCCTGCTGCCATCCTGTCTAAAAAATGTATTAAACAGCTTCACGATTTTTTTTCCGCAAAACACTGTAGTTACTACGTTTTCTATTTTCCATCTAAAACAGAGACCATATGAAAATGATAATAATTTAAATAAGATTTTTTCATGAGGTGGAAGTCGAACCCCCGACCAATCAGGTTTACAGTCAAACAGTATCCCACGACGGCCTCGAACATAAATAATAAATAAACAGATGATCTAGACCAGATTATGTAACAATACATTTAAAATTAATCCGTTATGTCACATGAATAAGGGATTCACTAATGAATCAATGTAATTTGATGCCCCGGGGTATCGTTTGCTGACTGGATACAAATTGTTTTGGAACGCGCTGGGACAATACTCGCCTACGTTATTGCGTTAAAACGCAATGCCTGCTGTACTAAATTATATTAACGTGTATATTGTTTATAGTATAGAGTTTATTTGTTGGATTAAAATATATCTTTGGTTAGACAAAGAGTAGCGCTGACCGAATTCAACGCTGCTCTTTGTCAGTTGTCATAGCAGGGTATTCGAGATATTACGTTGACCGCTTTACGCCCAATGTCAAGATGTTTTTCGTTGAATGGCGAACTCAACGCCGCTCTTTGTCTTACCAGGGCAGAGAAATTAATATAAATTTAATATATAACCATTTTCCCGAATCTAAATCGAACCCACTACGATATTATTTACAATTTGAAACGCATTTTAATTATAACATTTTAAATCACATATTTTAATCGTGTACTGTGCAAAACGTATCCTATGTATTTGATGAAAATCTTAATTATGAACACATCGTATCTATTATTATTTGAAATAATATGATGACCGTGACCTGATAACATGTAATCTAATAAATCATTGGATTGAAAAATTGTAAGAACTTAATAAGCCCCGATTTTAATATATCAGGCGCATAAGAGGTTAATTTTTTTAGCTTCACGCTTTTATCCCGCATAGCAGAGTAGACAGTACCTAGTGTCAAGACACTCCGTACTTCGCTTTAATTTGTTAAAGGTTAATTTGTTAGGAATATATTTAGTTCATGTCTACATTTTCCAAGCACTTTTCTTCTATGACATTTGTACCAGTAATATTTGCACTTTTTATTAAGGCAGCAAAAGCCCTACAGTCTCGATTCTTCGAAAGAAAGATCCCATTTAAGACAAGCATAATTCATAAGATGTGGGGCAGTGGTACCCTCGGGGCCGTTTCATCTTCCTGTCCAACCCGGAAGATTAGATTATTGGGTTTTTTTATGAATTTTTCGTATAAATTTAGAAAATATACGAAGCAAATGTTATACGTCAGAACGCAACTATACGTATTTTTTGAAATTTCTTTAAAATATCAAAATATATAAAGAATTATTTGAAGTAATTAAGATAATAGGTGTTTTAACTAAACTTGCTTGCCATAGCTGATATAATTTAAGTATCACGATCTAGCCAGACTAAATGCCCCCAAACAAAACTGACACTGTGATACTTGAGGTATTTTTTGCAGGACACACAGACAGAAACTGGTAAAAAATCGTTTTTTATGGAACCTTAACGCTGCTTACGAGTAGTGTGATTTAGAAGAAATCTACTAGATTCTACTATAATAACAAAGACGAAATTTCTTCTATTATTTTTGTTTTAATATTTAATGGCTTGATTTTGCGATGACACTCGCAAAATAGCCAGTGTCACGTAATGGGGAAAACAAGAAGAGCGGTAAGTAAATTTGAAACAATGATATGGAATACCAACAGATGATAGACTTATCTGATACAAGCTTAAAATCAATGGAAAACCATTTTATTTTATATTTAAATGTTAAAATATATAAAATAAATTGTATGAACAATAGAGTAATGTCTCGTTAACCTTAACTTTCTAATAAAAGAAGTTCTAAGTACAGATATTAAATATTTAACATTAACAGGAAGTTGTATGTTGAAGAGAAGAATATCATATAAAAAATGTTTGAGTATAGGACAGCTAAACTCAAAGATTCTAGACACATTCTCAGATAAAAACTGTTTCTATTACTTATTACTTAAATAAGCGCACCGGTGTTACTAGAAACTTATACGTCAACTATAAACAGGAAGTCAGATCCACAGATTAGTTATAACATTAGCAAAAAATTTAGAATAAACAAAATATATTATTTTTGTTTACTAATATTGGATTGCTTTTATATTTGGAAAAGAATGTGAAAATTGACATATAATTTAGAAAAAGTGCAGATAGAATATCTTTCGTTATTATCTATAAGAAATGCACCAAATTAATAAAATATATAGTACTCACTACAATATGTTGTAAATAATTGCTTTTGTACACGGTGATATAAACGTTATGATGATGTAGATAATTGTATTTTCTGCGGGCACAACTGTAGTATTCGAATCTTTGGATTTTCAAAAATGTATTTTTGAATACCAAAATATACGCAATTAATCGTTTCATTAAAAATATGTAAAAAAAGCAAATAAAACAAATATCTTATTAGCTTCCGTAACTTATAATTAAATAGTAAGTAAAAACCAATTAGAACGAATGTAACATTTTGAGATGAAAGGAGTATGATTGAAGATGTCTTAATATTTCTTGTTAAGTAAATATTTTAAATGATTTATCGCTTCTTAATTAAATAATTAATTAGGAATTATCACTTTAATTTTCTGCTTAACTACTTTATTTCAATTATTATATTTATATATGATTATATACATCTATTTGATATTAAATTACTCAAAAAATATAATTTATAAAAGATAAAGCAACTCTTGCTGAAGCTCTATGAATTAAAGCGGGGTGATCAGAAAGATCTTAGTGTTAAGATACTCCATATACCGCTTTCACCCAGAGTTTGAAACATTGTGGAATATTTTACGGCATATTGTTGAATACGTCTAAATAAAAAGAGTTTCAATACAATCATATTTCAGTCAAAGTCAAGTTAATGCCAAAAAAGACTTGAGAAGGACCGACACATAAAACTCAGCGGCTTTGTCTCTCTATTTGTAAATGCCAAAATTTGCCAGAATGCCAAAAATTTACAAATTAATAAGTTTTATTAGTGACAATTATACCTTTAAAATAGACTTGAACGAGCATTTCATTTCTAAGGCGTGTTATCTTGGTAATAATCTTTAACACATAAACGTTATTTTACAAGTTTTTAAATTGTGATACGAACAATTTCGTACGTTTTCTGGTATCTTAGTGTAAAAGCATACAAATTGTCCCATAAATTAACTGTGGATTCGATGTAATCGAGTTATATACGCGGTAAGCTTATACCGACTACCGATACCGATTTTAACATTGTTATTGTTTTTTTTTGACGTACATTTAATTAGCAAAGATTTAATATTTACTATTTTTAAAGTGTTATTCCACACTTAAAATGTATAAAAATTTTGAGCGCTTGGACGGTATCCAAGAGGCGCGGGTTCGAATCCCGCTGCGTTCAAAATTTTTATACATTTTTTCAAAGATGTTTTCTAATCCTAAGTGTGGAATAACACTTTAAAAATAGTAAACATCAAAAATAAAATAGCAATCTCTCTTGTTAAACGATTATTTCTTAATAATCTTTAAGTAGTAGAAATTTGTAAAAATCTCTCAGAGATGCTAACAACATAAATAAGTTGTAACAAAACGTATAAGAATTTCGACGCAGCTGGTAGTAGGACGCATGGCTTAACGGTCAGAGCGCTTGGACAGTATCCAAGAGGCGCGGGTTCGAATCCCGCTGTGTTCAAAATTTTTATACGTTTTTTCAAAGTTGTTTAGCAAAGATTTATCGAGATGCAATAGTCAATATATATATTCCCTTAAATTTTTGCCTGAAGGAATCTCAATAACTTAAGTTATAGATTACGCGATTAGCCCTCTTCTGCGGCTGTATTACCACAAAGTAAAATTCCATATGACATAGTACTATGGAAGCAAGTCAATAAACAAGGCGAGCCGTATCCATGTTAGTTAATATTGTTTCTTTAACTGCGAAATCTTCTGGGCTAAATCTATTCCCCAATTTAACATTTGCCTATATACATTTTATTAAATACGTAGAAGAAATTGTAGACTCCTTTGCATTACAATCATACTAATACTTTATAGTAATTTTTAGTATCGCATTACAAGGAAAACTGTAATAATATACATGGACATTCGTACTGTGCACAAAAAACGTTTTGAAACCACGTTTTTTCAAATTCACTACTGGCGTCTTACCAGCACTTTCGAAGTCATAAAATCCAGGGAAATGAACCTGAAATAACAGAAGAAAACCTGAAATACAGAGTAAATATATACCTTACCTTCCTTATATTTAGCGAAGCGTGTGCCATTCAGTAGACCACTACAACCCTCAGCATTAAACTTGATGTGGTCAAACGCAAGCCTATCTCATATAAAAAGCATGTCTTTGATATACACGTTTCTATAAACCTTACTAAGGCAACCCGTACTTTACGAATTCATAGTTCTACTAATATATACTTGAAAAATTACTTATATACACCTTGTTATTTATGAAATACCAAAAAGATGAAAAAATATAATAATAGGAATTATTTCCATTACAGAAAAACAAACATCAACAAATAGCTACGAACTTTTGTACTCGAGACATCTTGTAGTTTCTAAATATCCATTTATGAGACTATTAAGAAACTATTCATTTAAACTTGAAAAGTAATTTAAGTTAAAGAGACGGGCTGAAGCCGTAATGGAGAAAGTTTGTGTTAAAGGTCGATAGATCATTGAATAACGTCAATGTATTGTGTCTGACGGTTTTCTATTAGGGGAATCTATTAAGCACAATTACAAGTATGTTTAGATGAGCTCAAGTTGATTGCAAATTGTAAGGAAATAGTTCTTAATTAATATTTGGTATAAGTCATATATTGATATGAAATAAAGCTGAAAAAAGTGAAGAGATGAGTTATTCTCTTTTTATGTATTTATTCTAAATTTATTGTTATTAAAGGATTTACTTTAGAAAATTACTTTAACAACGTAGAAATTGCTTAAAACCTAAATATTTAAATATATAGCGACTTTAGATTTTCTTAGCCTACCCTATTGTACGAAGAAAATATGAATCCCATGTCTTTTTATTTAAAAATTGCTTCGAACGATACTCGTTGCTTGAAACGGTACAGACAGTAAAACGATTATTTTCAAAATACTACTAATACATATTTATATTAACATAGTATTATATAATGAAGCTTATTTAGATCAAAAAGGCGTATTGAGTTTATTATCCATAAAATCGTTCTATAATGAATAAATCCTGAAGCAATTTACGATGTTATTAAAAAGGTGAGGTCATTAATACCTTGCCACGATACGAATGATACAAATTTGGCCCATTTAATTATAAAGTACGGATACAGTGAATTGAAAATTGAGTAGACCCAAAGAATAATTACCGTCCAGTAAATTCAATTCATATTAATCCAGCAGATGTATGAGAGAGATTTTATTCGTATAATTAACACGTTTATTATAAGTTGTATACCAGTTTAATGTTTACTCTTGCATATATATGAAAATTAAATACTTAATTTTTAAATATTAAAATTTGATAACCCGTGTTCAGCTAAAACGCTAAATTCCAATATTAATCTAACCAAAAACAATAGATTCGTTAGTTACTATACTGAAAATGTCATACTAACCAATACCATAATATATGTAACTTTGACCTTTTGTTATTGTACTCGAAATAACATTTATTCCTTAAATATATAACACTAGCGGTCGCTCGCGGCATTGCCGCCATGAACTATATACATGACTATATCTTTTTTTGTTTTTGCAGACTATGTAAAAATCGCGATAATCGAAGATCTTATTATTATATCATGGAATATGGCACGGTGTTAAAGCATTTGATTGTAAAGGCTATGATTTTGGGTTCGATTCTTACTTAAGGAAATTGGTTTTAAATTGTTTTCATATCTTCCTTTTGGTCAGGTAAGGCACTGTGTCAATTCCTAAATTCCACGGAACCAGAAGTGTTTAAATTTCAGGTAGATAGAAAAAACAATAACATATTATATATATTCCTCACTCTGGTAGCGATGAGATCCGCCCCTCGAAGCATCTTGACACTTGGTAGTTCCAATCAACCTTACCATGCGGGATTAATAATGGGCATAAGCCCATTATCTGTATCTGTATATATAATAAAACTGTAGGAGGATTCTTTCCTGTATATTAAATATAATTTAAAAAAATACTTGTTGAAGTCTTTGTATAAGTTCTGATACTTATACAAAGACCTCAACAAGTATTTTTTTAACTCAAGTTATTATAAGATTTTTGAAATTTGTGTCTGTGTGAAAACTATCCGAGCACGCTCTATTTTGTTTAAAACTACTGTCAAAGTTATTATTTAAATATAGAATAGCAAACCCAAAAATGTGTATTGGAATCGTCCAACCAACAATACATGGATATGTAACAAAACATGACATTGCCCGGGCCCGTTCGAACAATACGTTATCCATTTCACCCCGGGCGCCCCGACAGCCGATAAGTCCTCGTCACACGCTTGTTATATCATAACCGCTTTGTTTGCATGTCAAAATATAAATATGCGGTAGGTATTTGTATCAATTTTCATGTTAGTTTTTACAGTGTCATCGGATGAATGAGCATATTTCGGTAATATTGTTATAGAAATGATTTTCAGGACATTTTTATTGTATTTTTTGATGAGAATGAATCTATATGATGTTAAAATTCTATTAAATAATACATTTTTTGGAATTTATATTGTTTTTTTTCCAAACGGTAACGGTGTCTAAAAAATTATGTTGAATTCCCGAAATATATATACACATATAAATTTAGACACTTACCTGACTTACCTTCCTGCCTTACCTGACCAAAAAGATATGAAAACAATTTAAAACTAATTCAATTAAGTAAGAATCGAACCCAAAATCATTGCGTTTACAATCAGATGCTTTAACACTTTGCCATATTCCATGATATAATAATAAGATCTTTGATTTTCGCGATTTTTACACATTTTACATTAATCTATTTGAAACAAATCAATTTAAATAATATTTTCACAATAATCACTCTTAACATTTTCCAAATCTCAAATAATGTAATAAAGACGTGGAAATCAAGAAATTCTCTAATAATACATCCATTTAACCTCCAGATTTCCCGTGACAGCTGACATGGCGCCGGTCAGTTCACTACTCGTCTATTACGTCACTGAGGCAGGCGAGCCTGTGAGTGACGTAGCCAGCTTTCATGTACGACTGCTACACAAAGAGGTAGGTACATTTAGCATAAGGTCCAATATAGCTGGTCTATCTCGATGAAATATGTGTAGATTTGCCTAATGTCCCGGCTGTACATTTGTTAGGTTACCATTTGCATCGTATTGTAGGTAATCGAGATACCTGCTAAGCCCCGTTTATTAGGAAATATTTTGATAGAATTACCTATTATTCTGAGGCCGGTCGTGGCGCAGTGGGACAGCGTCTGACTGTAAATGCGATCGGTTGTGGGTTCGAGCCCCACTCAGAAGAGGGATTATATTTAAATATATGCACTTCCTGGCTCTGACGAAGACAAGGTGCTGTGTTGAGTTCCACCACTCAACACGCAATGTCTCGAATCCTTGACACTAGGTACTTTTTTCTTGTCTACTCGTCTACCCTACTATGCGGAACAAAAGCGTAAAGCTAAAAAGAAACTATTATTGTACCTAGAATATTTAACCTAAACGTTACAATGTACTCAGTTTAATAATAAAAATTTAATAATAAAAATATTTGAAAAGTATATAAAAAAAATTAAGGTGATGTAGGTATCAATTTTTTGGTCTTTAATGGGACATTTTTAATATAAATTGATGGAAATTACAAAGATCTTATACTTATTAATCTTTACTTTTGAATTTGCTCAGCGAAGCTTTAATTGCGATAACACTGAATCCATTTGGGCTTAAATTTACATTATCGATACTGTTACGGTCTTGTTAACTTAGAGTTATATTTTATACAGCTGTTATAAATTTATTTTATAATACCTAATATATATAAAGGATGGAATTAATATATATAAAGGATAGAGTTTTTACAAAAAAAAATACTTATAATGATGAAAAAATTGTACCTAAGAAAATATACAATTTTTGAGAAGAAATTAAATAAATAAAATAAACTATTAAAACTATTAAACATCGAGTATATATAAAAACTTGAAGATAAATCTGAAGAAAATTAGTACGAAGAAATATATAAGTAACGTAATCAAAAAATGAATGTGCTTCATTTCATTTTACGTCCATATAGAACGAAATATGAAAGAAACAAACTGTGACATCTCCTCTCATATCTGAATTAAAACGTTGCGGTTTTTGCCATAGCTTGCTTGTACTTTTGCGGCAAATATTTGGTAGAGACGTAAATTGTATTGTAAATACTACGTTGGTAGTCGAAACATGTACATGAAATGCCGAATCGAAATAACATGAAAATGTTAAAAAATATTTTTATTATATCAAACGCCTACAAAATACCTTTTGTGTAATTATGTTAATTTTATAATGTTGCGTCAATCATTAGAGGCTGATCGTGGCGCAGTAGGACACAGACTGACTGTAAACGTGATCGGTTGTGGATTCGATTTCCACTCCGAGGAATGATTATATTTAAATTATTTTCATTTCATTGCTCTAGTAAAACAAAGCGCGGCCTTGAGTTTTGTCACTCAATAAACAATGCCTCGAGTTCGGTGGAAAACGGAATACGGAGTGTCTTGACTCTAGATACTACTGTCTTTGTGTGCACGTGTGTAGTAAGTGTTACACACATCATTATATAGTTATTTAATATTTTTAAAGTGTTATTCCACACTTAGGATTAGAAAACATTTATGAAAAAACGTATAAAAATTTGAACGCAGCAATTTAATTTGAATTATATTTTTTTTATAGCATAGATTTTAATTTATAGGGTATTAGCATATTTTAATTTATAGGGTAGACAGAAAGTATCTAGTGTCATGACACTGCTCACTAGTTTATTTATATCGTAAATTTTTAAATAGATTCTCCAAAATAACATAAAAATTAATCATTGAAGATAGAAAAAAAGATTGAGTGTCAGTTTGATTTACTTTTTATTTACAGTTTCAAATAATACTAGAATACACAATTCGCTTCATATTTACCAAAATATATGAACCAGAGTATTTTATACAAAGCCTTAGCGCAACGTTAACTCTACTACTAAATTAAATCCAGTTATCCATATGACTAAATGCTTGTATGAAAAAAATGACGTTCGTTTAATACACGGGAAAAATATCACGTTTGGTCTCGCGTATTTTAAACGCTGATGGATAAATGATATTTTATATTTTGATAGGATTCAGAATTCTTTTATAACAGACGTGAAATTTTACATCTTCTTTGGGCAGCTTAGGAAGGGAGCTCTAAGAGCATATTTCACGATTTTTTATAAAAAGATCTCTATAATGCTTTGAATAGATATTATAATAGTATAACATAATTTGCAGCAAAATCCACTCAATTGTAATTTTGGTCGTGATAGTTGACCTGATGGTTGAACGCAACAACGCGGTTGGCTGTTGAACGCAAATGATTCAGTGCTTATTGCATCATTAAAATACAATGCATTTGTCACCATTTTAAGACGAATATAGAAGTAATCATCTGAACTCCAACAATAAAATATATTTACTTATCCCATGGTATAAAATATATTTACTTATCCCATGGTATAAAATATATTTACTTATCCCAACAAAAAAAGCTAATTCTATAATTAGCATCCATATGCTAATTACGCTACTATTTAATTTTTAGACTGTTGGAGTAGTAGTGATAGTGAAGTTTAGTAGTAGAATATTTTTTATTTTTATAAAAAAAGATAAATGTTTGTGATTAAGTTAATACGCCAAACATAGAAATAACTATAAAACGATCATTTCCTCAACTGTAATGCAAAACACAACCAATCGTGTTTGCAGTCAGGCGTTCTGTGCTACGCTTACTACGCCACGATGGCGTGTCGACAGAATAAGCCACATGTGAACTCTTGAAACCCCATGTAAACACATGAAGTTACATGTGCACCATGACTTCATGTGTGGTTGAGTGTACCCAAATGTAGACCATGATATTATGTATGGATGAATGAAATCACATATGGATCATGGGGATGGCCCCATCCTCATGATGCATATGTGAGTATCCACACCCATCCGGATGTAGTTACATGTGGACTAAGATGTCCTATGTGGACGAATAAAATCATATGGGGATCATGATGCCATATGTGGATGGGTGACATCACATGTGGACCATGGGGCCATGTGTGGATAGGTTAAGTCATATGTGGACCAAGATGTCTTATGTAGATGAATAAAATCATATGTGGATCATGAAGTCATATGTGGATGGGTGAAATCACATGTGGCCCATGGGGTCATATGTGGATAGGCGAAGTCACATATGGATCAAGATATCCTATGTGGACGAATAAAATCATTGTGGATTATGAAGTCATATGTGGATCGGTGATTGTGGATGTGATTTCTCACATGTGGACCGTGGGGTCATATATGGATGGCTAAAATCACATGTGGACCATGATGTCATATGTGGATGATGAAAACTACTTATAAACCATGATGTCATATATGGATGATGAAAATCACATGTTGACCATGATGTCATATGTGGTCGGGTAAAATTGCATGTGGATCATAACGTCATGTGGGGTTGAGTGAACTCATGTGTGGACCATGACGTCATAAATGGATGGCTGAAGCCACATGTGGACCATGATGTAAACCATAGTGTCATATGTGGATGGGTCAGATCACATATGGTGGTCCACATGAGTATGTGGCTGAGAAACTCTAACGCTCAGACTCTTTAACGCTTTCTAACGGTCAGAGACAGAGTATAGAGAAGTTTTCCAAAAAAATAACTAATTTAAGTGTTACATATCTGTTACTTAAAATTTTCAATCTGTAGACTTTAAATCTTTGAATGCTATAATATTTTATGTCCTCACTGTTGCGCAGACAAAGTCGCGGGCGATAGCTAGTAATATATAAAATAATTTAAAATATTCATTTCTAGTATAATACAAATAATTACTTATGCCATAAGATTATTTAAAGTTTACTAATTGAACACTCGTCACTTACAAAAAGAAAAAAAAACAATAGAATGGAAGTGAGAATGTAGTGAGTAGTTGTAACAATCTACAAACCTTATAAGAATGATTTTACAAAATTTTAAAAATATTACATTCAAGTGGGTTATGTTGTTAAGTATACATATAATAAAAGTTCTTTACATATAAAACGTCGTAAGAACATATTAAAACTTTATCGCTCTTAAATTCTTAGAGTAAGAAAATTATTGATAAATCATTATGTTAATATTTTTTTTTATTTATTTCCTTACATATTACTTACATATTATTTTTTATTTATTCGTTTACAGAATTTTACAACAGTATAAAATCGAAACAAAACAAACAATGCTTAAACCAGTTCTTCTTCTCTCTACCCGTTTACAGATAAAATATGTAGAATGCCGGAATTGAACGCCACAGAGTCATTCGACTCAGTGCAATATATGTACTTGCACTCCGACTATTGAGCGAACAGTGTCAAAATCGTAACAAACAGCATTAGCGCATTACGCTCTGGCAAAAACAGTATATAATAAAATTATTAGCATATTTTTTTAGCTTCACGGTTCTATCCTGCAAAGCAGGGTATACAGGAAGTACCTAGTGTCAAGGCTCACCGTAATTTTCTGCCGTATTCGAGACATGGCGTGTTGAGTGGCGGAACTTAACGCGGCACTTTGTCTTACCGATAGAGCGATGAAATGACAATAAATTAAATATAATCATTCCCCCGAGTGACAATCGAAACCACAACCAGTAGCGTTTGCAGTCAGACGCTGTACCACTACGCTACGACCGGCCTCTACTATCATATTTTACAACTTATCAAAATAATAATTAAAATTTAAACTCATGTCATACACAAAACAGTTTTACATTCAATAATTCTATATTAAATCGATTTCCAATGAAGCAAACCCCATCTTAATTGTAGTCCTTGCGAACACAAATTGATACACATTAAGCTGGCCGTTAATTAAATCCCTCGATACTTGTATTATAGCTGTTTAATAGTTTCGCATTGGCAGAGCATCGTTATTCCTACAAATGATTATGATTAATAATTCTTTTGTTTGTGCAGTTTAAATTAACTTTCGAAAATGGCCTGAATAGTATGAATTTATATAATAATTATATTAAAATAATTTATGAAAGAGAAATATGTATTAAAGTTTATAAAATGTTTAATACATTAGTATAATATTTAGATGTAAGATGTAATAATATAAAGTTATTTTAAATGCAAATCGCTAACTTTCTCTTTTCATTAATTTATTAAAAATGGAGCAAGGGTCAGAGCAATGCTCAATCCGTGAATGTGTTTTAATAAGATAAAAGAAAATCATTTAGAATCATCAGAGACGACCTAGGCTCAAGACACCATGTGTACGTTTATTGCTATCCTCTAGAAATCAAAACATAACAAGTTGAGAGGCAAATTCAATGTCGCACTTTACCTGAGACGGAAAAAGGAAAATCATTTAAATATAATCATTCACCAAAATGGAAATTGAACTTACAACGATCGCGTTTACAATCAGATATTGTTCCACTGCGCCACAATACAATACATATTTCATCTTCATTTCTATCCATAAAAGTAATTGGTGTAATTGCGAACAACAGTGTTAGTACACAATTATGTAAAAGGAAATGAGTCCTACTGTATACGGTAGAGGTCCTATTAGTGCTAATTAAAAGGGACGTCCCTATTAATTCCGCTGAACATTTTATGAATATTGCCTGCGATACGAAGATATGTTTGCTAAGAGTTTCTCGGAAGATTTCTCAGAACGTCTAGGGTTATTTGCATTTGGTTTCATGAAATTAAGATTTATAATTAATAATGGGGGAACACGTATGCAAATTGGATTGATATGCTAACCGTGATCTATTATACAATTTATTATTATATTTGTTGGCAAAGGCCGTCGTGGCGCTGTGGGACGGCGTCTGACTGAAAAAAGGACGCTTGTGGATTCGATTTCCACTCGAAGGAGTATTTATATTTAAATTACTTTCATTTCCCCGCTTTGATCCGACAACACGCGGCGCGGCAACTTCTTTACTTTCTGCGTACCTTAGTGCGTACCATCGCGTCACGATGGTCTCTTACTTTTATAGACAAGAAATGCAAAAATCGATTATCTAATTAATTTTTATAACAATAAATAATTTTAATATTTAAGAAAATTGATTTTAATAATTTTAATTTTTTAAATATTTATTAATTTAAAGAACAAAATAATGACAAGAAAACTCATCATCGAAATATGTGAGTTCTCATTTCACTACCACTTTAGATTTTAACCATACATTTATAGAAGATATCAAATACTATACGCTTCGTAAAGGTATGTATTTAATTAAATTTAGACCATAGTCTATAATTAAACAACTGTTTCCCCAAAAGCGTCTACAAATGTTCCTGCGCTGAAGAGAATGGGTCTTGAAAATCAACACTATACTAATTAGACACTAGGCGTCAGTTCAATTTCACAGAGGACGAGCCAGAAGGCCTTTTAATTGGGATAAATATTAAATAAACAAGAAACTCCACTAAGCTTAAATTTAGAATATCTTTGAAATGTAGGCCTCCCTTAGTTAAACGCAATTTATTTAATAAGCCTCCTTTGAAAATAGGTGGAATACAAAAAAGTTTGTTAAATTCTTATCATGTTTTATTTTTATGTTTTTTTTTATAATTTCTCTTGGAAACATGTTTTTGTAGTAAAAAAACATATTATTACTGTATTTATTATCATTTTACTTATTTCTTTTTGAAAGCATTTTTAGATAAAAATTTCTTCTGATCTAAGTTTTCCCCCTTAATAATATTCTTGATTTTCGCGATTTTTCAACGTTTTCAATTAAACTATTTTAAACGGATTAATTACTTATATTTTGATATTCAAAAATACATTTTTGGAAACTTGACATTTCGAACACTTTACAGTAATCCATGGGCACAGTTAGACTGCAGTGGCATTTGTCCGCCGGTTGATATAAAAATTAATTATTTCAATTTACCGTCATCTGTTTTTTAATTCACTGCCCTGGATTCTTGCACTGTTTCAAGCAAATTAAGCACATATCGGTATTCAAAAGTATATATTTTATAAAAAAAATAATGTTTTAAAAATATATTTTCTAGTACCAAAATATATACGATTAATTCGTTTGAAGTAGTTTCATTAATAAAAGTTTTTAACAAAATTTAAAAAAACTGCCCTTTAGTACTCAGAAGATGCAAGTGAATTATTTATTGTATGACAAACCATTAGATTTACGTTCCATCAGTTGACCAAGACATTGTAATTAGCCGGAGATAAATTCACGTCATTGTACGGCTGACATACATTTGTATAATGTATCATTAATCCATTCTTGTATTCAATTAGCAAACCCTGTTTCTCTTAAGATCTTAATATTTGATGACTCTTTATACAATATTAGTGTTACTTTTATTTTTACTTACGTAAAAATATATATTTCTTCATTTACTTACTTGTTATTATGACAGTATACATATTTTATCCTAATTGACCATATCTAAAACAAATATATACATATATATATATATATATATATATATATATATATATATATATATATATATATAAATAACATTGTAATTATATGTAATTCATCGAAATTCATTTAATAGACAAACAGCTTACACGTTAAAAACCAGTATATCATTAAATAAGATTTTTTGACTAAGGTTCGACAATGTTTAACTGTAAACGCGATTAGTTGTGGGTTCAATTTACATCCAGAGAAGTGAATTACATTTAACGTTTATTTTCATTTCTCCGCTCTACTAAAACAAAGCGGAGTGATCTCTCCACTCGACACCTAATGTTATGATTTCAGGCGAAAGGCAGTCAACCACAACAATACTAGGTTGTTTCTGAGTACGAGAATAATATTTTTAACTACCTGCCTGCGACTACGTCCACGTGAAATTTCATGTCTTAGAATTTTTTTCTATAATTGTAAAATTAAAGTAGACCTCCTTATTAGATCAGCTATCTGCCGGTGAAGGTCAAAATCAATCTGAAGTTGATCAACTGATTAGCTGGAACAAATAGACAGATCAAATTTGTATAAAAGTTTATTTAACTTATGTACCGTGCATATAAAATATATATATATACACACACATAAATATATATATATATATATATATATATATATATATATATATATATATATATATATATGAATTTAAAAAAACGGTTATTTTGATATTACATAAAGAGACAGTTTTATATAAAGGCTTTCTACAAATTTTGTAATGTAAGTAATGATATAATAGTGACTCTCTGTTGTAAAATAATATTCTTGGGAATCGAGGAAATTCAATTTACTCGTATTGTTGTTAACAAGGAAGCGGAGAAACTTGAGTTTAAGTTTTAGCCACTAACTTATCATGTGGCTTGAATAGGATAACGCCTAAAACTTTTGTTTAACACTACAAGTACAATCATATATTAGCTATATTATATTACAGAGTAAAAAGTAAATTTTAGAAACGAAAATAATCACTTCCCAGAGTGGGAATCGAACCCACGACCGATCGCTTTTACAGTCGAACGTTATTGCAATCGGCCACGAAAAAAATGTTATTTGTTTTAAGCTTTTGAAACAGAAGGCCAGACTTACTAGCGGAAGTGCATTAAATATTTGACAGTATTTTAAGCAATGTAATCAATATGCCCATAAGTACTGGACGGCGAATTTTATTATATAAAGCGAAGTGTATTGGAGAAAGAATTTATAATACACCTATTATATTATAAATTTTGGTTAGAAAACTGAAATGCCTTTATAGTCCTAACTTATCTTCCTCTCAAAGTACCTGCCCTTAAAAATATTGAAGAAGCAAAAATACAATAAACGCGATTAAATGATTTGATTTACACACAATAATAATAATTGATTATAAATATATGTACCTAAGTATCTGAATATCTCATATATAATGACATTCTTTTTATTTTTAGGCTCTAAAAAATTGTTATAGATTATAAAAAAATATATTTATTTATTGTTTACTTAGGTGGCAGTGGCATTAGAAGAAAGACGATGGTGGTACCCGCGAGCGACCCTACAGCTACGAGTCTTGGCCCCACCCGACTCGCTAATGTGCTTGATAGGCGCCAGAGCTCCCCCTGACACGCGCTTCGATGTACATCAGAAGTATGTAGATATACTCCAATCTAAATTGAATAACAATAACGTGTTTGTTATTTTGCAATTTTCACATATTATTTAAATTCCATTTAAAATATATATATATATATATATATATATATATATATATATATATATATATATATATATATATATATATATATATAAGAGACATCGTGAAAATGAGACTAATGAAGAACGCTTAAATTTACATTTGTATGTTCCTTAGGGAATGAAGCGGAACACGGAGAGAGTATTTTAGGAAATTCCTACATAATGCTGCTGTTCAAGACATATTGTCCATTTCTATCTATACAATAGATAGAAATGGACAATATGTCTTGAACAGCTGCTTCATAATTTATTAAATTATCTATATAAAATATTAATACAATAAACATCTTTGATTCGCGATTTTTTACATATTATAAATAAAATTATTTTAAAAAGATTAATCGTGTATATATATTGATATTCAGACATATATTTTTGGAAACTTGACATTTCTAACACTTTACAATAGTACGTGGTCACAGGTAGACCTGTATGTGTTCTACCTGTGACAACCAAATACAAAAATACACCTACGCAATTAATCCGTTTAAAATAGTTTTATTTAAAACCTTTATAATTAGTAACAATGCCACATTAAAAACAAAAAAAAAATATTTCCAACCTCAACAAGAATATTGTATATGGAAGCCCTCAAAGCTAATAAGTAACAAATTTAATCCGCGAATCACTCCATGAAATGCAACTGAGAGAGCGCTCCTAAATCAAATATTAGCATAAACCTATCGACGATGAATATTGCTTTGTGATCAATATGTGTTGTATTATCTATTAGTATTGGTTGTATTTATGTATGAAATATGTCGGTCGTGACGCAGTGGGACAGCGTCTGACTCGATCGGTTGTGGGATCGATCCCCACTCAGGGTAGTAATTATGTTTAAATTATTATCATTTCTCAGCTCTAAGTAAGGTGGCGTTGAGTTCCACCACTCAACACTCAATTTCTCGAATTTAGTGGAAAGCGAAGTACAGAATATCTCGACACTAGGTAATTTTTGTCTACCCGCATAACAATGCGGGATAAAAACGTGAAGCTAAAAAAAAATATATGAAACGTGCCTTTTCATCTTGTGTTCATTATGAGCCTATAATGGCATAGTTATATCTATTTGTATAAATGATATGCGAAGATATGTTTAATTTCTCAGCTTCACGGTGTTTATTTCAACTTTCGCCTTTTTTAGTGTCAAAATATTTCGTTTTCTATCTAACAATATATAGTTGTATTAGTTATTTTTGTGTGTTCCGGTTATGCAGTGTGACAGCGTCTGACTGTAAACGAGATGGCTTATTATATTTAAAATTATTTTGATCTCTTCCTTCTGTTAAAAGAAAATGCGGAGCTGAGTTTCGTCGCTCAACACGCAATTTCTGAAACTCAGCGGAATGTGGGTGGTTGGGCGTTAAATTTTAATATCAATTTAATTTAAATAAAATTAGACAGCCAGTTCTCTATAAATAAACCTTCAATTAACAAAACAAAACATTAGTGAGCGGTTTTCAGTTGAATAATATATTTAAATGTACCCAATGGAAGCAAGTAACCAGGTTGATAAAGTATTTGAATCGCCTTGATAGATTTAGTTACCAATACCAAGTACTATTTTCTAGTAACAAATTGTGAACAACTTTACTTGTGATTAATTCGATACAGCTTGCTTTGTTCCTTGTTTAAATTGAACTGGAAAAAGGAATTATATTAGAAGTTAACATTGAGATTTTGTTCTAGACTAGACATTTTTAATATATTTAATTTTCTTTTTATTTTCTATCTACAATTTCAAAGGCAGAATTCTAGATATATAATAAAAACGCTTAATACATTATAAATGTTAAAGTCTTAAAATTTAGGGACAAACTAACTTAGCGTCTGACTGTAAATGCAATAGCTCTGGATTCGATCTCTAATTAGGGTTATAACCGTATTTATATTGTTGTCATTCTCCTTGTCTGGTAAATACATAGCACGGCATTTAGTTCCACCACACAAGTTACAATGTCTAGAATTCATGTGTAGTTTCTTTTTTGTATATCATGTTATGCGAATAACAAGTGGCTTGTTTTGTTTTTATTCTAATAAGTGTAATTTAATTACAATGAAAATTCCTTTATATATTAATCTTAATTAAATAGCCAAAATTAATTGTTAAAAATTTAGATCTCAAATAACTGATAAAGTAACAAAAAAAATGATACAATATAAACAATTGTAGAAGAATAACACACAATAATAAATCAAAACAAATTCAAACATCATATCTGTTTCCGATCATTTATCAGCAACTGAGAAAACAGTATCGAACGTAGATTGATGTACGTTTGTTTTTCTTACCATATTTAATATGGCGTGAAAACTTGGAAAAACATTTTACTTTCCCTCTCGTGTACTGGAACGGAATCCTTTATTTTTTTAAAGGGGTTATAACGAATAAAATGATCTCATATTATGAGCAAAGGCAAAACCATAATATTACATAAGAGTTGTAATGGCGTAACATGATTACCTTAAGTTATTGTCTATAGGGAGGGTATACAGAAAGAACCTACTGTTAGTTAAGACACTCTTTCCCTATCTTTTCTCCAGAATTCGACATTGTGTGTTGCGTGGTAAAAATGTTCACTCCGTCTCCATTTTCTAGATAAAATTGTATTACAAACGTTATATCTAAACTGGCGGAACACAACGTCGCAACGTTTAGCTTATAGTATTATTATGTACTTTTTTTTCTTAGCACCGACCACGAAGAACAACCGGGCCCAGAGTTCGTGTCAGCCGGTGTATCCCTCTTCGTCGGAGGAGGCGCGTGCGGTGGCGGTGTCTTGTACCGCCAGCGCACGGCGTCCATGCCACGCGCGCCCGCTCACCTAGTACCGCCTGCTTCGCATGACAGATTGTGGATGTGGAAATGCTTTAATTACACGTAAGTATTGAAAAAATAATAGTAACTATAATATAAACTTATAATTGAGGCCGATCGTGACGCAGTAGGTCACCGTTTGACTGTAAACGCAATCGGTTATGAGTTCGATTCCTTGCTCTGGTAAGACTAAAAGCGGCGTCGTTAAGTTCTGCCTCTCAACACGTAATATCCCAAATTCGACAGCGTAAAGCGAAGTACGAAGTGTCTTGATACTAGATACTTTCTATCTACGTTGAAATGCGGGATAAGAAGCTTAATTTAAAATTTTATTTTAATTTTTTCTTTTGTTTCATATTTTATTCCATCGACACTCATGTCTGGTTTATTTTGAACAGTGGTTTATAAGTATATATTGTAATTTTTAATCTTTATTGAGATAGAACCTAGCGTTAAGTTACCTTTGTTTAATATTTTTAGGCTCACATTTAGTCTTGCGAAATGAAGAAATGAAAATGAATTAAGTAAAAACAAAAAAATAATCTTTTAAGCTGAAAGCGAACCCATAATCATTGAGAATTTCAATAAAATATTTTTTATCTGGGCCACAATGGCATTATACATAAACAACGTCTTTATATTAAAATTGAAATTAAAAAAAAACTAATTATAAATAATAAATTAGAATACAGTATAATTCAAAAACCTTGAAAGGAACACAACCATATCATGTTCATTTAACTGAAATGATCTATTGTTGTGGAATACATTGTAAGCATTAGGTCAAATATTTGTTGATTAATTAATAATACATATAAAAAAGCAGCTTCACGTTTTATTCCGCATTGCAGGGTAATTAGAGACAACCTAGTGTCAAGACACTCCGTCATGTGCCTTCCGCTCCGCTTTCCGTTCCGATATTATAAAAATCTAAATATATCATCATATTTTACAATATTGAAAGTGCTATTCCACATATATTTATTTTCAAAAATGTTTTCCGAATATATTAATTTCCGAGAATCGAACCTAGATGGCCTATAAGTATAGGTATTACGTGTTATACATATGTTAATTTTCTTATTTCAAATATATAAATCACAATATTGTATATTATGATTTATATTGAAGGTAAGGATAACGTTAAAATCAATACGCAGGGTATCTGCCATAAAAACGTGTTTCATTTCTTTGTTATTTTCTCATGCATATTGACTTAAGCTTCTTAACATTTTACTCATTACGCTTGTACCTAGCTTATGCATTGAAACGATATTATTTATTCGAACCAATATAAAAATATTGGTTATAATGTTTATTTAGTAAATAAATTTCCATCATGGTACAGTGGAATGGTATCCGACTGTAAGCGCGTTTTAATGTGAGTTCGATTGTCATTAAAAATTTATTTACATATTTCCGGTCTGGCTTATATAGAGTGGCGAGGAACTGAAAATAATTTAAATATGATCACTCCCCCGAGTGGGATCGAACTCACAACCGAGCGTTTACAGTCAGACACTGTCCCACTGTGCCACCACCGGCCTCAATTCCTCATATTTTTAAAGTAATATAACTTAATCAAATCAACAACACCAGCGCGGCTCAGTGGGACAGTGTCTGCTTGTAAAAATAACTGTCGTGGGTTCAATTCCCACACGGGAGTATGACTTATTATTCTTTTTTCATTTTTCCACTTTGGAAAAACAAAGATACATAGTGGGACCTGAGTTTGCTCATCAACACGCAATGTCTTCATTTCAGACGAAAAGCAGTTAAAAGAGTGATACTAGGTTGTTTATGACTACCCTGCTATATTTTTTAGCTTCACTCTTTTATCTCACATAACAGGGTAGAAGTAAAGTACCCAGTGTCAAGACATTCGTACTTCGCGTTTGACCGAATTCGAGACATTGCGTGTTGAGTGATGGAACTCAATACCACACTTTGTCTTTTACCAGAGCAAGGAAGTGAAAATAATTTAAATATAATCACTCCCCGAATGGGGATCGAACCCACAACCGATCGCGTTTGCAATAAGACGCTGTCCCACTATATATATAGCAATATATAATAAAGTGTGAAGCTCAGTATATAATATATATTTTTTCGAATGTAACAAGAGAATGTATAGTTATAAATAATATATATTTTTTATATAAAAAACATAATAATTGTATTAAATAAATAATAATACATTTTTATTACATTACGCAGTAGAGCACAATAACTATACAAAAACATTTTCAATATTGCGTTCATTACTCGTTTGTGTCAGTTAAAGCCATCAAATTGGTTTGCGGATATTGTTTTTCGATAAAATCCTTTCATTGTACAGTTTAATTATCATACAGCTAGCTTGGCTTGTAACGTGCATGTACCAAATTATCACAATATCGTGTACAATGTTCATGATACTGTAATTTAAATTAAATCACCTCATATTCTTTTAATTAATATATCAGAGTACTTATTATTTTTATTAGTCCGTTAGTAAGAATGTATAAAGCAATAATTGTGAATTTATTTTTAACTTACATATATTTTAGCTTAAGTAATGTTAGTATTAATTTTTAATTTTTTTGGTAAACTATAAGGCTATTTGATTCCCTCTCGTTACAACATTATTATGAAATTATTTACGTCTATCTTTTATATAAAATGTACTAACTCCTAATATAGTTTCCAATATTGTCTCTAATATAGCATACATAACCAAACATTTTGAAAAGACGTTTAAAAATTTGGATGCAGCAGGAATCGAACCCACGCGTCTTGAAAACCGTTCAAGCGCTCTGTGAATTTATTTTTAATATTTTACTATTTTACATGTTATTCCATACTTAAGATAAGAAAACAATTCAAAAAAACGCATTTTTTTCGACACACCTGGTAGTAGTAAGCATGGCTTAGCGGCCAGAGCGCTTTTACGGTTGTCAAGAGCCGTGGTTTCGAATCCCGCTGCGCTAAAAGTCTTATACGTTTTTTAAAAATATTTTCCAATCCTAAATGTGGAATAAGATTTTAAATATGGTAAAATGTACATAACTAAGTTGTTAGCGTGCGGTAGGTAAGCTAAAATGCAGGATACATATTTTATTGCATTATACGTTTATTATGTATTTATTATGAGACGTGTTTATAACTTTTAGTCCAGACATGCAATTTTTCCACTATAAATAGTCCAAACACAAGCCGAGGTTCGAGCCTCCCAGGAGGCGGCCTTATGATACTATGATTCTAAGTCGATGGTTTCCTCTCGAGGTCTCCAAGCCAAGGTCAGAGCTCTTCTAGCTCGGCCTAACCCGAAAGCCGTATACGCTATCAAGACCAATAGGGCCAACAGCATAATATACGTTCGAAAAAAAATTTATAACTTTAAAATAGTCAAAAACCCATGACTATGATTTTTAGACATGAAGGACCGACCAGAGAGAGAAACCTATAAACAACGTACGTTATCTATCAAGGTTTAACTTAAGGTCTACCTTAGGTTTAGTTAATATTTTTTCCCGTTCGAATCAACTATTCAGTAGTTTTATATATTATCTATATTAAAAACTAAATCGTACCTGTATACATACTTCAAGCAAAAACATGTACCTCTTTTAACTAAAAATTACGCTGACAGCGGTATTTGGCACAGTTATAGATCATATGAAAAATTTAGCAGAATGCTATGTTTTTTGTTAAGCGATACATAAAAAAATACATTAAATAAGTGTAAATTTTGTTTTTCAATTATATGTTGTCATATAGTGCCGTTGCTAAGGTAACGTCAGCAGAATATTTTATAATTACCTTTTATCTCACAAAAAAAAATCATATAAAACCATTATTCCCAGGACTCAGCTATCAACCGACGGTGTCACAATCTCAGCTCCATCAGAAGCTGGTCGATGGTCGCTGTGGGCGTTATCGCTATCCAATCGTGGCCTAAGATTCTCTACGCCGAAAACAATTAACGTCTTCAGACCAATCCAGCTGGACTTCGCTCTACCTCCGGCTTTGAAAGTTGGTGAAACTGTCGAAGTCGATGTAAAGATTACAAATAATATCAATAATTGTATGGATGTAAGTACTTTTGTATATTTTTGTATTACATTTAAAATATTTAAGCTACGCTACAGTAGAATGATAGATTTTAACCAAGAAGGTGGTGGATTCGATTCTCACTGGGAAATATATGACAAAGCGCGGCGTTGAGTTCTGCCATTCCACATGAAAGTGGATATCGAAGTGTCTTGAAAATAGATTTTCTCTAGCTATCCTAATATATGGAAAGTGTGAAGATATTTCTTCCTTAATTAATAATTAAGTATTTAGAAAAATTAACTTTCTTAAGGCTGAGGCTAAAACTAGACTTATTATGAACTTACATTGGAACAATGAAGACAAATATCTACATTTCGCTATTGTATATTTTCATTTCCTAATATATTGTAATGTAAAAAAAAACTGGGGATGTTGTTTGTTTTAATAAGAAATTATTTTAAAAAATATTTAAACTAAAAATATTTGAGCGAAAATACATTACATTGAAACGTTGTTTCTAGTAACAATTTTAATTAAATTATATCAATATTTACCCAACACAAACAGACCTTAGCTGGATAGAAACCACGCTATTTACATGTAGAGAGTCCACCTAAATATAACAACATAACGAAATAAATTGTATTTATTCAGGACGCCCCCTTATAAATGTTATCGTATATTATTTGCTTTACGTGGAATTGTATCTTTACAAATTAATTCGTTGTTCATTCCTCTATTAATGTATTATCAACTTTATTACTTTCCAATAAGATTAAATTTCAATTAAAACAAAGTATAAACAATCTAAGAATACCTGATATTTGAGTGTGTAACGTAGCGGTATATTTGCAAAGGTAAATTGATTTGGAGACTGACAAACCAATTATTGTATAAAGGTGTCGAATTATCCAGTGCATGGTGTTTAATTTAACCGTATACAAGCCTATATTTATGTATATTAACAAACAATGGGCGGCTTCCGGAATGAGATTTTGAAAAAAATTAATTTATATATATATATATATATATATATATATATATATATATATATATATATATTTGTTAGCTTTACGCTTTTATCCCGCATAGCTGGGTAGACAGCAAGTACATAGTATCAGGATACTCCGTATTACAGTTTCCACTGAATTCAAAACTGTGTGTTGAATGATGAAACTCAATGCGACTCTTTAAATTAATATTAATTTCTTAAAAAAAATCTAAGAGAATTAATATCGTTAATAATACATTATGGTGACCAAATTAGTTTTTTTTAGCTTCACGTATGATCCAGTATTTTTTATCAATAAAGGATGTCGTATGCATATAATTTATGTATTTAATATGATAAAAAAGTTGAGAAATAAATAAATAAAAACTTATTTAAAACGGATTAATTGCATATATTTTGGTATGAAAAATATATATTTTTTTAAATCCGACATTTAGAACACTTTATAGCAGTTCGTGGTCACAGGTAGATCTATCTACTCGCCGTGACTTTCGTCATATGATTAATCCGTTTAAAGTATCTTCATGTAAAATCTATCTTTTTATTAAAATTATCCTTTTTGTTAGACTTCGCTACTTAGTAACATCTTTCTAACTTACTATGATAATACGAAGAAAGTAATAGAAAATGACAAAATTACCCAAAAATAGCTTTTATGTATGTATTTTATGAAAATATCTAAAAGGAAAAAAAATACAAAGGAAAATAACATTTATTAAATATAAAAGCTTCTGCGCATCCATCACACTTAATATCCGTATAGACTGTGGAAAGCCAACATTTACATTTTACGACCAACGATGACTTCATATTTACAATGTCGTATTACAAATGAATATTTCTAACGAGCTAACGTGGGTTTAGTATGTCAATATAATGAATTTTACGTATATATAAATTCATATAACAAGAGCAACATGAACAAGAACAAGAAAAATTGAATTTTTTTTTACAAAAAATCTAGTTAGCAATGCAGGTTAGTTATATCTAGAATTAAAAAACAAATTAATGATAACTTTTTTTTAGCTTTACGCGTTTTCCCGTATAGCGGAGTGAGCAGAAATTACGTAATATCAAGATGACGTTCGAGACATTGCATATTGAGTGGCGCAAGTCAACGCCGCGTTTTGTCTTACCAGACTGAGATTGAAAATTATTTAAATATAATCATTCCCCGAGTGAATCGTACCCACAACCGGTCGCGTTTACAGTCAGTAGTCAGATGCTGTCCCACTGCAACACGACCAACCTCTAGATAACATTAAATAATTTTAAAAAATGCCTTGTAATTAACTTAATTTTTTACAAAACAAAACAACACAACACAAAATAAATTTCATCAAATATATATTCGTATGTACATTTTGATCGTAAATAGTAAAAGACTTTTAGTAGCGCACGTGCGTTATCGATATATTTGCTATCGACATCGCTCTCGGAATCCCTATAGGGAATTCCAAGTAATCTGCAATACCAAAATATATGTACATTGGTTAATATTTTAATAAAGTGTATATACGAATTATATACTTAGATACATTTTTCCCTGGAGGAGGTCGGAGTAGAATACAATTCCCCTTCGCTGCTGGGTAGCGTCTCGTAAGAGGTTGGTATCCCAGTAACTTGGTGGAAGGAGGTTAGTCCTCCGACAGGCTCGCGACTACTATCATGACAAAAACGATCCGCCAAATACTTGATGATGTGTTCCGGTTTGATGTCATATAAGACAGCTTTGCCTATTCCCACCCATCCTCTTCCCTCATCTCTTTTCACTTCCATTCCAAGGCCGGCAAAGCATCTACAACTCTAATTTTATAGATGTCCATATACAAAGTTGGTCACTTACCATCAAGTGGCCCTTCTGCTTGTTTGCCTCATTTTTCCATAAAAAATATTATAATTTATAATTAATGGCATTTAAAAAAAAGAGAACGTCCCACTGATTTTTTTGCGTCGGTTTTTCTTAGGTCGGAGGCATTAACTTTAGTGAACTGGTGGTAAATTATTTGATGTTCGAAAAATGAAGCATGTAACATGAAAACATTTTAGAAAAAACGTATAAAAATTTGAACGCAGCGGGATTTGAACCCGCGTCTCTTGGATACCGTCGAAGCGCTCTGACCGCCAAGCCATGCGTTCTACTACCAGCTGCGTCGAAATTCTTATACGTTTTGTAACAACTTATTTATGTTGTTAGCATCTGTGTAGAGATTTTTACAAATTTCTACTACTTAAAGATTATTAAGAAATAATCGTTTAACAATTATTTTATTCATTATTTCGACGCAGCTGGTAGTAAAACGCATGGCTTAGCGGTCAGAGCGCTTGGACGGTATCCAAGAGGCGCGGGTTCAAATCCCTCTGCGTTCAAAATTTTTATACGTTTTTTTCTAAAATGTTTTCTAATCCTAAGTGTAGAATAACACTTTAAAAATAGTAAATACATGTAACATGAATTGAATTTCTATAAATAAAATTATTTAACTCTGAAATGTATCGCTCCAAAATAAATGTGCTTAATTTAGAAGCGTAAACAAAAAGAACTTAATAATATGTAATATCTTTATGTTTTCACCGTTTAAAGAATATTACTTATTAGCGAATCTAAACGCAGTTGTCTTATCAGATCAGACCAATATTATAAATATAAATAAATGCTAATTGCAATCCGCCAATCGCGACTGGTTATGGATTAAATTTTTTCTTGGGGGCATGACGATATTTTAATTATTTTTTTTTTATTTAATCAGACAAGGCGTTGCGTTGAGTTCCACCACTCAACATACTATGCCCCAATTTCAAAAGTAAAACAAACAAGAGTGTATTGACATTGCATTCTCTCTGAAACGTTAAAATAATTAATTCACCTTTTCTTTCAACTGAATAAATTACTCTATATAAAGTTTTTTAGCTTTTAAAAGTTTAACATAATTAGGGATGGAAAGCTTTATTCCATTTTAGATAACAAAACGTATACGGACGATAAAAGTTTTAATTTTGCGAAACAACGAACGACTCGTAATCAAGCTACTAGGACTTGCGAACTAGTTTGCATTGTCCCACTTCAAATGACTCTAGAGAGTAAATTTCAACAGCTATAACGAACGGTCTACACTCAACTCGGCTTGGAATTTGTTCAGGTGTTCGTGTTATCATTATTTAAACTAATATACTGTTGGGCCGATGTGTGGAAATTGTCATGGAATATGGCACCTTTAGTAATAGAAAAAATATACTCATATATATATATATATATATATATATATATATATATATATATATATATATAAACATATATATATATATATATAAACATATACATATATTAAAATAATATGAGTGTCGTCCTTTTAATTTTAATACTCCTAATCCTATTCCAATAGTCATTTCTTCTGTGCAAAGGCATTTGGGAAGAGATAATTGAAAAAAAAGCGTGCTTCTATTAAGCATTTTCATTACTTCTATCTTGTAAGGCAAGACATTGGAATTTGCAATCCAGCACCTATTGTCAACTTAGGTAGAAAACGCATATAAACGAACTTAAAATCCACGTTTTTGTTCCATTAATTTACCGTCCTTGATCTGTTTTATTTTCAAAAAAAAAATAAATTAATTAATAAAAACTAATTTCTCTTAGTAAACTATAATTTCTTAGAAATCTTTGCGTAACAGAAGTTTGTAGAAATATCTCTGTTATTGAAAATCTTCAAAAACTAGGAATGCTAATGCATTCCTAGGAGTTTATTAAAATTTTTTACGTAGCATAATAAGAATATATAGCTTGGTAACGGGTTCAAATTCTGTTATGTTCAAATTTTTATTAGGTGTTTCTAAATATGTTTTATATAAAATTTATGGTTTACACTTTTAAAAAAACGTCTTAATTGGGAAAAAACATCACAACACAAATTCAATATTTTTACAGCTCTTACCATTATATCTGTAGTTTTATAAAATATATATAATTCAATTCTTTGAGTGAGAATTAAACCCAAAACTAATCGCATTTACAGTTAGGCGACGTCCCAATGAACACAATGGCTTTAATATTTTCTCAGTATAAATAATACTTACTGAATTTCACAAATAATCTGTCGCCCCAATAGTGTAGTAGTTCACTAAACGGTACACAAGAGACGCCTACTTTAATATCCCGAGGATTATGAGATTAAGTTTTGCTGTCTCTAGACACGTTGAGTTGAGTTCAAAAACATCAAAACTGACACTGTCTGACTGCTTATTGTTAATAAAATAAGTTTATTTTATTACAATTTTATATTAAATTTCTATTGAGTTTTAAGAAATAAATGTATATTATAAAAAACATTGGCAGATGTGTAACATCGATGTTGTTTTTTATAAGTTATATGCATCAAAGATTAGATTACAATAGGAATCAGATATGGCACAATGAAAAAATAAAACAAGATTAGTATCATTATTAGTATTTGTATTATAATAATTGTTATCCCACAAGTATTTATATTTGATAAATAAAGGAATTTGAAATTTAAAAATAAATTTCGGATGGTTTGAAAAAAATATTAAAAATATATTTTAATAAAATTTTATTTAAATTATCTCTTATCAAATGATTATACTTAGAAAAAGTTTTTGCGTAGAGGAAATTAGTAAAAGTAATTTTTTTCATGGGTGACTTCAGTAATATTTTATGATGTAGCGTGACAGCCTATATTGCCACGCCAACAATCAGTTACGTCCCTGCAATCGTTCAAAATCCCTGTATATATATATATATATATATATATATATATATATATATATATATATATATATACATACATACATACATACATATATACATATAATTAAAATGACTTGAGTGTTTATTCATGTAATTTTAAATTCATTTAAGGTAACAGCCCTTCTAGCTCTTAGCGCGGGAGCGGCGTTCGCTAGTACGGGAGCTCTTTACGTCACAGAGCGATTGCGACTTGGGCCCCGCGGAGGCACGCAGCTAGTTGTACGCGTCGCTGTAAACACGCCTGGAAGAAAAAATATTACTGGTAAGTTTTTACTATATATTTTTTTTTAAATTTAGGTATAGACAAATTATTGAATGATGCAGATATTGCACTTTAAAATCATTTAAAAGTATTAAGTGTTAGACGATGACCACAATATTATGTTTACTAAATAAACAAAAAAGGACCTTAATGCTTTATCCCATACAAAAAAGGACCTTAATGCTTTATCCCATACAGCAGGGCACTCAGAGAACACGGTATTGTCGAGACACTAAGTTGACTGCTTTCCACCAGAAATGGAATTATTATAGTTATATTTGTAAGATAATTATTACCTCGTGTTGGAATCGACCAATGGCTTGTGAAAAAAATCTATATTTAAAATATAAACTTCACCCCTTTTTAATTATAAACTCACAACGAATGTAAACAATATAATTTACTATTGTGTCATTGTAAAATTAAGTAAAATGTCTATTTCAGGCTTTTTCCAAACGGAAGTAGGGAAAGACCTGTTTCCAAAATATTTTTTTCTTTGTTTTCCTTTCATTTCGTTTTGCAACGGAACTAAACATCGCGTTTAATCATACCAGACTGAGCGAGCGACAACATATCAAAAAATCGCCTGAGTGGGTATCGAATCTACAATTGCTGAGTGAATATTCTTGCATTGAATTTTCCAAAGGGTTCCTTTTATTCTTGCATTGCAAGAGATTCTTGCAAGAGATTCTTGCATTGAATTTTCCAAAGGGTTCCTTTTATTCTATAAACAATGATACTTATGATAAAAATAAATAACTAAAACAAAGTTATTTGGCAATTGAAATTATATATGTAAACATTATTTCGTAGTCTTTAAGTTTAAATTTCCTTATTCATATGTCTAAGTTCTCTATAACGCGAGTAAAGTCAAATAAATTGATATACAAAACTATCAAAATAAAAAGATAAGTTGAGTAATCAATTATTTATTTTTAATATGAAATATAAATCTATTGATTTTTATTTGACATACGTTGACTGTTGACTCTTGCGACACATTAATAAAAAATCAATTATTTAATTATTTAGTTGGAGGCAGGTCGTGGCGATTCCCACTCGGAAGACTGATTATAATTGAAATTTTGTTTTTATTTAATTTACTCTGCCTTAACAAAGCACGACGTTGAGTTCGCCACTCCACACGCAATTTCTCGATTTAGGGCGAAAGCAGTCAGTGGAGTGTTTAAACACAAGGTTGTCTCTAATAACCCTGTTACGTCCATTTTTTTAAACTAGTGAATTTAAAAAGTAGTATGTACTCCACATAGGCATTCCTTTCAAAGTCCACGAAAAAAAATTTTGGTGTAACTATAAATATAATGCATTAAATAAATAATAATAGCGAAGTACGGAGTGTGTTGACACTAGGTACTTTCTGTCTACCCTGCTATGCGGGACAAAAGCGTGAAGCTAAAAAAAAACAATAAATAAATAAATAAATAAATAATTATTTTATTTTCAACCGCATTCTAAGTGCAAAACCAGAAGCAATCAATTAATTCAACACAAAGCCCATACAATAGTAACAAGATTGTGGTTTGCCAGTACGATAACCGTGATACAGGTCACCAAGTCTCCATTTTATTAATTAAATTATTAAGACAAGGCTAAGAACTAAAATGGCCATAACTTTTTATTAACAATAATATATTTATGCTATATTTAATATATTTATATACTTCCTATAGGAGGGTAGACTGCTTCATTACGTTACGTTGCGACACTTATATGAACAGACACTTCTATCCCCTCTCCTCGTATAAACATATCCTCGTCTATCGTTTTGTGTTCGATAGATATATAATGTTAATACTGAGCAATATGAAATAAATAAATTATTTATTAATAATATTTATGATATTAATATAACTTTCCCTTACATTATCATATTAATATATGTTAAATTTATGTAGTAGTAGCTTTTGCCAAGTTAATCAGTTTCAATATTAAATAGTATAACTTAGATTAGCTTAAGTTATCATTAGGTTCTCAGAAGAATGGAAATGTCCCTGAAACCCCGAATAAAGGCAATTAAAAAGCAATGTGAGGGTTCAGTGGATACACGGTCAGCCTTCATCTGCCGACGTGGGATCCAACATAAGTTATCCTACTCATCCAATAGGTTGAGTGAAGGGTTTACTCATTAAATAAATGTTTTTATTTTTAAAATAATAAGCCTCAATAACATACATACATATATAACTAATTATGTGATAAATCAATATAATACTGATAATAAAAATTTAAAAATTAAAGTAAAATTTTATCCGAGATCTTTATCCAAGTAATCTTTCAAGCAAAATATTTAAATGAACTCACCCGTGCGAATTCTTAGCTGTTCGGAGCTTAATTATAAAATCAAGGCATTTTGCTCCACAAGTGCCTTTCATATAAGAATTTTCAGATTTGGCAATAATTGTAAGAATATGAATATTCTGATAAAAGTATATGGAGATAATAATTAATTTATGATATATTTTGATTTTTCCGTGGGTTTTCTTACAATTTTGATATATTTCTTGCGAATGCTTGAAAATCAACGCACTTGTTCGGATGACGACATAATTTAAATTTTGTCATAGGGGTAAGATGGAAGCGATTCAACTACTAAACCCCCTCTCCCCCCTCCAATTTTCTCGTCCGATTAGGAACTCAGGACGGGTTATGTGGGACTCCGAATGTTGTCCGTATACCCACTAAAACCTCACGATGCTCCGCCACCGACCGGGCTACGTGAAGACCTCTGCCCACCCTTGGGGTAACCTCCACACAAAGTTGGAGTTCTTAAGTACCCAGAACTGTCACAGTATGTTTAGTCAGAGTCGCGACTTAGTCCATACTACGGTATTTACATAAGTTATAAGTATATAACCACTGCATTTCCGTTAGAGCATAAGCCGAAAATTAGCGCATGGCTTGTTGAAGGGATTCAAAGTGAATGAGAGTGTATTGTATGCAAAATATCTTTCAGTTTCGTCGTTCATCAGATTTTTTTTGTTTTTTCGTTGTACTTTACATTCTTGGGTGGTAAATATATGATAAGTAAACAAGCGATACATCTCGTTTTTTTATAGTTTTATATTGATTTAATAATTATCAAGCCAGACCTGCTCTTATTTTTTATTCCTTGAGATGTAGGTAATATTATTTCAAGGAAGCCATGACAATGTCGCCTTGTATTGTTTTGTTACAAATGACTTTTTAAGATTATTATATTGATTAGTATATATATATATATATATATGTATATATATATATATATATATATATATATATATATATATATATATATATATACATATATATGTATATATATATATATTTCCTTCACACAATACCCTACCTACCCTCCAAGTACGCGTAACGTACCAACTTCTATAATCACACTTGATACAGTTTACATGTAATATAATTTAATATTAGTTTTCTCAAAGAATATTTTCAGTGAAACACAAAAGCAAAGCTGAACACAATCTTGTTCTACACGCCAGGAAAGGATTTTGTTCTTTATTGCATAAACTTTTTCTAAGTTATGTGAAGCAATTTTCTCATATATTTGTGTTAGTCGAATGTACAACGTAAAACGGGTTTGCTGTAAACACCTCTATGTCATTTTGGAAGCTCCTTATAAAATTGCCTTGCGTTGCAACCTTAGGAGAATATTTTTGGATATATTTTATACTTTATTACGTATAGCAGTTACTTGAGAGATTACTTAAAAATAGAAATATTATTATTGATAAGTTGAAATTAAAACAGTTTTTTGATTATTCAAATTATGTTTTTAGAAAAAAATATATGTTGCTATTTTTCAAAGATTTTTTTCACGTTTAGAAAATATTTGAAAAAAAACATAAGATAAAAAATGCATAGGACGTTTCTCAGAGGTGCAGATTCGATTCTTGTTGCGTTTATTACGTTTTGTTAATAAAGAAAGAAATACTTACGTAAATTGTATTTTTAGATGATAAAAGATATTATATAACCATGTTTTACGTAATGTTGCTGTGTAAGTCTAAAAAAATATAAATTTATTATTTAAGCTCTAGAGCTTATAATATAAGCCTTTATCATTGTTATTTCAAGCATACAACGAAAATAATCTGTATATAAATACTTATAATGACTTAGTCATAAACGTATTTATATACGATAATTAAGTAAATATAACGTAACAATAACAAATGTAGTTCTAACCAAAATCCTAACAATACCTAACCTACTTTACTCGCGTCGCGTTGCCACTAATTAAACCTTATAACAATATTATACAACAAGTATAACAGTACTCGTAGCGTATCTGTCTGTAAACGATTGGTTGTGGGTTCGATTCCAACTCGTTACTATAATTATATTTTATAGTTATTTTTCATATATCCGCTCAGGTGAGACAGTCTTTGTATTTGCCGCTCAACACGCAATGTCACTATTTTAGGAGGAAAGCAGTCAACGGAGTATCTTGATACTAGTACTAGTACTAATTAATATGTACAAGTTATATATGTTTAATTACGTAGTATAAAATTTATACATCTTTTTAGCTTCAGTGAGCACGGAGCGTCAGAGAGTACGGAACGCCAAACACTACAGTCTCTTCCTACACGTTCTTCGGGGAGTCCTCATGCTTTTTACGTGGCCTTCCTGCAGTATTTTCAATACTATTTTTTTGAATGTTAAGTGAGGTCTTCCTTGACTCACTCACTCACTTACTCACTTCTTACCATTGTTTCATCACTGATCTCCCCTGAGCACATTCTTCTTCATTTATACTATGACATTCTCGCTTAAGCCTGATATTTTTCGTATATCCTCGATGTACTTACGGTCAGCTTAATTAACTCCACACATCTGACAAAAACATCGCATTGCTACTGCATTCATCTTTCTTTTATTGTTCTTTTGTCACAGACGTGTCACTGCCGTATAACAGCGTCGGCATCAGTACTACATTGTGAATGACGTGCAGGAAATCTGATGTTTTGCCGTCGCATCAATGCAGCCAGAGCACCATTACCCTGCTATCTGCGGCAATGCGCCTTTCCATATCTATTTCGTATCTTCCATCTCTACTTATTATACTTCTCATATATAGTACCCCACTTGTTCTAAAATCTACTATCTACCCTAACTTGAATTCCGTTCCTTTTTTATCTCTCTCAAATGCCACAATCTTTATCTTACTCGTACCAGTTTAGGCCTTTTCTTTACACCCTTCTTTTAGAATGGTGACAAAAACTTTTAAGTCGCATTCTGATGATGCAATTAGCACTGCATCATCTGCTTGTAATAGAGAGCTAACTATCAAATCACCAACTATCACTCTTATATCACTTTCTTTCACTCCCTGATGATACTATCCTAATACAATTCAAACAGCCAAGCTTATATGGCACAGCGTATTTGACACCCGGTCGAATATCAAACTAAGACGACATGGCAGCTTTTATTCGAATACAGACTGAGTGATCTCGATAAAGAGATGTTACAGCCTGCAACAAAGAGCAGTTCACGCTGTACCGGGGTAGTACCAGGGTAGTAGCAGGCTCCCATATTTTTTTTCTTACAACCCTATCAAATGCATTTTTTGAAATCCACAAAACGATAGAAAATTTTCTGGATAGTCAAAAAGTTTTTTGTGTGAAGATGTGGAGGACAAGATCTGGTCCATATACCCTCTTCTATGTCTAAGTTCTCCTTATGCTTATCACAAAAGCTTTTCGGAAATTTATACACAGATAAGATTTAAAGCCACACTGTATATGAGAACCGTCTGAGTGTAGCAAACTAGGCTATAAGTTCATATGAAGATTTCAAGTTATTTTTTTAGCTTCATGTTGTTTAGCAAGTTATTTGTCATTTCTAAAATCAAGTTATAAGATGCTCAATATTAATTTATTGTAATATTATATTTGCTACTCGTGAAACACTTTCTAAATAATTGATGATTTTAGTCATTATTTGAACCCAAACCCACAACCGCATAAACTAAGCAATACTAATTCATTAATCCAATAATCCATATTCGGTGATATATTATCTAAATTATGTAACTAAACCAACCGAATTAACATTTATATCGAACATGTCAGCACAATCACGCCTAATGACGTCATTTCGTGAATTATGCAAATGACAGCTATGCAAGGCTGTGTTTCTTCTGTTTATTATTACTGTTAGTGTTTCCAATAATTTTCTGTTACTATATATTTATATGTCTTTTTTAAAATCAATTGCACACTCAAGAACTATTTTAATTAAAATAGCTTCTCTACGCTCTATACCCGCTTAGCAGTATAGTCAGAAACAAGTAAGCGTCATGACATACTATAGGCTGATTCCCATCCAAAATCAAGACAATGCATGCTAATTAAAGAAATCTTTTCTTTATATGAGTTCTTAAATGTTGAAATTTTTCATACTTTGAGTTAAAAAGACTCAAAAAAACTACAAAGTACTTAGAATTTAACATTTCTTCCGGTTCCATTGTCACTTTTTAATTATTTTCAATAGAAAGGTGAACGCTTTTGTCAAAATAAACAATTTAATCACAATAAAATCAAGCGAAATGTAATTTTGAATACAATTTAAGACATACTCTAACAAATCTATGCGAATCTAGCGATGTTCCAACTGGGTTACATAGTAACATGGCAATAAACTCGGTGAAGTCTGAAATTCCATTACGTTACTAACTCTGTCGTGTTGCGGTATTCTTAATGTCTGTGTTATGGTGGAAGTTAGTGGAGTTAGCGATTATTTATTACTTGTAGAGTGGTTTTACTTGCAAAACACTTTACCGATGTAATTTTATATTAGATATCAATAAATATTTCACGCTTTTATTCCGCATACCAAGGTAGACATGTAGAAGTTAGGTACTTCCGGTGTCAAGATATTCCTTACTCTGCTTTCCGTCGAATTCGAGATATGGCATGTTGATTGACGGAACTCAACGCCGTGCATTGTCTTACTACAACGAAGAAATGAGAATAATTTAAATATAATCATTAATACGGAGTGAAAATCGAACCCACTGCGCCACGTGTTTTAAACACATCTTGTTTTATTCTTTTTAATACAAAACTGATCGTGTTGGAGAGAAGCTATAATTTTTGTAAAGACTTTCGCAAAATTTAGAAAATTACTCGTAAGTGGTTAATGCTATGTAACCCAACTTTATATCGGGCTTACTGTCAAGGACCAACCAACGTATCAAATATTGTCTGTAAAATAAAATGTACTGTATATTATCTTAAATAAGTATTTATAAACATTTTTTAAAAAACGTAAATAAGAGAGATGCAAGCTACGTAAATAAGTTGTAACAAAACGTATAAATGTTTCGACATAGCCGGTAGTAGAACACATGGCTTAGCGGTCACAGCGCTTGGATTGTTACCAAGAGGCGTGGATTCGAATCGCGCGACGTTTAATTTTTTTATAGGTTTTTTAAAAAATGTTTTCTTATCCAAAGTGTGGAATGACACTTTAAAAATAGTAAAACGTATTTTAGTAAATTAGGCCTGGTTACGCTTTACACGGGTAAAAGCGTCAGACTTTCTCAGAATATACTCTTATATTCCAAAATATGCCAATTTCTACATTATTCTGTTAAAAATAAATTTTAATTAAACTATTATAGTCTACAATCATAAAATATATTTTACTTTTAAAATATATTTTACTTTTAAAATATATTATATTTAATTAAACTATTAAATGTTTAATCTAAAACAATAATGTTTAATTACGCAGAAAATTTAAAAAAGGCTTATATTCATTACTACAAAAAGGACACACGTCATAATGATTGAGGACTCATTTTGTAGGAAATTTTACGTATCGATACTTCACTATACGATTTCGTGCTCGTTTCCCTGAGCTATTGATTCTGTTTTGATAGAGATTGATGTTCTTATATGACCTATATAAAGAGTAATATTTTTGTACGTTGGGTTGATATGTTTTACTAGTGGAAAAATTCTAGTAATCTTTGCTAATTACAAATTATTGTGGCGCAGTAGAAAAATTTTTAGATTGTGCTTGCGTGGTTGTAGATTCAAATCCCACTCGGAAACTTAAGTTTATTTCAACAGTTTTATTCATTCTAGTCAAATAAACCATAGAAATTATCGAATTCGGCCCAAAAGAAAATTACTTGAGGCCGGCAGTGTGACAGCGTTTGACTGTAAACGCGATCGGTTGTGGGTTCGATCCCCATTCAGGGGAGTGATTATATTTAAATTATTTTCACTTTCTCGCTCTGGTAAAGACAAAGAGCGGCGTTGAGTTCCACAACTCAATACACAATGTCTCGAATTCGATGGAAAGCGAAGTACGGAGTGTCTTGACACTAGATACTTTCTGTCTACCCTGCTATGTGGGAAAAAGCTTGAAGTTAAAAAAAAAACAAATAAAAAAAAGAATATCAAAAAAAATGAAATATCATACAAAACATATTAAAGGCGTCAGAAGGCCTAAAAAAATTAAGATACAAGTTTCGTTTAGGGCATACAATTAAGTTTTAAATTTAATTTAGAGTTTGGTCATAATTTAACATATTATCTACTATATATATATATATATATATATATATATATATATATATATATATATATATAAATATATATATATATATATATATATATATATATATATATATATATATATACATATATATGTATATATATATATATATATATATATATATATATATATATTGCATAGTTGCAGTATTATGGTAATATTAACATGTTCTATTTCTCATGGTCTGCCAACCTGCAAAATGTAAGAATAATTTGCCAAAAAAAACCTTTAAATTTACTTATTTTTTAAAATTAGGCACTCCATTCTGCACTCCTTTGTATAAACTATGAATGTGCCAAATTTCATACTCCTCTGTTCGCGTAATTTTCGTAAAAAAAAGATACAAAGATTTTACTTCACGTATTAATATATAGATGTAATAATTCCATTACTAAAGAATACAATAACCATAACGAAATACAACATTAACAGAAGTAAATCCTCTTTTCAGTGGAAGTAACCGGCTATAGCGCGGATAACTGCTCAGTGTCTTACACCTCATTTAACAATGAGACTTTAGTTGGCTCAGTGATTCGATCAGCAAGTGTTTTGGTATTACCTGAAGGCCTCCACAGAAGTGATACACAAAGCGCATACTTTTGTGCAAATGGTTAGTATTTAAACGCTTTGTTTTAATTAGAACCGGTCTCAAATATTATCTCCAACTAGCTTGTACATTAAGCTATTTTTTAATTTCGAAGTAATCCTTTCTTAGTTCCCTCCTAAAGTGAGTAAGGAACGTGAATTTCAGCTTGCCTCGTACAATACTTTGGGCTATGCTTTGTCTGCCAGTCAGTCACTAAGTAATGCAATCGTTTTATATTAATTGGTCTATTGTTAACATACAGAACATAAATTTAGAAACTTAAACTGAAAAGAACTATAAAATAAAAGTTTTCGTCCTTTCTAATACATAGCTTTTGTGTTACTACAATATACTTTAATATAATGTCTATAGAAAAATAATCGCAATTTAAAGCCTATCACTTTTAAACTTATAATAATAATTTCGTCATATAATTTCTCAGAACATTTGGCTGTATCATCTCGTGGCTCCTGGGAATGGCAGTGGGTAGCTGCACCGAGAAACAGAGCGGGATTGGTACTTGAGTTAAAAGCTCAAGGGGCAGCTCACGTCGCGCTATCAGCTATACGCGAACCGTCAGATGATATGTACCGAGTTGTGTTTGAGAGAAGTCGGGTTTGGATTGCTAAGGGGAAACATGGTGAGTTTTCAGCAGAACAAAATCCTAAATATAACAGTCGGTGTGATTAAACATAAAATTAATGTGATTCTACACTCCAAAACGTAATTTATTTTATTTTTATTTATGTTTGTAAAAAACCTTTTTTTTAGCTTTACGCTTTATAAGTATCGGGATAGTCAGAGAAGTTATTCAAAAGTATATAATTTAGAAACTAAATGTAACCAAGTGTAATTTTTGTTAGCTCTTCTGTACCTGTTAGTAGAGTGTAACACATTTTAATATAATTTAATACAGACATAAATCAGATATAATACAGATATAATACAGATATAATGCAGATATAATACAGATATAATACAGATATAATACAGATATAATGCAGATATAATACAGATATAATACAGATATAATACAGATATAATACAGATATAATACAGATATAATACAGATATAATACAGATATAATACAGATATAATACAGATATATATAACAGTAATTTCATCACTGTCATTCAAACTGATAACAACAAGTTTGATTATATCTATGATCATAATTTCTTGTCCAGGATACGACGTCCACTTAGCAAGTGCAGAACAAACAGAATCCACAGCAGAGTGTACGGAGTGGTGTGCGTGGTGGGTGTGGTGGGAGGGAGGGCGCCTCTCCGTGGGGCGCGGGGCGGTACCGGCTGAGAGAAGACTATTAGTATGGCCTTTAGCTAATGATATGAGAATTAAGTATGTTGGCTTCAGCGCGTTGTGGGGTGAGGAGGCTGACTTTAGGTGAGATTTAAAAACAAACCATTAATTTTATTCAGCTTTTTTTTAATTACGAGACTAGTCAAAGAAGTTACTGTCAGAAAATTTTTCTTTCTGGTGTGTCCTGCCAGAAATGAGATTGCAGAATGAGTGTCGGAACTGGGAAATGCAAATATTTATATATAATCAATAACACGAGTGGGAATAATTTTTATTTATTCATTGAATAATAGATAGCACGATGGCCTCAGATCTAAAAGATAATAGGTAGCTTGTAGGCGTTATGACACTTTGTCCAAATTACTAGAAGATTATACATTTTTTTATCTCTTTGTGTAAAAATGAATAATCTATTTGTCAGATTTCCTTCGAATGACTATGGACTTACAAAATATTATTTTACTAAACAATTTAATATCTATAATCTTATATATGTCTTGAAATTATAAAACACCTATATTTATGTGAATAGTAATATTAATGAGCATCCAAAAATAACACGATAATATTATCTGGTCTATCATTTACTTAAAATTTAATGTAACACAGCTAAATTTAAATTATTTCAGAATATGGAATTTCAATGAGGAAGCTGGTTTCTCCCAAGTACTAGAACTTGGTCTACCTCATGGTGTAGTGCCGGGATCAGCGTCAGGCAATCTTCTTATCTCTGGTGGTTTGCATCTTCCCTTATACACCTTCCAAAATGAAGACCAATGGGCAGATGTATGGAAAGACTCTCAGATATCTGCTGCGACGGCGGACTTAGCGCCATTGCTGGCTTTAGAACATATCCCACATTTAGTGGATGTCAATGAAAGGGAGAGAATTTTGAAGAAATTGCCAGAACAGGTGATTATTATAAACATTATTAATTAAAACTACTTGGTGATGTACATTTTTATATAACTTAATAGTAATAAAATAATTGCGGTTTGTATAATATCAAATTTCTAAAAAAGCGTATACTTTATAATCATACTATACATATCAACTATAACATAGTTATGAAAAAACCTCGCTAAATTATATCTATATCTAGTTTATTAAAAGAAATAAAACAAATCTTTCTCTAAAATTTGATCAGTAGCGGATATCTTCTAATAATACTTTTATCAATTATTAAATGAAACTATTTTGCATTAATCGAGTATATGTATTCGAAAACAATTTTTGAAAATCAGACGTTTAGAACACTTTACAGTAGTTGTTTAAGATGGTTTCATGTAAAATGTGTAACAATCACGATAACCAAAGATCTTATTATATCAATCTTTTTGTATAATTAATTTAATTAGTTATATCTAGATTCTTTCAGAATGTCCTAACTGTGACTTTGAAGTTTATTAATTGTTAAAATAATTTCACTTAAAACATGTTAACATCGAAAATCAAAGTTTTTAACAATTATTGCTAATAACAAAATTAAATAAAATTTCCAGGTTCAAATTCTACTCTCCTTCCGTAAAAACGACAACTCCTTCAGCGACCATCCTTCCGTCAGCAGCCACTTATCGACCATCAAAATATTAGAAATCCTCAATAAAATACAATCATACTACCCAATTGACCCAAATTTACTACAATCTATCAAAAACTGGATACAGAAACGGCAAAACCCAGATGGTTCTTTCACGCCTTTACCCGATGACAAGGAGGTCGATTATTTTCCAGTTGAAATAAAAAATAATACAGATAAATTAGATAACATCGACGTTAACGAATATTATTACTATGATAGAGACGGTAACATGACTCAAGATGAAATTGAATGGGAACGCACCGTTGAGGTGACGGCCGAAACTTTGACCGCTCTATTGGAAGTTGGCGTTGAGAATCAGGTATTATAATTTTAAAAAGTCATATAATTATTACTGTTTCATATTATATTTACATTATAGGATATTCATAGAGAGATAACAAACGAAATATATTTACTGTCTATTTTAGATATTGTCTGAGCAGAGTAGTAAATCTCTTGCCAACCGATTAACACGCCTTTGTGATAACTTTATTTTTTTATTTTCATACATTTTTGTTTCTTCTATAATATTTTTAAAATTTACATTATATTAATATGAATTATTATTTAAATCCAGGGTTAGGTAATGCCTAAGCGATTCTTTTTCTTACTTATCTTATAAATTAAGAAACAATTTTTGAAGTTAATTCTGTTATAAAAAATAAATTGTAGTAAATAATTCAAAATTGTTCATGTTAAATTATATCGTTTCAGGTGGACGCAGACATTGCTAAGCGTGCTCAGAAGTATTTGGAGAAAAATCTATATAATTTAACTTCACCCGCAGCTTTGGCTGCTTCGGTGCTGGCTTTAGTAATGGCTAGGTAAATATAACTTTACTATATGTACTATTATAATTCATATAATAAATTATTTTCTTGTTTATTGTATATAATACTATTCCATAAAATATTGCGATTCTGTTTTGTCTTTAAGTATAGTGATTTTTTTAAGGATTAATGATTATGATTACGAAAATGGAGCAGTCCATCCAAAAGGTCTAATCCGGTGATTGCGGTTTTCTCGCTCATTTTTAACCACTGGTAGCTCATGTGTCTTAACATAATGTTGTCGCTAAAGAAGAAACACTACCGGCTACTGTATATTAAAATATGATAAGAAGTCAAGTTCTTTCCCATATTTTTGTTTTAGTTAAAATTAGTGTATTCATAGTTCTTATATAAAATTCGTTTATCCTTATAAATATTTATCACCCGCGACGTCAAACACGTAGAAATTTTTAATTTCTACTTTAAAACGAAAAAATAAATGATTTCTATACCCCCTCTAAATAAGATTTTAAAATATTTACTATTTTTAAAGTATTATTCTACAATTAGGATTACAATACATTTTTGAAAAAACGTTTAAAAATTTGAACGCAGCGTTCTTTTCCAATCGTAAGTGTGGAAATAACACTATAAAATAGTAAATAACAAAATAAAATAGTATTCTCTCTTGTTAAACGATTATTTCTTAATAATCTTTAAGTAGTAGAAACCTGTAAAACTCTTTCTATTGAGATCCTAACAACATAAGTAAGTTGTAACAAACTTATACGAATTTCGACGCAGCTGGTTGTAGAATGCATGGGTTAGTAGTCAAAGCGCTTGGACGGTATCGAAGAGGCGTGGATTTGAATCCCGCCACGATCAAATTTTTATACGTTTTTTCAAAAAAGATTCATGTCCTTATACTTTGTCTATGTACATGCAAAATTTCAACATCTGTAAGTAACTCAATACATAACGGAACAGTTTGAAATATATTTTTATACAGCTTCGACTTTTTAAGCTCACAGTAGGATAGACAGAGGGTATCTAGTGTCAAGACATTCCGTTCTCTCACTCAATATTTAATAACGGCACATTAACTTTCTCCATTTCCAGAAGCCCTCTAGTGCCAGAAGCATTAGTTATATTAAAAAACGCATCAACAACTGAAGAGGGTGAGTTTGGTTGGCCGGCGCCGAGGAGAGACGCCGCGGACTGGCTGCTGGAAGAAACTTCGAGAAACATTAAGACTACTTCTTATGGTTCGTTACTAGAATTATAGTTTAAAAACAACGATTAGCTTGGAAACTTTAAAAGTAGATTTTCCTCCTTATAGAAAATCCATCATTAAAATTGTCGAATCATTATTTTTTTATAACTTTTTATCTTATTGTTACACTATTGTTACGCTTCAAGATATATATCTCAAAAAGTACGTAATTATTATAATTTTTCAACAATAAATTTCCATTAAACACACAAACAAACAGAAGCGGTAACAATAGAGCAGTACGTGGCGGGCGTGCGCGTGTTGCTGGCGGCGTGCGCGCGCGGCGCGCTCGCGGACGGCGAGGACGCGGCGCGCTTCCTGTACTACCGCGCGTCCACGCTGCGCAAGCACCCCGCGCTCGCCTTCCGCGCCACCGACGCCGCCGCCCGATACGCCAGCCTCGCCTATGACAGGTAGTCTACATACACATACACATTTACACATAGAGAAATACCTGTATATAATCTCATATACATATTATATACCAGCCGCATTTGTAATAGTTAATTAATTCCACATACTCAGACTCATATATATGCACACACATGTACTCACACGCTCAAGTATAAAAGTTGTCTTTCTCCTTCCGTGTCATAAGTGATTTACAAAATATTATATTACTGCTATAAATATTTTTTAGTTATTTTTGACTCGCTTGTAATATTGTAAAACTTAAAATTCGATTTAAACAACTCGAAAATAAATTTTTATATTTCTGTGTATAGTCAGTCAATGTTTACTCAACACCCATTTGAGGGGATAGCGGAGATTTCTTTACTAAGAGACTCTTTCAGCTACCATTTTTGAACAAATTTAAAATTCTGTTTATCTTTATTTTAGTATATTACGCAGGCATATTACATAGCAGCGTAGTTAGTAAGTGGCGGGAATCGAACCCACATCCACTGTATAGTCCCATTGCGCCACGATCGCCATAAATAAAAAATAACAATATAAATAATATTCCAGACACCGTGCGCTAACAGTGTCGCTGGCGACGGCGGGCATGGAGCTCACCGACACGCTGGAGCTGCGCGCGCAGTCGGCGCCGCGCGCGCTCGCGCTGCCCGGACTGCCCACCAAGGTGTTCGTGTACGCCACCGGCGCCGGATGCGCCACCGTGCAGGTATCTTGTGCATAGTGTGTGGGTGTGTGTGTATTCAAATATAACATAGAAGTTGATAAACACTACTGTGGATTCCGTTAAATAATCTTACCAATTGTAAAGGCATTTGACTTTAAAACAATAATTAATACAATTTCATAAAATAATTAAGTGAATTAAGTAATTTTAAATTAGTAAAATATTAATTTTGATAAAATTGAAACCAGTCACCAACTTCTAAACCAAACTGAAAAGTCTACTTAGAATTTGTTGGAAGACTTATAAGGCTCAAGCCCAAAAAAAATATTAAACTATGTAATATATATACTTGTGTACAAAAAGGTATTATATTTCTAGGGAACGATATCATATTCAACTTATATTCCGAAACCCGAAAATTCCCTTCTCAACGTCCAAGCCGCAATCATAGAAGAGATACGACCTGAGAGAAGCAGTATTGAAGACTTACAAGGAAATCTGCCAACGCTGATCATCAAAACTTGCTTCAAGTATGTTTTTTCTTAATGTTATCTATACAGATAAATAAAATTAGACATTGTGTTTGTCTTATTAAAATACACATTTAAATAAACGTACTCGCTGTATATATTAAAATAATATGAATTTTTTTATTTTTGTCTGACAGTTTGTCTGTTTCTTCCGGTTAATTTCTTGAAGGAATTGACGAATTTTGATGGGACAATCGTTGGTTTATCTGACGTAATAAGGAGAATCTAGAACAATATACTAAATGTTATATTTATACTTATAGCTTTGAAACACAAGTCTTATGATTATATTTATAAAGTATTTTCATTTTATCAATTAAACGAGACGGTGTTGAATTAATTTATTAAAATTAAATGTATTTATGAACGAAAAGAAAAAATGGATATTATAAATAACTTTTGAAAAAATAATTTTATTATATTATAATTTTTTGCACAATAGAAAATGAAAGTGCTTGATTTATAGAATATAATAATACTATAAAAAAGTTTATTCTTAAAAAGAATTTTTAAATTAATGTTTATTTTTAAATATAATTCTAACTCTTATTTCTCCAGATGGAAGGGCAAAGAACGTTCTGGAATCCTCCGTCTCGAGTCGTCTCTTTTCTCCGGCTATGAGTTACGATCAGTGAACCCGGTGGTGTTGGACGGAGCGACGTTCGCTGATCTCCATTACGGCTCTAGAGGAGAGTCTGTTTGGTTTGTGTTTGCTAATGTGAGTATAGTATAATATTTTAAAATACACATTTTTTTATAAAAACACAGATATATATCAAATTGCTGAAAATTTTGAATTTCAAACATAATAGACAGTTCCTTTTCATTTACAATTGTTATTCGAGAGATTGAGTTAATTAATATAATTTAATACTCATTTATGTTAATAATAAATAAATAAAATAGTTTATAGTTTTATTGCCATCAGGACAGTAGTGGCATCTTACGTACATATTTAAATTATTTGCAATTTTTACTTCTGGTATCAAATCAGCAAAGTTTCACCTAAAACAATGTTTCGCGTACGTTCCAGCAAAGAATGTCTCGTGTGTGTACAGAAAGTAAAGAAATGTCTTTATAGTATACGATATAGGTAAAAGTGTAATGCTAAAGAAAAAGGTCATCCGATTGTAAAATAAGCTATAATTGGATGGTTTTCTTTGATCAGCTTCACATCTAATCTCGGTTAGAAGGGTAGTCAGAGATAACCTAGTGTCAAGACACTCCGTTGATTGTTTTCCGCCTAAAACCGAAATATTGCGTGATGAGTAGTGATTTCATCCTCCGAGTGGGAATCCAACCCACGACTAATCGCTCTAACAATCAGACACTGTCCCACTGTACCACTATAAACAATTATATAGTGTATGATAATAACACTGTATTCTATACATTACAGATCAGTTCAACTTGCCCAGTATGTGTGACATACGAAGCGCGATCAAAATTCGTTATAACCAGCCTTCGTCCAGCGTTTGCTAAAATCTACCCTTCAAGTCGACCCGACTTAGCTGTCGAGACATTCTTCCACGCGAGACCTGGAAGTCCCTTACTGAAAGGCATCACTGACGACGACTTCATTACATGGTTCGATAAAACACAATTAGCAAGTCTCAAAACTAACACGAATATAGATAATATATGTGAATGCGGACGTATATGCAGTCGAGATTATGAATTTAGAACTGATTATGAAAAGAAACATCCGAAAATGACGTCTGAAAGTTCTAGTACAGAAAATCTTAGTACTGATGCGACTACATCAAATACTATGAATACTACAGAAAGTTCAGAGATTAGTACTACTGACACTAACAATGATTTAACAACATCTGTTCTCATATTCGATACTTCAACATTTTCATCTACTAACCCAAATGATAATATAACTGTATATTCATCAACAGAATCTACAACTAAATCAGATGATCCAATAATAATACCTACTATAACATATATAAACCATACAGATAATCAAAAAGTTGATAACGAAATTGAAACTGTGCCCAAAGTTAATGGTGAACTTATTATACAAAAAGTGCCTATTAACAAGAGTTATTTGAAAAAATCTAATCTGGTTAAAAAACCTTTGCCTCGACGTAAAGGTACGCTTAAAGCGACTTATGGAGACAAACATGAGAAATTCTTCATAAAATCGAAGCCTATTAGTGTTATAAAAATAACAAATCACACTGAAAGAAATATAACAGTTTTTACAAAACCTATAGCAATTAATAAAACTATAACAATAAATGAAAACCTTACTACTACTATGATGCCGCATATTGTAACAACAACGAAGGCGATTGAACTAAAGGAATTATACAAAACTAGAATTACAACAGAAAAAAGCGCTATGTTAACAACAAAATCAACTATAATCGATAAAAATATAACTTTTAATGTTGAAAATATGTTACAAACAACAAAATCAACGGAAACAACAACAATACCTCATACAATCACAACAATAACGAAAAGCAATATAAAAACAATGCATTATAGAACTAAAAAACCGAAACCTAAGACACAGATTAAAAAACCACTCATTAACTCGAATGATACTTACGAAGATATCAATAATAACACAACAAAAGACGATACGATTATCAAATCGAATAAAGTGGACAAACAACTAAAACCAATAAAATCGATTAACAAAGAAATACACAAAATGCCATCGAATCCGATTTCCGAGACAGACTTAGACAAAACATTAAACAGCCCAATCAAAATCGATATCGCACCTGAAAATAAAGGAGGCTTCGAAATATTAGACAAGAACAACATATGGGAATTACTCAAAGACCCGAATAATGCCAAAATCGATATTGAAGACGATAAATCGTCGCAGAATAATCGATCATTATAAATATTGTTATATAATATTTAAGGCAAAGACTTCAGCATATTTTTGTAATACTTACGCCATTTTTAGTTTAATAGAGAAACAGAGAGAGGGAAGGAGAAAAAATTTTTTCAAATTTCGAATCATTTTTAAGCACAAGTTGGTCGTTAGTTCGGAAGCACTAATTGTTTATATTTAGTATATAAATGTAAATAAAGTGTGTGTTTGTGTTCGTCCGTAATTAAATGCGCTGTGACTTTGTGTGTGTGACCTGCTCAAAGCTTGTATATGAAATGCTTAACTAAGCGAAATTACTTAATAAGGCCACTTTGGATTCAGGTAAATTTTAAATATTATACTTCAAAAAGTCATTTTTTTAAATATCATCGATTTTTAACATTATATTGTTTTTATTTGTTTTACTATTATTTTTATTCATATTAAATATAAAAAAAATATATAAAATCTCTTTCAAAACAAGCTTTTAAAGTCAGCAACGTCATAACATTACGCCTTAAAATAAAACTGAAAATCTAGAAAATTTGAATGTAATAAATAACTTAGGCAGAAGCTAGAATCGCTAATTAAAAATATAATCTAACATTATTGGAATAAGGTTTAGTTTAAATAAACAGTATTATAAGGATATATGACTGCGTAAGTTCAATGGTTGTATTCAATTTCTAGCTTAAAATTTAAATAAATGGATGAAAATGTTAAATGTATGTAATTTTTTTATATGAAATATTTACATATAAATTAATATGATCTATGAATGATTAATATCTCAGATAATTGTTGTTAAGTGAGATATAACCATAATTGGTTACGGGTTTGTTTCCGACTATGGACAATGTTTATATTTAAATTATATTTATTTACTCCGTTCTGGCAAGACGAAGTACGGCGTTGAGTTTGGGATGGAAATCAGTTAACGGAGTGTCTTGACACTAGGTTATCACAGACAACCCTGCTGTACAGAAAGCATGAAGCTTTAATAGTATAAAATGATATAATCAGTAGTGAGACTGTGGGGAATGGTTATATTTGAATTGTTTTCATTTAATCTGCTGTGGTTATACTAGACGAATAGACATCAATGGAAATTCTTGACACTTGGTTAACTTTAACAACCTTGCTATGCGGGATAAAGCGTGAAGCTAAATATATAATTTTATATGTTAATTTTATGTTCACTTTATGTAAAATAGTTAGTTTTTTTTCTTTATATACACTTAACATTTTCAATCTATTTTCTAATTTAATGTACACTATACATTGATATTTTAATAACAAACAATTGTACTTAAATCAGTGTTTAATAAAAAAATAAACATTTTTATGGAAAACGGTAAATTGAAAAATACGAAGTGTATTTTTTAGTTATAGTTAAAAAATTTCTAATTAAATAAATATTAAAATTAATCTAATTATATCTCAAAAACAACACTTTTTTCTTTATTTTTTTTATATATCAAATAAGTTTTGACTACAATTTGAAGTTATTTTAAATAGGAATGTTGAACAAAAAAACGTACAGAAAGTAATTTGTACATAATTCTGTGTTGCCAAATTCCTTAATAATTATAAAAGTTTCTAGTCTCTTCTAGCGTATTCTATTCATAATAATCCTTTAGCGTATAAAGTGTAGTATCTAGTTGTATGCAATGCCCCAGAATTTCCATCCGTCTAATCTATTTCTTCTGTATCTATGTAACGTAGTTTCTTAAACGCCTGGCATATGTTCAAATGTTTTTTCATTAAAACTTATAGATATATAATATATAATTAAAAAAACAAAATTTTGACATCAATTGGCTCATTTTTAACTCTTTAGCATGAAAAAACAAAACGCGGCGTTGAGTTACGACACCCATCTCACAATTTATCACTAAATTCTCCATACCTTAATACTTATTGAGCTTAGTGTTTTCAAATATGTCAATAAGTAAATTACAACAGGCAAACACATTTGAACATCAATCAGGCGTTTATATTGTAGCTGTTCTTAGATGTTTTTGTTGTATTCGTTAGATATTAGATCTGTTCCTAGTGTATACCTATCTTGTAAACTAGTTCTATCTTAAAATTTGATGCCTTTAACATTTTTAGCTGAAATAATTCCTTATGATTTTTTAAAAAGATTAAATTAATCACGTCTTTAAATGTACGATATTATCCTTTTTATCTTTATGTTTTTTACTCTATAAGTTTTACGATTTTATGTAATAATTGCACTTCTGATAGATATTCTAAGGATTAATGCTTCATTAAACGTGTATTAAATTTTGATTTAAAATTATATGGCATAAGCTATACCATTTGACTTGTCTTCAATATGAATAATATAAAAAAAAAACTAAATACAGGCTTTTCTTACAATGTCCCTTCAATATTTATTTTAACAACGATTCCAATCTTTCCTTTCAAATCAACAAACAAACTAACTTGATTATAATTTCAGAAATAGATATCCATTATATGGCTTGTATTTTTTCACATATAATAAGTATAGTTATAAAATTTAGTACTAAGATGAAATTAAATTATAAATTCGTATAAGTGTACGGTTGTATAAAAATAGGTGCTTGAGCGGTGGATTCTCGTCAATTTCAAATGTAACATATGATTGATGCAATGTATTGATATAGTTTTAAATTAAAAAAAAATAATAAAAATTTCGTGCTTACTTATAAGCTAGTCACCTATTTAATGATACCTCGATGTACTGACACAGAATAATAAAGTTAGAATGGATAATTAATAAACATGTATGGTGTTTTATTTTGTTAACCTTTTTATTTATTTTTTAATTGAGACTAGATGTATGTGTAGGGTGAACCGGACAGTTGCCCCTGCTTGTAAAAAAATCTATTTCAAATAATTGTTAGTTTATTAATGTTTATAAAAATAGGCCAACGCAATACATATATTGCGTTGGCCTATTTTTATAAACATAACTAATAATGGTTTTGTCTAAATCCTGTTTGACATTCAAAAAAAAGGTATAGTTGCTTTCTATGATGAATAGCAGCCTAACGTTAAAAATTCTTTGGAGGAAACTTGCTATATGATACATTGAATAGATGCAGCATATTTGTTTTTAATAAAAACAATCTTATATAAATTTAACTAATTATTTTTTTATTATTTATTGAAAAAAAATATATATTTAATTGGAACGTTTTATCTTTTAAAAATGCTATTAAACTTTACATTTAAAAACTATAAAAATCACAAAAATAGCCTCTTAATTCAAGTGACCAAAGCTAACTAAGCAATAGTATTAAATTATTATCAGAAACCAGTGTTTTTAACTTTCCATATCTCATACAATGGTTCTTTCAGATATGCTAGCGGTATTTTTAGTATTACAAAGGATCCATGAAAAGTTTCGTGGTGTTCCCTCCCTTCCACGTCTTAGCATTGATTTTAATTTAATAATTAGTTGATTTCCTTCACTCAATGTGCAATTATCTCGAATTCAGTGGAAAACGCGGTACGAAGTGTCTTGACACTGGGTGCTTTCTGTCTACTCCACTGTGTAATAAAAGCGTAAAGCTAAAAAACAATGAATTGAAACTACTGGTCATAATAAAAATATACAATAAGAATTACATATGAATATAATTTCAATGACTGTCAAAATTTTAGAGCGAAAGATCTTAGAATTCGACAGGCTAAAAACTTTTTCATCTATATAGACATAATCATGCAGTTCTATGGGAGGTGTCTTCAGTAGTTATGCCCTGGCCACTACTAACGTCAACACACCCGTTTTAATTTTATTTTTTTCTTCTTTTAATTATGTATACAATTTTCACTATTTAATTTTGGAGATGGCTTTAGTATTATATTAATATATCTAAGGGGTTGGTGCTGTATGCTGTAGTACAAGTTCCCTAGTACGGCAACAGTGGCTTCCAATAGATGTGCAATGAAATTGTAACTAACTTAATATAAAAAAATATATTATGAAAACTATGGGTGGTGAAATAAACTTATTAAACGTAATATAGGGCATTCAAATTGGGGCGGGGTATTTCCGTAATATGTACTGTGGCATTACAAGATTTTCTTAGATACATTGAATTAGATAATAATAAATAAATCTTATAATAATTTTATAATTTCCTTCGTCAAGATGAAAAAAAAATGCGATTATATATGAATCAAAATAGTTTCATTTCTAATCTTATTATTTATTATCAATTTATTTATAAAAGTTTTGCCGGAATTCGCCTGAAAGTATAGAACGGATCTTAAAACGGGGTCCTCTCTAACAAACGTGTACGAGAAAAAGCATGAAACTGAATATAACTATAAAATATATAAAATGCAAAATCTAAATACAATTATTTACTTTACTAACTTAAGAGAGATATCACAAAAAAATCAGTAAACGGTTTTAATATAATATAATAATATTTACAAAAATCTATTTACTGTGCACAATGAAGTAGGCAAAGATATGCAAATAATAAGCACGCGTCACAAAAGCTTTTCTTTTCTAAAGAACAAATGTCAAACATTATTACAATGGACGATCAAAAGCTGAACGGTTCATTCAGTCAATTTTATTAGGTACACTTTACTTATATAAATAAATGCTTTTGTTCTTCCCTGTTTATATTGAATATAGGTAAATAGTTTGCAAAGGTTGATCTAAGTAACATAACCTAACTATAAAATAAGTGCTTTTGTACAAATGAAACTAGATTTTTATTTAAATGAAAAAAAATAAGTTTTGGAGTTCGAAAACACATTTTATAGAAAAAAAACACCTTCATTCTTTATTTTGTTTAACAGGATAGTCAGAAACAACCCAGTGTCAACACAATCTGCTGTCTGCTTTCCACTCGGAAACATGATAAGGCGTGTTGAGTGGCGAGCTTAACGCCGCGCTTTGTCTCATCAGAGCGGAGAAATGAAAATAATTTTTACCTATTGTCGCACAATGGGAAATATCTGACTGTAAATGCGACTGGTTATGGGTTCGGTTCTCACTCAAGGAAATAGTTACATGTTATATAAAATCAGATGCTTCATATAGTATGCCATGTACAAATCAATAGAGTAGAGTACAAATCAATAATAGTATAGGAAAAATAACATAATATTAAGTAAAGTGATTAACATAGTATAGAGATCGATCGTGGCAAAAAGACTGTAATTGCGATTGGTAATGGATTCGATTCTCAGTCAGGGAGTAATTAATTTTAAAGTAAGCGCTGGTATGACAGTCCACCACTTATTAAAATGCAATGTCTGGAATTCAGTGGAAAGCAAAATACATAGTGTCTGGATACTTTGTACTTTCTGTCTACCCTGTTATATGGGATAAAAGTGTGAAGCTAAAAAATCCTTAATTTAAAAGTTATCAATAAAACAACAATTTAAATTTACTTTTTAACAAATGCCTTTATTTATAACATTACAATGATAAACTGAAGTACAGTTGATATGATCTACTTGCTATAAGTGTTATATAATATTATCTAACGAATTGAATAGACAAGTTAACAAAAATACGTTAAAATGACATTAATACAACTAGTGGTAGTATCGAAATATGAAAATTAACATGAAACACAGATTATTTGAAGACCATAGTGCGTTAGTAATATATTGTTTAATTTAGTTGACGTCGCGCTCATCTCCGGGCGTAAGCCAACCAAGCGGGTATGTCGGGTTTCTGTAAAGTAAAAAAAGAAAATTATCAATACTATATCAAACTAAAAAATGATTACATAGAATTTCCATGGAAAAAGAAACAAAGGAATTTTACGTTCTATAGTCAAAACTATATTATATGTACGTATTGCTGTAAAAAGAAAAATTACGTCTTCTGATTTGATTAAAAATATAGATATAAATTTTAAATATAATAATTGCCCCAATTGAGAATTGAATCTAAAACCAATCTTGCTTCCAAACAAATACTGTTCCATTGCTCTCACGATAGCTTATATTGGATAGTTATTGCATTATATAACCATCTTATCGAATAAAAAAACAAACATATGGACCTTACTACCTTATTATAACTTAAATCTCACTAATATTGTAATAAGTTAATTAATTTTACTGCAAAAATAAATTAAATTATGAAATTATCGTACCTGCGCGTAAATAATTAAAGTAACTTAATTTTATTATGAGGCTCAATATGAAATTTACCAATATAATAACCGAGATAATAGCATTAATGCTTGTAATATTATGCAATATTGTATTAAGATAATCGCATTAAATATGTAAATTTAAAAACTGCAAGAAAACATTCTTTTAACAAAAAGGCTGATTTAGGCTGATATCAAGTAAATAGTTTTTTTCATTTTTTATTTATATGAGTTGAAACTACATAACTACTTTAACATATACCTAACCACCAACTTGAGAAATTTTGAAAAAAATATATTTTAGACCCATGCTTCTTGAAAAACGTATAAGCCGGTCGGTTTTTAAAAGGCGCGGGAAATCCCCCTTCTAATTTTTAGACCTATTTTTCAAAATGTTTTCTAATCCTAAGTGTGGAATAACTTTTAAAAAATAGTAAAATCAGTAGTAGTAGTATTATAAGTTTAAAAACTGTTTTGTAGGCTATCGTAGCGCAGTGGGACAGCGTCTGGATGTAAACACGATTGGTTGAGGGTTCGATGGCTATTTGGAAAAATAATTGCATTTATGTTTTTTTTTCACTTCTCTGCTCTAGTAAGACAAAACACGGCGTTGAATTCCGACCCGCAAACATTGCTATGAGTTTGAGTGGAAATTAACGAACGGTACGTCTTGACACTAGGTTCTGTATGACTACTATAACATGTGAGTAGAAAAAAATTTTAAAAATAACTTGTAATATAACGAAATCAAAATTGTAATTTGTGTTAATAAATTGAGAAAATTATTAAATAAAATATATAGTCATTCCCTGAAATAGGATTTGAATCAATAAGTGTTATGTATAGAGCCAGTCTCTTCCATTAAACTATAATGGCGTTAAGACCTTTAGTTTTCCAATAATAATATGTTAATATTTTTCTAGCAATATCGCCGGTGACTATCAAAGTCATAAATACAAGTAAATCCCAGCTAACGTTAACGGACGTAATATGAAGCGATATTCAATGCTCATATTGTGGTTAGGTATTTTAAAATGCCATTCAAATGCACGTATCTTTAAATATTACGTAAGGGTTTCATAAGCGAAAGTAATTTTAATATCTTAAGTTATCTATATTTTAAATGATTTTATATAAGTGTTACAAATATATTTTTACATTGTAAAATTATAATACAAGTAATTTTTAAGGACAAAAATATATGAAAAACTAATCGTGGCCCGCAATTTCGATTGCTTGGGTTTTAATTTAATTGTATATTAATTATATTTCTATGTTCTTTAGTTTCTAATGTTAAACGTAATATATTTTATCATGTCATGGAAATATAAAAACGTAAATGTCAGCTTTCTTTACCCAATAGTTTCATTTGTGAATTGTATATCTGTTATTTAGTGAGTAAAAAAAAGTTTGATTTATTATATAAAAACAGAAAAATTATTAAATAATAAGGTTCTATATAAAAAAAAACATCACTGTTCCTTTACATTTATTTACCGAATATCTATTATTTCATAATCTTGAATGGACAGCCTATTAAATAATTTTGTCATATCTTATTAAGGAAATTTAAACTACATAACTACTTTAATATATATTTAACGACCCACTTACAAATTTTGAAAAAACGTATAATAATTTCAGCAAGATTAGAACCCGTAACAACGTCTTTTTCTCAAAATCTTTTTTAATACTATGTGTGTAATAACACTTTTAAAAAAATAAAAATCACTTGTAAAAACATTTTAAAATTTAAACGCCCGCTGCGTTTATTAGAAACCAACGTCTTGGACGGTTTCCGGATGGTTTGCAAGTTTCATTGAAGGGTAAAACATTTGTTAATTCTCAGTGTCAAATAAACTTTAAAAATAATAATATATTAAAAGAAATCCCTTATCAAATGTATTTTAACATGTTCCAATCCAGCAGAAACTAAAGCTAATTTACAAAGCACTGATTAATTATCCCTTGTTGTCTCAGACCAAAAGGGATCGTCCAAATATTCTTATTCAAAACATCGGCTAACGTGACCGTAGTGACCGTATCCTCTCTCAAATGGTAAAATACTAACTTAATTAAACCAACCAATAGTGAGTGAAGGTTAAATTTAATTATTTTAATAAAGACTATTTCACATGTATAAGTTTTTTTTAAAAAAATTAAGCATTTTTTTATTATCTCCTCGCTTTTATCGCGCATGAAAGTACCTAATTTCAAGACACTGCGTACTCCACTTTCCGCTGAATTCGAGACACTGCCTGTTAAGTGCTGAAACTCAATACCGCGCTTTGTCTTACCAGAGCGAGGAAATGTGTACAAAAAATAAATATATTCATTCTTGCGAGTGGGAATCGAACACACAATCGATCGTGTTTACATTTAGACGCTGTCACACTGCGCCACAACCGGCCGTATATATATATATATATATATATATATATATATATATATATATATATATATATATATATATCGCTTATTGTTAAATTTTATATAAAAAATGTGGTCAATCAATTGGTATTGATTGATTACCAATTTTATTAATTTATGTCATTACATTTATAAATAAAATCAATAAAGGTAATCAATGTAATAGTCCTATGTGTAGGTCTGCACTAGCCTTACAAAAACTCGACTATCAAAGCGATACGCAATTCAATTAAAATACAAAATCAGCGTGAATATGTGCCGTTTTGATAGGACTGTGCCAACATGACGAGATCAACAACATATATATATATATATGTATATATATATATATATAAATACAGTCGGTAGCTAAAGGTACGAAAGATTTCTTAAAATAGAAAATATTTTAAATAAATAAAGGACATTTATTTAGTTTATACACATAATAAAGGCCTGACATGGCGCAGTGGTACAGTGATGGCTGTAAAACGCGATCAGTTGTGGGGTTGATATACATTTGGAGGAACGGATTCGGAGGAGGCGTGGGATTGAATTCCTCTGCGTTTAAATTTTTATACGTTTTTTTAAAAATGTTCCACTACATTTGCTGGATAAAATAAAGTCAAAAGATATTCAAAAGCAAACAATCTAAGTTTAATTATTTAATCATATTTAAAAATAATGAATTTAGTTATTTGTGTTCATAAACGATTTATGTAATTTACTTATAACAATCTTCCTTTAACATAATCTAAAAATATTTTCAAATATCTCGTCAGTTTTATAGCAGAGTGTACTTTGTGAAATGAGAAATTCCCTCATCTGTAAAAAATTATATTTTTTCCTCATCTGAAAAAAATTATATGTAATTTTCAATATCGTTTACAAATATTAGCGCTTTTTTATGAATATGCTTATGTTCTTTTTTTGATGACGTAATAAAAAGAATTGTTATAATCCAAATTAAGCGAAACTTGAGCGACGTATAAGGTGATATTTAAAATATCAATTAGCGTTAAGTTAATGAAAAAAAAACAACTTCAAGTTTTGTTCCGCATAGCCGGGTAATCAACAACCTAGTATCGAGACTCTCTGTTGACTGCTTTACGTCGGAAATCGAGACGTTTTGCATTATCCGAACGTAGAAATGAATATAAATTTTAAATATAATCATTCCCTCGACTGCGTGTCGATTTCAAAACCAATCGTGTTTAGCGCACGTTATATGATGTCTGTGTACGCCATGATTCACTAACAAATTAACAAACGGTTAATGGAAAACAACAGAGTTTTTGTTTAAATTGACTATATTTATTTTAAATTTCAAAATTCGGTGGGTCCGGTCATAGCGCAGTGGAGACGAGTCCGACAGTAAACGCGATCGGTTGCGGGTTCGATTCCCACTTCGGGGAGTTATTATATTTAAATTATTTTTATTTCCTCGCTCTGGTATAAACAAAGTGCAGCGTTGAGTTCCACCACTCAAAGACAATGTATATGTCTCAAATTCGGTGGAAAGCAAAGTACAGAGTGTCTCATCACTAGGTACTTTCTATCTACCCTGCTATACGGAATAAAATTGTGAAGCTATAGTACGGTGTTGAGCTCCACCACGCAACATGTGGTCTCAATATAAAATTTATTATTATTATATAAGGCAATGACATCAGTCTTTTCGAGACAGCGAGAGCAGTTGGACAATGAAAAATATGAATAAACACTTAGTACTCTATGGCTTTCTTGAAATTTCCTATAAAAATCTTACCTCAAGATCCTTGGCCCAGTTCGAGAAGGCATCAGAGCGCTTTCCGAATCTGTGAACAATCATATAAAGAAATTAAATATTTATTCCTAATCAAAGACAAGAAAACTGTTTTTTTTTCTGTAAATTTCAGAAAACGTGTAAAATTATTAAATAATATCTAAAACAAGTCCCACGTATAGATCTATAAAAAATAATAAAATTTCAACACATACTAAATATGTTCGACATAAAGAATCGTTATACGAACGAAGAACGTAGTTTTATGTAAATAATCACTTAGTATACTTGGAAACGAACTAGAATTTTAATAGTGATTTGAACTGATTTAAAAATTGAATTTATTGAATAATTTAATTCTATTAATAATTTAATTTAATTAACAATTTAATTTAGTTAATAATTCAATTTAAGAATTTAGGTTGTCTTCTATCGAATAAACCGTTTCTAAGCTTACCTAGATAGTTGCAAAATATTGTATTTCTATCTATACATAAAACCTTGGCATTAGTGAGTGGCAGACAGAAAACGCACAGTCGAAACTACTGGACGTGGAAAGCTGAAATTTAGCACATGTTCATTTCTATGGAGAGTGTAAGAAACCTCAAGATTTAGATTTAGAAAATTACTTAAAATTTGCTAGGAAAAGGGAAATATCAATGTTACATGTATATTGTAGGTATATAATAAGAACAATCATTTCCAAAAAAAGTAACTACTGAATCTTAAGGAAATCTTCGTAGTACAATATTTATTTCTATGTAATTATTATCATTAAATTAATAAACACAACTTGAAAACTGAATTCATATTACTTTTACAATCTTACAATTAATTACAATCGTGAATTAATCAACATAATTTGTTTTACTATTTTACATTCATACAAACGATGTCCCTTTTCCGGTTAGATAAACTGCAGCGTTGAGTTCCACTAAACAAACAAATATTTGAAGACAGAACATGCGAAGAAGTAAGAATAAAATAAAGACACACATAAAAATATATTATAATGAACGTAAAAAGATAGTTTAGATAAAAATAGAATTCAAATTTAATGTTAGGCCTACAGTTACAAGAGGCTGAAAGTGGAAACAAGAACGATCTTATAGTACATTCTCTCTGCCTAACTCATAAATAAGATACTTGAAGCGAAAAAAAACATCGATTATACCCTACAATTCAAATATAGGGAGGGGATCGGGAAACATCGATATCGTACCTTGGTCGCGTGTGGTAGGAGTAAATGCGGTCTAGTTTCTGCAATTGGAGGAGCCTCACAGCACGATCTAACAAGTCTGGGTCGACACGCTCCCCTTCCGCAACGTCACGGCGGTCAATCCTGCCAATATATCGATATCGATATGACATTTATTCGCAACACTAGCGACCAAGATACGATCTGTCATTGTTGAGTGATCACACTGATATTTCAAAATTCGATTTATATAGTTTGAAAATCGAATTATGTTGGATATTTTTGTACTTAGACTATCCCGCCAAGTGTGAAAGTTGTGATAAATAAAAATAAACTCAAGTTAAATTAAATTTGTAGGTAAATAGATAGTTTTAGTTAGTTTATGATACAGGTATAAAGAATTAAATATTTTTAAATTTAACCCATACATTTAAAACAAATTCAGATTATCAAGACGAAGAAAAAAAAATTAAATAAAACGGTTCATTTATAAATAAAATTACTTGAAAAGATGAAAAAAGTATATCCATGTGAAATTTCGTCACGGCCTCTTAAACTGATTTGCAATAAATTGCCAGCTTATAATCTAATCAGAAAATTGCTGAAACGAGTGCGCCTAATCACGATATTATATACGATATCGACATATCGGTAATTAGTATAACACTTCACTGGCTCATTACTGGAACCGAGGAAGCGTTCACTTTGAGTGTAAAATTATATAAACTACGTACAAGAACTTATTTATAATATATTTTTGTATTATATTGAATAATTTATTGGCTTATATAGTTGTATGTGTTATTTATATTTGAATAATAATAATAAAATCTTTATAAAACATATTTTATATGAAAATATTAAACATACATTTATAGCTCTAAAGTAGCCTGTCAGTTTCTAAAGGTCAAGTTTTCTTAACTATATTTTAACAATACCGAATTAAATGCGATTAATCGGCTTTAAGTTATTTAATTTAAAATAAATTATGTATATACGTCTTCAAGGATTTATAATAACTAATTATTATGTTAATAAAAGCTGAAAAGCTTTTTTGTTGTAAATAACAGTATAAACAAGAATTAAGCAAAAACTATCTGGAATAAGATATATGCTCTTTATAAAAAAATATAAATAAAACCATTGAAATAATAAAAAAAATAATAAGTCGCCAGTTCACTAGGAAGCTGAAAAAATTACATTAATTGAATTTGTATTCATTTAATTGAGATTTTGTTACCGTTCCCTTGATAATATACCATTTGATTAGAATTCATCACGCATCTCCAACTTTTATAAAGGAACTTTACAGTTATAGTACCCCTCGTGGTAAGTTTCAAAAGCTTTTCTACAAAGTAGAAGCGGAAGTTCTCTATGGCGTAGTGAAGCTCTTATTTCGTTGCCACTGATTAATATAGCAGTACTTATAAGTTCGAATATCTTCCAAAACTTACATAAGGTTTTATTAAGCTTTGTCATCTCTACAAAATGGTAGAGAGTGCGCCAAGTCATTAGTGCTTTAGGTAAAAAGAATGAATAAAATATAGTTATAAGACTAATAGAAAGACTTCTTTCACTATATAAATTAATACTTGCTAAAATGAGCCCTATATTTTTTCGTATAACTAGTATAAGAAACTTCTAAAGGCTCTTGCCAATAATTTTAATATTTAACTCTACATCGTGGCCTAAAATTATATTTTGCATAGGAATAATTTTTTTTTATTTAATGACAGAGAAATGTACTGTTGTCACTCTATTACTTATTTATTTCAAAACTCCTTGAAAATTTGAAATGAACATTAAATTAAGAAAATGTATATACACACATTACCACGTATTTAATATGCACTTTCGTATAATATGATATATTCGTTGCTTTGGCAACGGTATTACTACAGATTAGTACAAATATTACACAAATATTCTCAAAGTTTCCTATATCATACTTCTGATAAATAGAAGAAATTTATACGAACAAAGTATAACTATTCTGTACATTGATTGAATCTTTTAACCGCATCCCACGAACTTAGCCCTTTGTCACCAACTTTTCTAGGTCGTTGAATATTGTCAAATACTTGTAGCCTCTATTGGATAAGTTATGATAATTGGAAACTGAGTGGAAATGTGTAACAATGATGATATATCATGAATATGGATATAGATATATGTATATATATATATATATATATATATATATATATATATATATATAAACAATAAGAATCGTGGTGTATCGTAATTGAAGAAACTTGAATGGTATATAAGGAATAAAGTAAAAAGTTAATCACATCACCGCAACAAAGCAGACTATTTTGTAGTACATATAAGATTTCTCGCCTCCGAGTAATTGGAATTTAAGTTTTAAGGGAAAAAGTTTTATTATATTGTTTTCGTGAGATAGAGCCAAACATGGTAAGGAGAATATACGTGACCTTTAGTTTGTTTACTGTTCATTACTATAGGTAATGTGATTGTAATTGAATGCACCGGATTTGCATGTACAAAAAATCTTTTCCAAATAGTGGATAATGATATTTTTCTACTAGTTGTTTTTGTCCTTTCTATTAAAGTGTTAAGCCAAAATGATACCGGGAAAATTTTGAAAAATAAGAAATACTCAGTTAACTTTTTGTGTACTATTTTTATGTACTCCAAATTTATTAATTCCTACTCGAGAATTAATTATCTACATCAACGAATTTAATTTCAAAAACTAGCCTTTGTGGCTGGTCGTGGTGCAGTGGGACAACGTCTTACTATAAATGCGATTGGTTGTGTATTCAATCCCCATAGGGGAGGGGGAGGGGGGTGATTATACTTCCTCTGGTAAGACACTGGGTACTTCCTGCCTATCCTGCGGGATAAAGGCGTGACGCAAAGAAAATCAAGCCCTTTTTGCTTTTTCAGTGCAGAGAAATAAAAAAAAATAATTCTGCCTTGTGAGAATCGATACTACAACCAAACGCATTTACAATCAAATGCTGACACAATAAGACACTGTGACCAGCGCTTTAATGGAGTCAACATTTTTTTCCTATATAGTTGAAGAGAAAATATAGAGTCACATCACTATTTCTTTGTTTTACTCTCATAATTCAACGTTATTATAAGAAATCTAATGACGAAACAAAAAATCCTATACCTATTTGAAATTTAAAAAAATATATCCTTATTTTGCCTTTGGTATTCTATGCGAGATTCTATAAAATCTGAACAATCCGTGAAAAAGAAAAATTACAATTTTGAGTGGTTTCGTTGTGTTATTTTTAATGGAATGTATTAATTTACGAATTTCATAATTAAGTTTAACTCCATTACTAAGTTGTATGAGGCTTCGCGCCATTTGCATTTTTTATGCTCAGAAGATAATTAATATCAATTAAGCTCCTGCAAACAGAAATGAAAATTAGTTATTTTTCGCTAATTTTTCTATTTTGTTTTAACTTAACGTAAATATTTAATGTATTGTAAGTTTTTTAAAAATACGCCAAATTCACAAATTTCTTCTTTTCTTTTTATTTTTTTAAACTACATGCTTTTATATCGCATTGCGTTGTAGACGGGTAGTCTAGTGACAAGACTGTTCTACGTTTTCTGCTGAATTCAAAACATTGAGGGTAGAGGGACGGCACTCAACACCACGCTTAGTCTTACTAGAGCGAGAAAATGGAAATAAATAAATATAATAATTCCCGCGAGTGTGAATCGAACCCACAAGCAATCGCGTTTAAAGTCAAACGCTGCGCCATAACCAGCCTTTTCTATTACTCTAAGTCTTACGTTATTAAATACGAAACATCAAAAAAAACTTCAAGTATAACAATGCAAACCTAATTCCAACAAGTATCACAGCGATAAAGCTATTTTTTTAACAAAAGTGGTTTATGACGACGCTTGTAGCGGATATGACCATCTTTGCAGTGCTTTGAAAGTTCGTATTATAATATTTTTACTTTACCTCTATTTATTTTCAAGTTCGCTTTTGTTGCGCTTGAAAAATTAATAGTGTGCAGAATATACTCAGAGACGCTAATGTTCTTGTGACGGAAATTAGCTTTGTGATGTATTGTACATGGAAACTTATTAAAAGTTTCTTCTTGTATACACTACTACGAGTTGGTTTACTTGAGAGTTGTTGCTTTAACATTTGCTTGCGTTTAGAATTGTAATTTCTTTTCAGTTTCGCATTTTGTTCTGGATAGTATAGTAGATAGAGTGCCAGTTTCCAGCAGAATTAGAGACTTATTGTTAGATAGCACAACTTAACGCCACACTTTGTCTTACCAGATCGGGGAATTTTAAATAATTTGAATATAATACTTCCCGAGTAGGAATCGAACCCATAACCGTAAAATTTAAAGTTATTGTATCATGATCAACACTGTAATATAAAATTTAAATATTGAAATGATTTTGTACTTGAAAAATAGCATTTTTTTCTGTATAATTATATAATTAATTAACAAACATGTTTAAAATCTTGACCAATTAAGCAAGGGAGTGTCTGTCAATTTACTGTAGAGAGATTATGTCTTTAAGAATCAATTGTATTAAATCAATCCTGTAAAGGTTTTCTAAGTTAGATGAATAGTATGATGGTATAATATTTATTAATATTTCACTAAAAGAACAATATAACTCCAGACCACATTGTTTTTTGGTGAGCCTATAATCGCGCGATGGATTCCATTACAAATATGGCTCAAATAAGTAAGGTTGGGCATTAAAATATTTGTGTTTCCTGGTTTTATTTGACACGCTATATTTTTTGACACGCTTACGATTTACAAAATAAATAATTATCAAAATAAATGTACATTAACTTTTAGTAAATATACTACTATGTTATCAATATTTTAGTTATATTAAAATATTTTTACTCCAGTAACAAGTAGTGACGTTGAGTTCCGCAATATATATATATATATATATATATATATATATATACAAATTTGCCTAAAAATAAGCTTACACAAAATAATCGAAACAATAGCCATCTTGAATAATTTTTATTAAGACGTCACATGAAAACGTAACGTAAATAAGTATGTATAAATACAAACCTTTATATTCTCGTATTTATATCGTAATATTGAGATTACTTAGAATTTATTTCTGTAAAACATTAAACACCGAACATCAAAGGGACTGAACAATTATTTGTCCTCCAAATTACGCTAAATATTAAAATGCTATACACTTAAATAACAAAAAGCTTTGAAATCCTTTTATTTAGTCCGTCAAGTAACAATTCATTATAAGATATCCTAAATATACTTCTTTATTTATTTTTTTATTTATTTATTTAGCTTCACGCTTATTCCGCATTGCAGGGTAGACAGAAAGTACCTAATGTCAAGGTACTCCGTACGCCGCTTTCCAACGAATTCGAGACATTGTGTGTTGAGTGGTGGAACTCAACGCCGTACTCTGTTTTACCAGAGCGAGGAAACGAAAATAATTTAAACAAATTCACTCCCCCGAGTGGGAATCGAACCCACAATTGATCGCGCTTACAGTCAGATGCTTTACCACTGCTGCGCAACGACCAGCCTCAACTTCTTTTATTTTAGTCCAAGTAAATAATTAACTAGGTAAGTGAAAAAACAGTTAAAATGAAACAAAATTGGACTTCAGACGTAAAGCTGAAGCCTCGGATGTGTAAATAAAAAAAATAAAAATATAATAAGGTAAGTCAAATACGCGTCTTCTAAAATATTCAGTTCCACCCCTAATTACTTTTCTCTTACGTACAGCTTAAGTACACTTTAAGTAAAGATTACAAACTTTGGTGTAGGTCTTGTTTAACTCTATAGCAATTTAAAAGGATTTTTCGCTTTTTTAAATTTATATTTCATAACTTTTTTGCCATCTGTTTATATTTTTGGAATTAGTAAAAAAAAAATATAGTTATGTTTTATTATTATATTTATACCACACCTGTTTATAAAATCATCAATCATTTTATATGAAACTTTTTTAAACGAATTATTCGCGTATATTTTTGGTTATTCGAAAATACATTTTTGAAAACCAAACGTTTCGAACGCTTCCTAAGTCGTTGGTCACAGATCAACTGTGGTATTTTTTAATATTTGATTATTTTTTTTTTTAAATAGTTTCATTTAAAATGTGTAATATAAGAATAAATCAAAGATCTTTTCATAAATAAACGCATCACATGAATATTGTAGAGTTCTTTGAACTCCTTGAAACCTTGACAAGACTACTTGATCGTTGGCTGCATTCCAAATATGATTGCTATCTCTGTTTAGATAAAAACTTACCATAGTAAATCTTTTAAATAATGCTTGTATGGAAATTATCAGTGAGTAGCTGATATCTGGCCAGTTGAGAAACTCATAGCCAGTAAGATATATGTAAAAGACGGTTTTAAGCGTGTTTGTTACATTGCGAAAAATTTACCTATTTTTAAAATCTCAGTAATCTCTGATTTAAGAATCGGTATGTTAAAACGTTTTTGATTAAGTCCTAAAATATAAGAAGAAATGTCTTAAATAAATGCCAAGCGGAGAATGGGGTGTCTTAACACTACATTTTTTTCATCTGCTCTGCTTTATGCGAAAAATACGTAAAAATGGCCGAAATTCGTACTACCTTTACCCCTGGAGAAAACTATTTATTTTATTGTTTCTCCTATTTCGTATTGAATAAACAAATTCTCTACAGAAAACCTTCACTTCATAAATTGAATCCCGAGCGATCTCTTATTTTCCTATTGACCTCATATTTGTTGGTCGAAGTGATCGATAACGTACTTTTAACTCCCATAATATCAAAACACTCCACGATTTAATTACCACAGTAAATGCAAATGCTAATGAAAGAATTGTAGTCAAAATAAAGTTTTAATAGAAAGGTAAACAAAATTGTTCTGTTTTATGTTCTGTTTTCTATGATTTTTAATCGTCATTTATAGACCACTTTTGTTGTAAAAGCATTTCTAAACGTACCTTGGTCTAGCAGCTTGAGTATAAAGACGATCCAGCTCTTGAAGCATACGCAGAGCGTCAGCCATGTCGTGAGGTCCTTCTTCACGGGCCTCGGCCAAGCAGATCACGGCGATCACAACGGCTAGGGCAACGGCAATCCTCTTGCTGAACATGGTGTCTGGTGGAGTAAATTTGAAATGGATTTATTTAATATTATATCATGTCTGTATGTGTTGTCTGGCTTAGCTTATTCGACAAATTGCTTGACTGTAAACATGTTATAAGTCATCCCTATATTTCCTAATTCGTTACTTCAAAGTGAGGCTCAGCTCAGTCCATTAATACTTAGTTGTCGATGAAGTGTTTCAAAATTAGGTTTTCTGATACGTCTTTGTAGTACAAATTTGGGAAAGCATTAAAGTGTGTGCAGACAATAGTGTTAGGAAGTTATAATTAAATTGCATACTAATAACATAAAGAATTTAAGATACACCAACTCCTCTAATACTTTAACGAAATTATAACATAGTATATATAGTATACCTTTTGATTCATAAAAAAGGATCATGCATTAAAATCTCGCTTTAAGAAACCAAACAAAAAAACAAACGTTAACAAAACAAAACAATTTTAACAAATTAAAATTTGGTCGGAACTAACAAAATATTCAAATTGTTCAAGATGGCAGTTAGATGAGAATTGTAATTATTCGAAAAATAAAGTTTCCCTTTAATTTAAATTTTAATAAGACATTAAGGAGTGGGCAGCCGTGGAGCAGTCAGGGTTGACTATACCCATCAATGAATTTTCCGGCGAACTGAGCAAAGGCCGCGGCCGGGGAATTATCTTGACATATTCGGTCTTGTTATGGCGTCAAAGGAATAATGTAGACTTATGTTATGAACTTGTACATCACTATAATTTGGGATATTTCGAATCATATTACGATACAGACGCCATTACGGCAAAAATAGCCCTTTTCTCGTTTTATTTTTCGTTTTAATTATAATTTATGAATATTTAAACATATAATCATATTTATATATTTTTTTATCATTTGTTAACTTTATTATTTAATTATATATATTATTACATTCTGTAACTTAATAACTTTTAACTAACTTTAATTGTATCATGAAAAGGTCATAACTGTTTATATACTTGAAACGATTTAGTGTATTTAACATTTAAATTACTGTAAGGTTTATAGGTAAGCGGTATTTGTTTATAGTACCAGATAAACATTGATGAATAAGCAAGTGAATGTTTCCGTTACCTGAAGGGTACATCAAACAGGGAATTCAAGAACTTGAAAATGCTATACAATTTTTATAACTGTTTTAATATTAAGGATACGAGTAGTCCCATGGGATAATATGGGAATAGATTTTATTGTATATGTAGGATAAATATTTTTGGTTAACGCCGAAAAGTTGAAGCAGTTATGGTAAGAAGACTTTACTGAAAAAAAAAACTAAAAATAAGCTAAGACTAAGGTTTTCTAGAACAGAAGTAGTAAATCTCTAAAAATATATTTTCGGATACTAGTAGAAAATAGTTTCATTTAAAAGGTGTAAAAATCGCGAAAATCAAAGATCTTATTCAGTAAATTTGATCTAAAATTACATTATTTACGAATAGCTTATCAAAGCCTAAATATAAATAATGAATAATTTCCTTTTTAGGTAATTATTCATTACTGGAAAATCTGAGAGCGTTATTTTTAACACTCTCAGATTTGCCTCCACTACATACAATACAATACAATACACGCGTAAAGTAAAAGAATTTTAAAAAACTATTATCTATAAGCTTATTTCAGTGGAGCTCGAGCGCGCAGGTAAGTTAATCTTATTTTAATTAATCTATCACATGACGTAGCTGAGTTGAGGCTTACTTTATTTGAGTTTGGATTATTTCAAAATGGGAGTTGTAAACTTTTTCATATTAATAAAAGTTAATATCCCAGTTCCAAGTACTTAAACATAGATTACAAATGCTAATATGACAAAAGAGACACCTGTATATAATTTTAAAATGTATACATTTTTAAATGTGTGTACATTTTTTAAAGATAGTTATACAATATGAGACCATCGTGGTACAACGTGATTGGTTGTGAGTTCGATTCCGAGTCGGTGAAATGTTATATTTAAAATTTATTTAAATTTCTCCGCTCTGGTAAGATAAAGCGCGGTGTTAAATTTGCCATTCAGCACACAAGTCGGGTGAAAAGCCGTCAATGGAGTGTCTTGACACTAGGTTGTCTCTGACTAATTTACTATGTAACAGTATGTAACAGTACTCTGATATAGTGTAATTAATAACAATTCGTGAAATATTTAAATTTATTATTTATTTTATTATATATTTTTAGTTTACTACTCTCACTTCAAGGTGAAAAAATATAGAGAAAAGAAGTTACGAAAAGACTAGGAAAATATGTCATAATAATAAACAGCTTATCTACCAACTGTATCAAAATGAAAAACGCACCCGAAGGAGAACAAAAAATAGCTCTTAGATTTTTTTTTTGAGTGGAAGACTTAAAATTCACATACAAAGATTTAACCGTATATAGGTATTGCATGTAAGATATATTTAAATAAAGTAAATTTCAACAAAAAACATGAAAAAGAAATGAAAATGGCTACAATTAGTATCGTTCTGTATATGTTTCACGTCATAGACCACTTTACACATAATAAAAGCCAGAAAACACATTTCTGCTCTAAATGACACCCTTTTAAAACAAATAGAATTCGTTTGACTGAAATAAACGGTCATTTTGTAATTAATACATAAAATGATGTATTTTTAGATAGTTTTAGGAAGCTGAAATATGTTCAAATAATCTTAAGAGAATTGATTATATTTAAATTATTCACATTACCTCGCTCTGGTAAGACAAAGCGCGGCGTTAAGTTCTGCCACTCTACACAGCAATGTCTTCAATTGGGTGGAAAGCGGAGTACGGAGTGTTTTGACACTAGATACTTCCTCTTTATCCTGCTATGCAGGTTGAAAGCGTGAAGTTTTTGTAGGAAGCAGCAAGAGAAATGACTGTTTGAATATAAATTACGGTATGTTATATTAGTATTATTTTTTTATTTGATTTTTGTTACAAATTTTGTTTTTATACTAATTTCCGAGTCGACGCGTTAACAACACGTTGCCTTAGTAACGTGTAGTAAATATAGCTTTATATAAACGTAAAATAATAATGTATTTTCTAAATTTTAAAGATATATAAGCATTCTGTACTTCTACTTTATATAAACTAAAATTGAGCTAAAATTCATACATTCAACATTATTTCATTTTCTGCATAGTCTGCATTATTTTCGTAACGAGTACAGTATTTTTGCTGCACATATTAATAGAAATGTACATTTTGTGAATATTTTGTATTTAATTAGATCATTACTTAGTGTTAATTACAAGAACAAAGCGCCATCATTCATCGAATTAGAATAATAATATATGCGTTAACGTTGATGTATGTGGGAACCAACTAACCGAGGAGGATGTTCGAATACACTAATTAAGACTCAACGCAATGATCCATTAAGAGCCATTACATATTAATAAGATTTATTTTGACAGTATCATAAGTTCAAACCTTTTTTTTAGCTTCACGCCATTATCCCGTCTAATAGGGTAGACAGAAAGGAGCTAGTGTCAAGACACTCCGTACTTCGCTTTCTGCCGAATTCGAGACACTGTATGTTGAGTGGCGGAACTCAACACCGCACTTTTTAAATAAAGTCCCCCGAGAGGGAATCAAACCCACAACCGATCGTGTTCACAGTCAGACGCAGTCACACTGCGCCAAGACTGGCCACAAATCTCATAGACTTGACATTTATATACAAAAACTCGACGCTTATTCATAGTCAACTTATAAGTAAAGAATCTCCAATTTTGGCTTTCTGAATTACTTTAAATACTATGCCTTAAGTGGCAGAATTATTTTATAATAACGGTAAATTGAATATGATTGAATATGATTGAAATAATAATTTCCCAAATGGGAATCGAACTGCAATTTCCTGTAAAATTAGTCACTGTCCCACTGCACCATAATGGTTTTTGATAATCGCCTTAGCAAAATGGAGTTTTTCTCCAATTCCGCTTTACTATTCAAAAGACATTAATATAAGATCTATTTCTGTATAGATATATCAATGTATGTAATACAATCTTAATACAACCTACATTTTTACTCACTTATTACAAACTGATTTGCTTTATAATTTGCAGACACTTGACGATAGCATAAAATTTCCATAACACGCACCTGACGGGAAAGCTTTCAGCCTTTTCACTTTGTTTAAACTAATTAAATTATTATTTCGTGAATTCGAATAAAGAAAGTATAACAGCATTTGGGGAGTATAATGTTAAAAATAAAGTTCGTTTATAATCATTGATCTGGTTTCAAGCCCACACAAAAAGCACAATTGTAAATTATTATATATCAATATGAGCAAAATTAATAATCTCGTATCATAAAGATACGGCTATCAATTGGAATATTTTTGTCTTACTTATGTGAAAGAAAAACATTACAATCGTCGTATATTGTGGCCCTTTGAGGTTTGAGTAAGGTAAGGTCGCCGGGAGTACTATCCATTCAGTTAGCATTTGCCGTTTCGATATTCTATTTCACATATTTTAGATATTTTGATATCATTTTATTGATATTAACGCTTTTGTCACATAACTGAGTAAGTAGATAGAACATAGTGTCAAAGCACTCTGTTCTCTAATTTGCGAGTAATGTGGTGGAACTCAAGGCCGTGTTTCGTATTTGTAGTCAGCAATTGGACACTCCCATTGCGTCATTTGCAACTGCCTTTTTTTATAAAAAAAACTTTTTTTTATATTTAAATAGAAAATGTTGGTTTAAATATGTAATTTTTTTATTATCAATTGATTCGTAGAAAGAAAGGCAAAGAGTTTTGTAAAAGAAAAAATAGATTTTTATTGGAAATGTGAACATTCTGAAATTGATTTTTTTTTATTTACTGTTTCGTACATCATTTTGTTACTAAAAAAAATTAACTAATCTTTTATTAACCAGACTTTTACCGCTCACTTTTAGATCAATAAAAGAATATATAACTACCAACTGCTCAGAAGTAAAATATTCGAATACTAAAGAAAAAATTGATTTAGATTTGACCTGGCGACCTTCGTCATTATATCTTTAAAGTATTATTATTATTAATTACATAATAAAAAACATGTAACAAAATCTTACAAAACTACATTTAAATTAAAACAATACTTAGCGAAACCAAAATAACGACTTAGCCGCCAATTTTTGGAGCGCGAAATTTTCATTGCCAAATTAAATATTTTTCTTTTCTCTTTTATATTTTCCTTGGATTGTTTTAATTTTATTTGATCTTTGTATAGTATTGTATTTTTTAACCTAACATAAACTCGAATGTTAATGCCGTCATTGTATTCAATATTTGTTTTTAATTTTTGAACGAAACCCGCTTTATTTCTGATATTGTCCAAGCGTTACTGTTGAGTGCGTACTCAAATTTGCCGTGATTTTGTGCAAAATAGTGTTAAAAACACATATTATATGTATTTTTTTCAGTTTCACGCATAGTAAAAGTACGTCTACGTACGTACACTTAGTAAAAACGTAGTTAAAGAGAGCTTAGTGTCAGAGAAATCGTTGCACATTATCATAATCGAGACATTATGTGCTATGTAGCGGAACTCAACACCGCATGTTTTTACCAGAACAGCCAAATATATATTTTAATGTAAATTATTCACGTTCATTCACGCATGAACTTACACCTATAGTTATTACAGTCAGACGCTGTCCCACTGCGCCACGGTGACCTGCTAAAACTCAATAACCAATACAAATACACATTTTACAATTGTAAATCGATATATTATTATATCATAAACTAATAATATGAATTTCATATATTTTGTGTATTATACAAGGTTGAAGGCTGATGTCAGGGGTCAGATCAAAGGGAAATCCAAGGCGATTCGGGATAATAAGAGCGTGATATGATCTCTGCGAAAGCAATGGCTTATTAGCTAACTATTGAATACGTATTCATTGCACAAGTCTTTAAGACTCATTGATAGAGCAAAATTAATTTTGCTTTGCTATTGATATATATATTTAATACTGTTATAAATATATAATGACTATAGAGTGATAGAAGATAGTTGATTTTGTATATTATATAGTTTAGATCATGGCGTATCAGACAACGTGTGACTGTAAACGCGATTGGTTGTGGGTCCGATTCCCACTCGGAAAATGTTTATATTTAAAATTTATTTTCATTTCTCCACTCTAGAAAGACAAAATGCGGCGTTGAGTTCGCTACTTAACACGCAATGTATGGATTTCGGACGGAAGGTAAAGAAAGATATCACAGAAATTATTTCTTTACATAATTATTTTCAATTAAAAGTTAATTCATATTTTTATGTGAGGTTATTTAGTTATGTGGTAAAGTCAATTGAAGTAGTTCAATTTTCTTTTTTTTCACTACCTGAATTTAATAAAATCATTATTTTTTAGCATTATAATTTATTACCTAATAACATAACTTTCAAGAAATTGTGTTAATAGCGGAACTCAACGCCGCTTACTAAACTGTTTAATATGTTAGGTAATAGAAAATAACCTTTAAATCATTTTATAAATCTGGATCGATGCTATAACTTTTCAGCTTATATCCATACGAAATTTGAAATTAAAATATCTTCATTTTTTTTAGCTTCACCCTTTTATCTAAAATTTCAGGTTAGATAAGAATACCTGGCTTTCCGCCACATTCGCAACATTGCGTATTCAGTGGCGGAACTCAACACCGCTCTATGTCTTACCAGAGCAAGGGAATGAAATAATTTTATTATAATCATTCAAGTGAGAATCGAATCCACAACCGATCCTGTTTACAGTCAGACGCTGTCCCACTGCGCCACGACCGGCCTCTATATAGCGTAAATAATAAGGTATATTTGGTTAGTTACACTCATTGTAAATGAATGACCATCTCTACTAGCGGAAAGCAAAAGAGGATTAAATCTAATATATTATTTAAATTTTATGTGTCCTAATGGATGTTATTCAAGTAACTATTGCGACGAGGTTTTTACCTAACCTGATAGTTTTTATACTTTTTGGGTTTCAGATGGATTTTATATTAAAACTTGGAATTGATAAAACATAAATGAAAAAGGATTATAATAAATATTAAATAAGTATCATACCTATTGTATTTGATCAGTCAAATAGCACATTCGAGTGAGTTTACCTTGGCTTTGGCAGTTGTCGATTCAAATTCTACTTTTAGGTAGAAATGTTTCATGTTAAATGTCAAATTATGTTTTCGGAATTTACAGACTGAAGTCTTCAATATACAGAAACAATTTACGTACTTTTTTGTTACAGTTTATAAATATACATACGTAAAATAAAAGATTTTTGTATAGCAATTGATATTAGACACAACGCGGCGTACATATTTAAATATTTTTGGGTGAATAACACTTTAAACATATATTAACCCCCCTAAAATTATCCGAGGAAAAACATATCCAAGTAATTCAAGTGCCTCTTAAATAGAAATTTTGCAAAACTTATTCTTACACAGTCCATTAGAAATAAATAAAATAAAAAAAATTGTGCATCTACAATATATATGTATAACACAAGTAAGTAAGCGCAGTAAGACAGTGTGTGAGTGTAAATGCGATTATCTGTGGGTTTGATTCCCTCTCGGAGGAACCATTGTATTAAGAATCAATATTTATTTCTACGTTCTAGCAAAGCGCAGCGATGATTTCGTCACTCACCACACAATGTCTCAATTTCGGGTGCAAAGCAGTCAACGGAAAGTCTTGACACTAAATTGTCTCTAACCACTATTCTAAGTGGGTTGTAAAATAAATTAAAATATTACAATTTAGAACACAATATTAAAAAAACACCCCCTTTAGTAAGCATGCGCTATAAAAGAAAATTTGACAATAAGAATAAAACATATGTATAATTTGTATTAGAAAATGACTTTTTGTTTCAACATTTCGATCGTGACATTGTCAAGATTACAAGACTTAATAACCTTAAGCTTATCAATTAATTATCCTGAAATAATCATAAGAGCCTTGACGATTATAAATGAACATCAATTGTAGAGGCCGGTCGTGGCGCAGTGTGATTGATGATGCGTCTGACTGTAAACGCGACAGGTTGTGGGTTCGAGTCCCACTCGGGGGAGTGATTATCTTTAAAATTACTTAATATTCAAATTTTTCACTTCCTCGCTTTGGTAAGACAAAGTGCGGCGTTGAGTTTCACCACTCACGCAACGTCTCTAATTCGGTGGAAAGCGAAGTAAGGAATGTCTTGACACTTATGTCTACTCTGCTATGCGGGATTTTGCTAATAGATTGTATTTTATTAAATATTTTTTCTACTTTCCGCATACTTTTATGTATAAAAATTAATTAATATAAATAAGAAATAAGAAAAGTTTTCTCTAAAACAATAGAAATATTAAATAGTCAAAATATTTCTATGTTAATAAAAATAAATAAATGGCGTAGCACAGTTAAAATGCGTTTTATTGTAAATGTAATTGCTTTTGGGTTCGATCCCAAGTAGAGTAAGAAGGTAAGATTAGTATTAAATTATTTTCATTTATTTGCTCGGGTAAGACAAATTGCAGCGTTGAGATCTGTCAAGTAATACGAGGTGTTCTACGTAATGTGAAAGTACGTTTGGACAGGTAAAAATACTTCTTCACACAATCGTATAAGCCTTCAAATATTTTTTTTTCTATAAATAGTTTGAGAATAAGATTTGTTATAGTTTTTGTGATGTTTTTTTTTTGTTATCTAAAATAGTTTCGTCTATATTCTATCTATTTATATTTTTAATTTGTTGGACTATGAAATTTCCAATAAAATATTAATAATCAATAAATAAAAAATATTTAAGCTAAAAAATTAGTTAAAAAAATATAATATACGACTAAATTAAATGATCCATCGTGGCGCATCATGGCCATCGAGGTCGAGTGGAACAGTGTTCAATTTAAATGGCAATTAGTTGTGAGTTCGATTCCCACTCGTATGAATATATATTAAGGATTTTCTACACTAAATATTTTACAACCACTTAGTACTTAATGTCTCAAATTTAGGCAGAAAGAAGTCAACAGAGTGTCTTAACACTGTGACACTCACGGATAGTCGGTGCTGTAGCGAATAAGACCTGAAGCTACAAAAAACATAGTAAAATTTAATTTATATTACTACATACAGTAATACAAACACCTGTACTATACATTTTATATCTTTGTTCTGGTCTTGCGGTGAAAAAGTTTCTCAACTACTCGGGGAAAGGGAATATCCACTGATTAAACTCGTAGAGTCCGATTTCTAATGACAGTGCAGTGTTAGACGACAATGTTCCTTTGTTCATTATGTCATTTCCAATAGAAACGTATATAAATAACATGTGTATGTTTAAAAGTAATATCTTTTATTTTATTAATATATTTTTTAGTATTATTCATTCGTTTAATAGAGAATATTTTCTAGAAACCTATAAAAGAACGTATCGATTTTTTTATTTTCAAACTTTTTTTTAAATGTTAATTTGTTTATTTAAATGAAACCTTTCAAACTACTTGTCTGTAAGGCTCAATTTGCAGTTATGATATAGAATTGAATTTTACTACAAAATAATTATAATAATTTTAATATAATTTTTTTAAAAACAACGACCGAGTTCTAGGTTCAGGTTTATCTATGAATAAAGGAAATCGTTTCAGCTTTCTATCACAGGCACAACTTTATAATTGTATTCAAACATATTTCAGCTGTTTAAATAAAGATGAAAAGAACTATAGCGATAGCATATAACGCTCGCTAGAGCTCTTTATAATATAGAAAAATGCTTTGTTAATCTTTTTTTCAGTTAAGGTATTCAGATACATTTTAAAACGTCCATTTCAAACACTTCTTATTGCTGTAATGTTTTTAAAATTAATTTATAATTTAAATCTTCTATTTGTTTAATATTTTAATTGTTAAGAGTATCTAGCTGAAATTTTTAACTCACGTTACGCCTTCTTAAGTAATATTGATTATTAGATAGTCAAAAAAAAACTTTTTTGGTTCAAAAGACCTAAAACTTGTACTTTTATTATATTATATATTTTATTATGCTTGTATTATATAATATTTCCTCAAATTAACTAAAAAAATAATTTAAATAAAAAAAATTGGTTAGAAATGGAAGAAAAATATAGTCGGTTTACGTGTTCTATACAAGAGTAGTAGAGTTTAGTGTTAAGACCGTCTGTTCTCTATTTTCCATCCCATTCAGATATTACGTATTAAGAGAAATGAAAATAGTTTACACCGTTGACTCTGACTACCCCGTTAAGGACAGCGTGAAGCTAAAAAAATAAAAAGAAATAGTTTAGATATAATCATACCTCTCAGTGATGATAGAACCTACAACCATCGCCTATACAATCAGATATTATCCCACTGATCCATAGTGACGTCTATTTTATATTATTCAAACATCTAAAGAGAAAATTTTAACTCCGTGTATAAAGCTTTTTGTATTCACGATTACCTTATTGAATAAGTAATTGAAAAATAAAGTAACAAATTAGGCTTTCGGGAAACTTGATTTTTTTTAAAACTCTACGGTATTGTTTTCACGCTAAGTGATGAAGAAATTTGGAATTTTTAAACATAACTGTTTTATATTATATTTAATATTATATATCCGATTGAAAGTATCTGAAATTTTTAATGGAAATAATAAAATTGAATAATATTAATTTTATTTAAAAAGCTAGCTTAAATTTCATTAAATTATTTGTACAGAGGAGTTATTAACATAAGTTATAGAACCCATACATTATTACAATAAACAAAAAATCACAAATCAAAAACCTATTTATTTTTAAAAAGGGGAAAAATTACTTATTCTAATAATTCTTGCAAGGATATCTGTTTCATAGCATGAAAATATTGTGTTCTTATTTAATCTGAACATGTTGGCAAATTTTCAAATAAGCAATTAACAAGAATGGATTGATTTTTTTTAATTTATTTAAAAATATAGATAAAGCTAAAAAAACGTGGTTTACACGTTATTATTCTAAAACTGTAACAATTGGGAATAATTTCTTTATTGATTTCAATGTTTACTATCGATTTATATTACGGCATTTTTTTTTAATATGTAACTGACTTACATAAAGAAATACTATTTTTTCCTAACTATAAACATTCTATATGCATAAAAATATAAGAATATAATATAGTATAACTTCACCAATATATTTCAAATGTCTCTCTACAGACATTATAATAAAGATTTCACTTTCTTACGGTTATATAAAATGGATGGAAAATGCGACATTGAGTTACGCATTCTGACAAATCAAATATCTTTTAATAAACAAAAATAGGAGAAATACGTAATTTTCATATTCAAATTTAAGAAGTAATAGTGTATATAGTATATATAAAGAAAATACTTCATTTAAATATCTTTCATAAATAGAACACTCAAGTAACATATAATAAGAATAAATATTATGGGTCAGCAATTATTTTATCATATTTATATAAAAAACTTACTATTTCTATACACTTTATCTAAATCTTTCAGGCTTATTTCAAAATAATGAATTAAATTTTAAAAAATTGATACCATATTTATTATATTTTTTTAGCTTCACGCTTTCATCCCGCATAGCAGAGTAGACAGAAATTACCTAGTGTCAAAACACTCCGTGCTCGAGTACGTCTTGACACTAGGTAATTCCTGTCTACTCTGCTATGCGGGATAAAAGCATGAAGTTAAAAAATATAATAAATACGTTATCAATTTTTTTTTAATTAATTAATTATTTTGCGAATACGGCGGAAAGTTCAATTTCTATTCGTAACATTGCATGATGAGTGGCGGAACTCAACGCCGCGCTTTGTCTTACCAGAGCGAGAGAATAAAAAGTATAACATTTTGTGAATCGAAAACAAAAATTTCATAACCTACAGCTTATTTTCGAATTGTTAGACCGTAACATACATAAAACGCGCGATTTTCCTCAGGGACGGCGCTCGCAAAAGTCATTTAAATATGACATTTACATTTATAAGAAAAAGTTATTTCGGACCACACAAGTTATGTGACATACTTACTAAGTTTCTTATATTTTAATAATTCTAAGATATAGATTTCTAGAGTTTATACTCTTATAAATGTTTTTTTTTTCTTTTAATAAAGACTATAAGTCATATTATTTAGATTTTATAATAATTTTATTAATAATTCTTATAATATTTTTTTTATTTATGTATGTATTTTTAAATAATATAAACATATTCAAATGTAAAAGTAATGAAGTTTTTCATTGAAATAAATTAAATATTAGATTATTAGTTATTTTTTTAATACAAAATTAAATTACTCATTTAAAAAAAATTAAATATATCTAAACTCTCAGCAATATAAAACAATACAAAATAATATATTAATAATTGTAAATAAAAAATTAAAATAAAAAAAACTTACCTTACTTAGTGTTCTTTCCGGAGATTTCGAAAGTTCTGAGAGCGAAGTGCAACAAGTTCCATTGAAAGCGTGTCGGTCGCATTTATAGTCGCGTTGGGCTTGGGCGGGCGTAGGGCGGAGCTACGCACGCGGCCTAAACAGGTAGCAAATGAGTTATGTTTAAAAATAACTGCTTTAAACTATTTTATAAGCATATGAATATCATATTTTTCCAAATTATTCTTTAGTATTAACTGAAATACATTTCAAAATTAATTTTATTTTTTGATCTCATCAGGAGATAAGGTCACAATGTAGAGAGAAAATAGTGTTAGAACAATCTGTTCGCCGTTTTCTTAATTAGATTCACTTTAGATTTCATCACTATTCAATATAAAAATAAATAGACAAATAATATGTTTTTTTATGATCATGTAAACTGTAAATACAGATATTTATATTTATTTTTAACGTCGGTCAATATCGTCATTCGATATATTATCAAAGATACTGGAGAAAGATCACGTTAAAAGCCTGAGGACCACCTCAGGTATAAAGAGGCTTATTACTGTATATGAAGCGAACGAAAGTTTAGCCACTCAACATGCAATTTCTCAAATTCGGCGGATAGCGGAGTATGGAGTGTCTCGACACTAGGTACGTACCCTGCTATGCGAATTGAATAAAAAAAAGCGAAAGAAGTATGCAAGGACCTTAGCTTTTGGCGCTACGTTTTCTCTTAATATATATTGGATAAATTCCTCGTAATTTTCGCTTCCTTTCTCCTATTTTTTCCCTTCAAAGAATATCTGTAATTAACGGAAATTATCTTTAATAATGACATTCTGGATTACCAATAATAGTATTAATTTTCAGCTTTGTGGATATTATTTCGAAACTCAACATACAATATCTCGATAACTAACAAAAATTGGTAAATGGAGTGTTTTGACACTAGGTTGTCTCCGAATACCCTGCTATAGCATAATTGGCTACAACGCTCACATGGTATCCGAGAGAAACGGGTTCGAGTCTCGCTTCGCACAAATTAAATAAGCGATTCTAAAATATTTATATAAAATAATTATTTTTATTATAGCAATAAAATATCTAACTATAAAAATATAATTCAATACAAACTTAAAATCTTATTTTACAATAAAAATTCTATTCCAAACAAATGCTTCTAAACAAACAACGGTACAGCCGTTTTCACCATTAAATCAATCAACATAGTCGATGTGGTAGGCAAAATTAAATAATCATGACTACATTTGCGCTAGAGGCCAGTGGTGGCGCAGTGAGACAGCGTCTTAATGTAAATATGAAAGATTTGGCTTCGATTCCTACTCGGGGGAATGTTTATAGCGCGACGGTGAGTTCAGCCACTCAACATACATAAGTGGAAAATGAAGTACTGCGTGTTTTAATCTGCATTGAGACAATATGTTACACATCGATTACAAATCCTCTCTAAGCACCTAATCAACAAGAACTGTACTGGAGAAATAGATAGAGGCCTCGAATAGAGGGGTCGTGGCGCAGTGGGACAGCGTCCAACTGTAAACGCAATCGATTGTGGGTTCGATCCCCACTCGGGGGAGTTGTTTAAATTATTTTCATTTCCTCGCTCTGGTAAAAGACAAAGTGCAGAGTTAAGTTCGACCACTCAACACGCAATGTCTTGAATTCGGTAGAAAGCAAAGTACAGCGTGTCTTAATACTACGTTCTTTCTGTCTACCCTACTATGCGGGATAAAAGCGTGAAGCTAAAAAGTGTTTGTAGTTAGATGCTATCACTACGCCAATACGGCCATAAAACCGCGTAAGTTGCACGCAATGAAACTGATTACTTCGCTATGCGGGATAAAAAGCATAAAGCTAAAAGATTTATAATAAACAGAATTACATATAGGTGAAGTACGTAGTGTCTTGACACTAGATACTCTCTGTCTACCCTGTTATGTGGGTTAAAAGCGTAAAGATAAAAAAAAGAGAAAAATACAAACATACCTACCTACCTACCTACCCGTATATTTCCAGCAAACGATCTTCAGTTAATCTTCTTATTTATTGTTTCTATTTTGTATTAATTAAATTATAATATACTTTAATTAATGTTTTATGTTGTCTTTGGAATGCGGTTACATGAAAACGTAGTCTTAACTCTCTGAAGGTTCATACAACACTTAAAATATAAAAGGTTACCTCAAGCAGACGCATAAAAAGGTAATACTCAATTTAAATCATAAATAGGTTATCATAAATAATATCGCTGTATTTAAAAGTTTTTTTGTTTGTAATATTGTAAAGTAAGATGTTGTGTTAAAATTTTCAAAGAGTATTTAAGAGATGTTACATATATATGAAAGTGTGTCTGTCTGTAAACACGAAAGGTTGTGTTATCGATCTCCAAATGCGGCATGATCATATTTATTTGCTAGTCAACGCTTGTAACTTCGTTTGCGTAGATTTGATCCTTGCTATAAATTTGTCGAAGAAAATACTTTAAATTCACATAATATTTTTTTGGTATTTACGTACTCACACACATTCACATATAATCAAGGATGCAGAAATATAACAGTGGAAACTGTATCTGTATTGGTTCAGCCGTTTTCGAGATTATCGTGCACAAATACACAAACAAATAGATATCTGGTGCGACTTCTTTTATAATATTGAATTCTGGCAGATATATATATATATATATATATATATATATATATATATATATATATATTTTGTTATTTTATTCTAATTATTATTTTTTTCGGATCTAAATATTTTATGTTTTTATATAAATGTTTTTATATAAAGCCAAAATTGGTTTATTGGCTTTATTTATAAATTTGTTTAAATAATAATTTAAGCCTAGCTTGAAATATTAGGATAAGATTGTTCACACAAGCTAAAACTTGGTCGTCATTATAGATATTTCTCCTTATAGATAGAATAGATATATTGTTTAGTTGAACAAAGTAAGGTATTTGATTCCGTCATTGAACATATTATGTTTCCAAAATCGATTAAATTTTATAGTTTTACGCTTTTTCTCATGTCAAAGAGAACCAACATATCGTCAGATATTCTGATTTCCAATTACCATACTGAGTATTGAGTTAAGGAACGCAACGTCGCGTTTTATCTTTTAGGGTATAAACAACATATATATATATATATATATATATATATATATATATATATATATATATATATATATATATATAAGCCGAAATATACATGTCATTTATATAATAAGTAATTTATTGACTTTGAAATTCTTATTCTTATATACCAAAATATGTCAATATTACGAATATACTCTATAAATTCGCATATCCACCAATTATCCAATTAATAGTAAGGTTACTTCGACATCCACAGACAATGTTTCGAGTGTTATTTGAATAGTTAAACCATATTAAACGCAAACACATAACTATTACCGATTGCCTAACCTTGACAGGTAAAAGCTATTAATATATTTTACGTATTAATCATATGTAAAACTCATTTTCTCTAATAAAATATTAAGTTCAATAAAAATTAAAACCAAAATATTCTTTATTTAAATAATCAATTAAAAGATACTTTTGATTTGTCAGTCAGCATATAATGTCAGTATTGTCAGTCCTTAGGAAAGCGGTAGAAGTCACTTTCTGTCTGAAGTTAGTGTGAAAGGACGAGAAGACAAAAAGAAAACATATTCTGTTGTCCGAAATGACCTTAGTAACTTATACCTATCACTTAGTGCCTTTATATAAAGTATATATCTCTTATTATTTAACATAATTCAAAATTAACGAGGCCGGTCGTGGTACAGTGGGACAGCGTCTGACTGCCAACGTGATCGGTTGTGGGTCGGATCCCGACTCGGAGGACTGATCTTCAAATAATTTAAATATAATTAAAATTTAAATTATTTTCCTTCCTAGTCATGTGTAAAAAAATATTAAATCTTTCTTCAACAAATGCCTTGATTAGGAGAGCTATTTTTAACAAAATATTCAAACATAACAGGAAATTAAATACACGATTTAACTAACAAGTAACAAGTGTAATGTGCATAATGCACAGAATAATATATATGTACGTCACTACATACATTGTCTTCCCACTGCGTCCAAAGCGTGAAGTCGTGTTTAAATTAGACGTCATATATAAGAAATATCATATTAATATTGCAGCAAGAGGGTTAGTAGGTTTTAAATAAATTTAAAAATATTTAAATTTTACAAAAACATTATTGGAAGCAACATTAATTCACTCAAGGATTTGTTCATATTATTTTACCAGATAATCTTAATATGTAGAGGCAAAATATATTCCCAATCACCAGGAAAGAAATTTTTTGGCATTTCATGGATTAACCAAAATATTTGCTGAGAAATTATAATCAACCGAATTTGTTCTTTACTTATCATCTTTTTTAAATACATACATTACGCCCAACCTACAAAATAAATAAATAATATATACTAAAACAAAAATCTAGCAAACTTGTATGGACAACAAAAATGTATGGATTTAAAATTTAATATAGAATAACAGGTATAACGCCTACTGAATTGGTATATATGAAATAAAGTACCTTATACGCCTTTACACTACACGCGATAGCTTAGCTTCCTTCATTAAAAAACTTTTCACGCTCGCATTCATTTTAAGATTTAAAAGCTATTTTGCGAACTTTTCTTCTCACTTCTATTATTTTATATAATTAATGACTATTTTAATAATAGCATTGTTACAATACGTCTTTGGGGCCATTTAGAAGAATTGCACCTACTAATTCGATATTTTCGGCGGAGTCGGTGAAATCTTAGTGAATACTTTGACTCAACATGTTAAAATATAGTCAAGAAATCACTGTTTTTTTAACTGTACATATATTCGCATTCAGCAAGTTAGTCATAAAGAATTTAGTGTCAAGATTTTTTCGCATTTAGTTCGAATTTTAAACATCGAATGATAAGCATACATATATATTCCATAACCATCGTGCTTACAGTCATGCTATACTATCTCACTAATTTACAATAGCCAACAATAATAATGTATAGACGATATACATATCACTTACAAAGGTAATTGATTTGTATATCGTCTATACATCTATTTACAAATGAAAAAGTTGGAGTATCTGTTTTTATATATTAACAAATAACATTTTTAGATTTTTTAAACGCCGCCAAAGTCGTTCTTTATATGTTACGGGCCGTTTTGAAGTCACACCTCCCTCCTCGTACCAAGGTCGTGCTGTTTAATGTTTATATTACGCCGAAACTGACAGGTCTTACAAGCGGACGACAGAGGAAGATTGGCGTGGTCGTATAGACTTCCATATTCAGAGCTCAGAAACCCATATTAGACGGATCGCGACAAGCATGTATCACCGTGCCGGTCCTGTCCGGTCTAGTGCTGTCTGGACGTCTCGCAACATCACTACATCCGAGATATTGTGCCGCGGCATACCCGGCCGGCACACCGGCAAACTACCAAGCGACATCCTACTTATTTCGATTCCTGAGTTGATACCATAGAGACTGGATAGTCAGAGGTCTCATCCATATGTTTAGTCCACCCGGGTAGCATATGCTCTTCGCTCCCCCTCCTCTTCCTCTTTATCCCATTCCCTAAAGGGGAACACATCATTCCAAGGCCAGGCCATTCCAAGGATCCATCAACATTAGCTGATGGAGGTGATCATCACGTTCAGAGGTTGAGATCCTGAAATTGTTTCCCCTCTCGCCACAAGCGAGAAAGAAGAAGACGAACGTTACGATTTTTGTTTTCCTGTCTGTCTTTTTGTTCCGGCTAATATCTTAAGCATCTTAACTGATATTGACCCGAGTTTCTATGGCTATAGTTGATGTAAATTAGACCAACTTAGACTACTCTTATTTAAAAATTATAAAAGAAAAATTCGGAAATGTCAAATTTCACCTATACGAGGTCGCCAGCTCTAGAGAATTCATAGAAACTGTCAACTGTCAAGTCAATCATGGCGTTTCAAATACGTTACGTTATACATTATATTTTCATAAGAAAAAAGAATGTTTAAGTAAATTGGTAGTACTCTTGAATTACTAAAATTTTCCTACAAAACAAGGATATAAAAACTCTAAAATTATTAATAGTGTTTATATAGATATATTTTTTATTATAACTGTTTAGTATTAAAAACGCTAATTTACATTTTTTGTCTTTGTTCAAATACTTACTTAATTTGAATTACAAAATGAAATTAAAAAAGTAATATTGAACCTTAAAAAATACAATCCATACGCTTTTTAACTTATATTTTTTTGTTTCCTTAACTATAATTTTTTTTAGCTTCACGCTTTTATCCCGCATACCAAGGGAGACAAGAAGTACCTAGTGACCTAGTGGTAGACACTCCGTATTTTGCTTTCCTCCGCATGTTACATATTTCTTGTTGAGTGGCGGAACTTAACTCTGCATAATAAAATAAAATCTTACTTTGTGTTACACCTAGGTGCTGTTTAAGCATTTTTTACTGTATACTTAGATCAAACTCTCGTTTCAAACGTATTTTATTAAAACAATATGTACAATATCCTTTAGTAAATGTTTTCTCAATCTAAAATCTCGAACAATTCAACTGGGGATCAAATAAGAATAAATTAAATGTTTCTAAGTATTTTATTTATTTAAATGCCACCGTCTATCTTTAAATACCGTTTAATATTATAGTGCAATAATACCAAATTGGAACATGGTCTGACTGTAACCGGAATTAATTGTTTGTTCATTCAAACTCGGTGGAATTGTTTTTTTGTTTAAGTCCTCGCTCTGGTCGACGCGCAGTGTTGAGTTACGCCACTCAACAAGTAGCTCAACATGATTTTAAGCGAAATTATAAGGTTTCAAATAAACGTGCTAAGCGAACGATCATAGCACATTGGGACATCGTCTGATTATAAACAGAATTGGTTGTTTATTCATTTCTACTTAGAGAAATGATTTTTTAAGTCTCCGCCCAAGGTGACAAGCAGCGTTCAGTTACGCTACTCAAAACGTAGCTCAACATGATTTTGAACGGAAGAAGAAGGTCTCAACTTACCCCGCGAAGCGGGACAAAGCATCAAGTTAAAAAATAATAATATATACAAATATTAACATTTAATACTACATAACGCTGCTTCCAATAACGCCGCCATAAATTTCAATACAGAGGTGTGTTGTAATTGAAAGTGCGAGGTTTCTCTTCTTCGTATCATATATTATTATATGCTATATATAATTTATTACAATACATTTTTTATAAAACGTTTATATGACTTTTTCAATGTGTTATAAAAAACCGCAAGGTTTATGTTAAGCTAGAAATATGTAATTATTAGTATTATGAACTAACTAACTTATATAGGTAAAGCCCGGCGTTCATTCTCAACAGGCAATGTCTCGATTTCGAGCACTCAACAGAGTGTCTTGACATTAAGTTGTCTCAGATTACTATGCTATGTTTGATGAAGCTTGATACTGTTATCATCTAGCCTGATATAAAACATAGACCAGACATAGACCATATATATATATATATATATATATATATATATATATTGAAACAATTATTATTTTATACATGCTTATAAATAAATTAGAGATGCGTTCAGTTTCCGCGATTATGTTAAGTTACACTAAAAATATTTAAAACATTTTTTTTTAAATTACGAAAATTTATCTTAAGAACGAATATAGATAATGAATATAGCTAATAAAAACAAACTATTATATGTACAATTCAAAATACAGTTTCGTAGAGGTAAAAGTTCAAACGGAATAATTAATTCAAAAATAGCTTCAATAAAATAAAACAGGATCTAATGTAATGAGAATGCAATCAGAATAAAATGTTTAATGTTAATCCAGGTAAGAGGATCCGATAATGTTCGAGTTGCGAATAAGTGTATATTTTTGTTTAAAGTACTGTAGTATCTACTATGAGCGTACATGTGTTTAATATTGAAATTCTTAACAAGATCTTTGATTTTCACGATTTTTACACATTTTAAATAAAACTGTTTTGAAGGGATTAATCGCGTATACTTTGGTATTCGTCTATACATTTTTGAAAGTCTGACATTTCAAATACTACAGTAGTCCGTGGTGTGGTCACAAGGTACCAAAATTTCCGCGATTAACCCGTTTAAAATAGTTTAATTTAAAATATTTAAGATTGAAATTCTTGATATGATACGATATTTTTTTGATTTTTTTTATATAAATATTTTACACGCTTTGTAAGGTCGACCTGTATGAAAAAGAAACTTTCTATGTAATAGAATCGGAGGTAATTACGTCTTTCCTCTTCCAATGCCCCACAATCAAATAATATAATTAAAAGCGCATAGTTTACAATTCATGCCCAAAATAGACACAACTTAATAGATCCATAATTTATTTTTGACTTTTACGTGCATTTATCAAAAGTGTGCTTTACAGTGTTTTTTTTTTAAATGATTTATTTTAGAAAAATAATAATACCAAAGTTTAGAAACTATTCGTTAATAATGGTTAAACAATATATTTTCTTAATATTTTATACATAAGAATGTTTGTGACTATTTTTTTACAGTGGCTAAAAATATAGTAACTCTTTTCTCTTCTGTTGTAAAAAAAACAATGCATTAAATTCAACTGAGTGGAGAAATATTAATTTTAAAATAACATATGTAATAAACAGTTTATCTACAGTCATACATTCCATCCGAACCAAAAAAGTCGTACAAATGTACGACATAGATATAAATATATTTGCATGCACGTTACATTCATAAATATTTGCATTGGTGTGAATGTGAGTATCAAGACACTGCGTTCTCCGCCCAAAATCAAAACATTGCTTGTTAAGTAGCAAAATTAAACGTCGCGCTCTGTCTTATCAAAGTTAGAAGTTAAAAACAGTATTGATATAATTATTCAGGTAACACAATCAATCATGTTTACATTTAGACGATGTCCCACACTACGATTGCCTCACATCTATAATAATAATCTCGTTAAGAGGTACGGTAGACCCGATGGACACCTTATCTTACTTATAGAACATAGAAAAATAAAGATTAAAATAATAGAAAAATTCTAATGATGCTGTCAAATAAAATGCAATCACCATGTTTTCATTGGCAAAACGTAACTAATCCATAACATATGTACGTCAAATGATGATTCATCGAGTAACCCCAATCTAGTTTGCTCCATAATTTTATATATTGTGTAATTTTTAACTATAACGTGTTTAAGCCTAGCAAGCTACAAAGCGCAAGATTCTGGGAGAAGTATTATAAAAATAGAAAAGTTTTCCCAAGAGCCCTTTCTGTCACTCTCGTGATTGTCGGGTCCCTCGGTTAGAAATCTTAAATTGCTTTCATTTCTTTGTTATACCTGTAACAAACGTATCTGCTAACGTGGACAATGTTCTATGAAATTTCTAGGTTTTTCACATTGAACCGCTTTTGATATTTCAAGAAAAGGTATCGTGTTGTCTAATTTATTATCTATAAATTCAAATTAACTAGGTATTTTAATAAAAAACCAAGTATGTATACATATACTTGTGGTAGTATTAATTCGTGTTCCGTGGTAAAAACGTTCCTGTTTTAGATATTTTTATTTATTTTCCCTGGTTGCACAATGAGCGGCGTTAAGTTACACCATTCCATATCTCAATAATTCCTACCCTTCCCGTAGATATACCTACTATACAGAAAAACACAATGAATTCGATTTTAATTCACCTTTACCATGCTTATATTTGATAACCTTTTAAGATCCCATATTACATATAATATGAACAAAGACAGTATTAAAACATAATCTTAGATCCATATATAACATAAGGGTTATAGTTGACTAGATACTTGTCTGGTGTATAAACTATATTAATGTAAAATTTCATCTAAATCAGTCCAGATTCTAATTCAAACTATTGCATTTATAATTTATAAAACAACGAATATAATCAAATATTAATAAATAAACGCATTAAGCTCATATAACGGGAAGTTAGTTGTAGCGGCGATAGTTACGCTTCAACAACTACTTGCCGCCTACATTTTAATTAATCAGCTAAATACATATATATTGAGGTAGATATTTATAAACGTTCGTACTGGCTTTACTGCGTTTCGCGGTAACATTAGACGAGGATACGCTCTCATGTAAAAGAATCTAGCAAATGCTTATTGGAGTGATTAAAGTGTTTATATTCTTAGAGCATCTCTCTAAGTTATTTATAGTTATCGGATGTGACGTATAAAGTTACGAACAAATTGTTTTGTTTGCGATTAACTTGTTAATATATATTATAGCTTTCAAGCTATATATATGAATGTAATGAAACGGTTGTTTTGTAGAAACTCTTTTTTTGAGATAGTAAAGATGTATTTTTTTACTACCATTATTTTTTACTGTTTATTGTACGGAATAGTTTTAAGGTCATGGGATTGTTTTTATTAAAAATTATTATTATTTTTAATTTATAATTATATTTAGTCCGTCTGACAATGTTTTAGGACTGTATGTTAAAAAAAGTTGGATGATGGCAGTTCAACTCCTATTGGCTTTAAACGCCGAAAGAAATTCCTCACCTTTTCTTATGGCGTTTCACTTTTTTACCTGCCTATCGTATACGTTAAACTATAAAGTAAAACTGTAACGTATACGGGACGTATAATAAATTAAAATGGCCAGTTTGTATACTATTTACATATTATTAAGTAAAGCAAAGTCTTTGAAATCTTTTTTTTATCATAATAACGCATTTTGAACAATTATGTTTTATATGGATAAAGAGTGTAAAATGTTATTATTTTTTAAAAATATTGCTTAAAAATATATTAAATTAATAAAATAAATTTGAACACACTATCATATTAACATGCACGTTACATAAAGTGACATACACGTTGCTAAGGCAACGCGCTCTCTACGCGTCAACGGGACATCTCGTATATGTAATTCCAAAATGTAATGAAATTCACTCCCCTTACCGATAAAAATTGTAACCACGTAACTCTAAGTGCTTAAGTGTATTTCTAACTCTCTCTCACTAAGTTTATTTCAAATATCAAGTTGCAAAATGGTGTCAAGACACTCCGTACTCCGCTTTCCACCGAATTCAAGACATGGTATGTTAAGAGGCAGAACTCAATGTCGCGGTTCGTCTAACTGGAGCAACGAAACAAAAATAATTTAAATAAAATCATTCCTCCGAGTGAGAATCGAACTCACACTTGACTTGATACTAGGTACTTCCTGTCTACCTGCTGTGCAGTACAAAATTGTGACTTCGTGTAAATGGACATTAAAATTAAATTCAAATAGAAATTTAAAATCTGTACTATATATATAATATTTAATAAGATCTTTGATTTTCGCAATTTTTATACATTTTAAATGAAACTATATTAACCGGATTAATCGCGTATATTTTGGTATTCGAAAATACATTTTGGACACCTGACGTTTCGAAATCTTTACAGTAGTCCATGGTCACAGGTAGACAGTCTACCCGTCGAACACTTTACAGTAATCCGTGGTCAGAGGTAGACAGTCTATCTGTGACCATGGACTACTGTAAAGTGTTTGAAACGTCAGGTGTCCAAAATGTATTTTCGAATACCATAATATACGCGATTAATCCGATTAAAATAGTTTCATTTAAATATATAATATTTATTTTTTTTATTTATTTTTATTAGCTTTCTTATTTATCTATATTTCTCATTAAACCAATCGAGTAAAATCTTTGAAATGTTGCTCTTGTGTCGAAAGATACTACTTATAATATTTTGAAATCATAAACCTGATATTCTCAACAAGATGACCAGGATAAAGAAAAAATAACTGTAAGCATATTCGTTTTAGTTGCCTTTTTTAGCAACTTATTATTTATCTTCACGCCTCTCGCACATCACCCATGTCATGTGAGGTAAGTAGATCTAATTTCGATCGACATATTATACGTTTGTTTATATCTCGTATATTATAAAAAAAATGAAGACACACTTTTTTCAAATACAAACCATTCCTGAATGGAATGGTTTAATATAAAACGGTAATAAAAACAGTAATTAAGTTAGAATACAAAAGCTTTCTAAAAAGCCTCAAAATTATAAGTGTAGGTGCCAAAGTTTATTCGAATCAATTAAAGCTCCTTTGTGATATTGAATAACTGACCTAGCCCAATAATCAAAGTTTTACGTTATGAATACCAATTAGAAGAATTATTAACACAAGGTTTTAAAATCTTAGAAATTAAACAAAATGCATCATTAAAAATCTATTTTTAACGTCTTTTTTAAGTAAAGTTATGTATGTATGTATATAGTTATATGTGTGTTATTTTTTATTATTTTTTTTATTTTTTCATTTATTTACCTATAGGTATACATTTAATGTGTCATAATATATCTAATTATGGTATTCCATGCAACGCCCACCTTGACTTTATACAACTCCAATATCCCAAGGTTACATGCCTCGCTTTTTTACAATTTCTTGTATATTTTGTAAATAATGTGTGCAATTAATTGTATTTATGTTATATTGTAATACTTAGACAAGTGTAAATAAAATTTATAATTGAATTCATATTTTAATAATATTACAACAGAATTTCATGTTCTTAAAATTAAGCTTAAGCAGCCGAGAAAAAGCGCATGATCTTGTCTAATAAAGTTATATAAAAATAAATTAATTCTAAAATACATAAACAATGTTTCCCATGGCATAAGGAGATTCGCGTTATATTTCTACTAATGGTGATCAAGCGTTAATTTGCACGGTTCTCATGCTATCAGCCAATATATGTACAGTGTTTCCCAATAGGTATTTTAAGTTTATGTTACCTCAACGTTTGGAAATTGTCCAAATTTTCTATCAAAATTCGAGAACTTCTCTACTCAAAGATTCTCTACTCAAAGAGCATTTCGTGCTAAATATGGTCGTCGTGGTGCACCGTCTGAGCTCGCTATACGTCGCATAATCCAAAAACTGAAAAGTGAATATTCTTTGCACGATAGTTGACCACCAACACGACAACGGACAGGCCGTAGTGAAGAAAATATTGCCGCCGTATCAGCCTGTGTCGAAGAAAATCAAAATGTTTCCGATCCACGACGTGCACAAGCATTGGGCTTATCCAGAATGACAACCTGGCGAATTTTACGTATGGATCTTGGCCTACATATATACAAGATTGTGTTGGCACAAGAACTCAAGCCAGCAGACCGTCGATTACGTCGTGAATTTGCTGATTGGGCGCTTGAAATGATGGAAACGGACACCGAATTTCATAGGAAAATCATCTTTTCAGATGAGGCTCACTTTTGGCTCAATGTGTTATGTGAACAACCAGAATTGTCATTACTGGAGTGAGTCAAATCCAAGAGTGGTTCATGAAACACCATTACATCATGAAAAATTTACAGTTTGGTGCGGATTATGGTACGGTGGAATCATGGACGAAGGCCGTACTGTTACTGTCAATGGCGACCGTTATCGTGACATGTTGAACGATTTTTTTTTCCTGAAGTGTATAAAATCAATGCGGACGACATTTATTTTCAACAAGATGGTGCAACATGCCACACTGCGACCGTCACAATGGATTTATTGCGTGATAAGTTTGGTGAGTCGGTTATTTCTCGCAACGGTCCTCACAATTGGCCACCAAGATCATGCGATTTAACAGCTTTAGACAATTTTTTGTGGGGGTATGTTAAATCTCAAGTGTATGCCAATAAACCAGCTACGATTCAAGACCTTGAACGCAACATTCGAGTGACTATAGCGGCCATTCCAGCCGAAATGCTGCACCGAGTCATCGAAAATTGGACCGATCGTATTCACCAATGCAAAAAAAGTCGTGGCGATCATTTGAACAATATTTTATTTAAATCATAACTAGCATAAAATTTTCTGTCAAATAAATTCATTGAACACGAAATTCAAACATATATTACATGTTTTATTTTAATTTCAAAACATATTGTTCTTATTGGGAAACCCCATACGTTTCTTTTATTTTTTACAAAGTATTTTTTAAAATTAAAGTACATATGTTTAACAAATTAATTTCTTCCTATCTGATAAAGAATGAAACTGTTTTTTTTTTGTATTTTATATAGCTTATTCTAAGCGCCGATTTAAAATCAATGTAAAGCAGAGCATTAATGCATGCAGACTAAAAATATACCACCATATTCTTTAAGCTACACGCTATTATCCTGCGTAGCAGGGTAGACAAAAGACATCTAGTGACAAGACATTCCGCATTCGAGACATTTTGTGTTAAGTGACGGAACTCAACGCCGCGCTTTGCTTTACCAAAGCAATGAAATCTGAATAATTTAAATATAATCATACCCCCCAGTGGAAATAGAACACACAGCCGAACGTGTTAACAGTCAGACGCTTATCTTTACATTAATTTATACACTTATGATAATCCGTATATTTATATACGTTACCTACTTACGAAGTTTTCACCATTTTCAACAATCCATAAAATATACTAAATGCATAATAAATATATATTATTAACCCGTATCTTGATATAAGTGCATTTATTAAGTTCTTGTTTGCACGAATAATGTCATGTCTATTAGAGCTAAGTGCTGTAAGTTTTATTAAGTTTACTTTGCAATAATACGAGTATGTTCATAATATTTTATTGGTTACTAACTGCTCGAAATTAGTCATTTCCATCGATGTGAACTGTAGTCTATTAAACAAAGATAATATTCGATAAAACTAACTAAACATTACCTGCAAAGATATTTAAAAAAATGTTTACAAGCAAATTATATATTTTTATAAAATCTCTAAAAGAATAAATTTCTAGAATAGGGTTTCATATGATTATCATGTTGAGACTTGAGCTTTATGAAATATGTTATTTTCTTTTATTGTTACATTTTTTTTATATTTTTATTTAATACCTAAAAAATAAATTTCTAGGATAAGGACTTGAGTTTTATGTAATAAGTTATTTTAATTAAACTAAAAATAATAATTTTAAAAATACTATATACAAAATATAGCCATCTAGCGGTATATTTAAGTAAATTTTATTTCTATAAAGATCCACAGAGGGGGCTATATTTTAACACCATCTATGGATCCCCATTTTGTATAGAATAAGAAATTAAAATAATTATATTATTGTTATAAAAATCTTGGTATATATTAAATTATTTATAACATTTTTATGGCATAATAATACATTTCTAAACTGTTTTCTATATATCCATTTATAGTCTGTACTTAATGTCAATAGAAGTAAGTGTTCTTATTTCCAAATTTGAATCCTGTAACGATCTCAAAACAAAGTTCGAAAATTAAACTTTTGTTTTTAATTTCTTACAAAAGTACTTTCAATTTATCAATTACCTAGTTTTTTTTAATAAATTAGCTTTAAGCAATGGATAAATTATTACAGCCACTTCAAGAAAATTTTACAAATTTAACTGTAGATAAACAAAAAAGTCCGAGTTATGTAGAATTATATACGAAAAAAGATAACGAAATTGCTTTAGTTTATATTAAGGTACGTTTAAAGGAATTTTTGAATCATATCATTTATACGCCTTTGTAGGTATAAAATTAGTTTAGTCAAACCTTATTGTAGATGTACTTTTTAAATGTATTTGCAACAAAGAAATAATGCATTTTAAATATTCATGTTTTTCTTTATTAGACTAAACAAACTAATAGCGCAACGGAAAATTATAAACCCAAGAGAAATGAAAGTGGTAAGTACATAAATAATCTTTAATTTTATTAATTTGTATTTTCTTCAATTTTATTTTTTAAAATTTTATTAACAATTTACAGAAGAACTTGAGCTAACGGGTTCACCTCTTAAATTGGATCTAAGCTTACACGCAATATTAGATGAAACACTGCTCCCTGATGAACCACAGCTTTGGAAGAAAGAAGAAATTTTACATGCACCTGTAAATATTGAAACAGCAAGGTATTTAAAAATTCTTTTCATAAATAATACATATTTGAAACTCTAGTAAAGTATGTATATATTTTTTAAGCTGATTTGATAAATAAACCCATTATATTTTAACATTGGAGTATTAACCTAATAATCATCTATGGACTTTTACTCTTTACTTCCAAGTAAACAAAAATTGTAGAATATACAGTTTTACTATTTTAGATCATTTATTTCATCTGTATATTTGTTCTTAACAGAAATATAGCAAATCTGTACAACAAAACTCTAGCTAAACAATCTAAAGAAGAAGCAATACCAATATGGATATTATGTAATCCAAGCAATATAGAACGGCCATTATTACTCACTGTTCAGACAAATGAAGACAACTTTAATCGGGGCATAGTCAACTACGAAGGGTCTATGGTGTTAGAAGAGGTGGATGTTGAAAAATATATTAAAAACATAGCTTCTTATGAAAATGTCAGTGAGGATATGGTAAGTTGAAATAAATTTTTTGTCACTCTTTATTCAGTGACAATAGTTGAACACTTTGTCCATTGCTTTCTTCCCAAAAAAGAAATTATATATTTAGTGATGAACTCAACCCTACGTTTTGTCTTACAAGAGAAGAGAAATTCATTATAAATTTTTGTTAAAAATGCTGGTCATAAATTTATTATAATTAATAAAGAGTATATTTACTGTATATGTTTTTGTGTCTTAACAATTTTGATGGGTTATATTAATAATTTATAAAAAAAATATAAAAAAATGTAATGTTAATTATATTTAATAATAAATATAATATTTAATAATAATAATCATGACACCGTGGTATACAGTGGGACAAAGTCCAAGATGTTTCGGGGTTTAAACTCCAATTTGGGGAATGATTATAATTAAAATTATTTTTAATGCTTCAGTCTCGTAAAGTAACACAAAAATTGAAATCTTAAAACTGATGTAGGATTGCTTATATATTACTTTTTAAAAACATAAAGGCTGGTTGTACCCCAGTGGGACAGCGTCTGACTGTAAACATGATCGTTTGTGGGATCGATCCCCATTCGGGGGAGTGTGAAGTTCAGAGTGTTTTGATACTAGGTACCTTCTGTCTACCCTGCTATGCGGGATAAAGCCATAAAGCTAAAAATATATATGTAAATTATATATTTTCTTCATTAGGTAAAAGTAGATGTGGATTGTAAATATTCCATATCGGGCATGTCTTACGGATCTCTTACAATGGAAGAACATCTAAATACACCACATGGCGGCGTTACTGAGTTACATTGCAAATGGACTAATAAAACTTTACTTACTCCTTTTATTAGCTGCAAAGTTCATTTTGTAAGTATGAATTATTTTACTTTATCAATGGAATGATTCAATTGGTACAAAATTTGTGTGATATATTATTTTTTTTAACTTTTTTAATAGAAAGATTACAACTTAATTTTTTTTATATTAAATTTTTTACATTACTTTTCTATCTTTAATTATCTTTCGTTACTTCAAACAATATATAAAAAATATTGAGTTATTTTTGTTATGACCTACATTATTTTTAACTTTCGTTCAGCTGAAAAGTCTGATACATACGATTGGTTGGGGGTTCAATACCTGCTCGGGGAAATATTTTATACTATAAAAATGTTTTCGTTTCTACGCTCTAGTAAGACAAAGGGCGGCGTTGAGTTTCTTTTGACGCAGTGTCTTAATACTAACGAAAACTGTTAAAAAGATATCCAATATTGGGCTTATAAAAATTTATTAGGATTAAAATGAAATTTTATATAAATAAAGATTACGTCGACAACTGCTTAACTAAAATACATCGCCGCTTCAACGCACACTAATAAGTTCACATCATTGCTCCATTATTCATATTTGTATAATTCATTTTCTAATATTAAATATTTTTTAACTACTGAAGAAGATGAATAAAATATTTTTAGAGAAAAAGTAAAACATAATATATAAATGAATTAAATATAAGTAGCGGTTTGCGCATATCATTACGACAAATACGAATTTGAGTGTGTGTTTGATTGTGAGTGCGCGGGTGTGTTTGTATGTGTTTGTGTGTGCATGAATGTGTTTTTTTTAACTTCTCGCTTTTATCGTGCATAGCAGGGCATACAGAAAGTACCTAGTGTCAACACACTCCGTACTTCACTTTCCACCGAATTTGAGACATTGCGTGTTGTAACACTATTGTAGACTACTTGAATAGTGAAAATGACAGCTTGCTAATACAGAATTATGCGATTTAATAAAGTAGTTTAATTAACGTATAAAATAAAAACTCTCTATTACTATATTGTTATATATTTTATATACAAAATAGTAAAATTTTGTTTAAATAATCATGAATAGTCGATCATTTGTATTAAATATAAATATGGCTGGTTTAATTTTTAAATATCTTAACATTTTTCATTGTTTTTAAAAATTTCATATAGGAACAAGAAGTAACAGTTGGCCATTTACTAAGTCCATGCAATGCAATATGGACATCAGTGTCCGCACTTCATAATATAAACCAGTTGTTAGTAGACATGACTGCCGCTGGAGCCAGTTCTATACAACTGGAAAATGCTATAATTAAGTATGTATAATTTATTAACTTAAAATATATGTAGAAAATAAAATATTAGTGATTTTTTTACAAAGCATGAAGTTTTTTATTAATGTTTTTGATCTTTTATATTTAAGTATAAGGAATCAAAAAATACAGTACATATAATTTACGAGTTATATGGTTGTGTTCTATATATATTTATTCTTTCAAATCTCATTATCTTCTATTAAAAAAGTACAAAAAATAATTAATTATTTTTTGTACTTTTTAAAAAATAATCAATTATTTTTTGTACTTTTTTTTTGAAATTATAATTTTTGTTTTTGAAACGCGTATTTTATATATAATCTATTACTATAATTAAATCAAAAAAATAAATATGAGGCACACAACTATGTTTTAGACATATACCTTTATATACAGTGACATTTTTGTCATGGTAACATCTATTTTACGCTACTAATATAATTAAATATACATTATTTATTACAGAAATCTAATACCAGGCATGAAAAAATATGACAACGCCAAACGTCTGACAGAATTGCTAAATGAAACAGAAACTTATACATACACCGCAGAATGTCCAGCGGGAGGATGTATATGTATAACAGATGACACTACCAGCTTGAAACAAGCTATGAATGTAATGTCTAAATTGGGTTCAAGCAATGATTTTACATATAAATTGTGGGATATTTTAAGAGGTGTGTGTTTCTTTTTATTATTTTTTTATTTACTCACTTTAAGGCCTTTGAGGCTGGACGCGGCGCAGTGTGACAACGATAGATTTTAAACGCGATCGGTTGTGGGTTCAATCCCACTAAGGGGAGTAATTATATTAAAATTATTTCACTCCCTCGCTCTGGTAAAACAAGCGCGGCGTTAAGTTCCGTCATTCAACACGCAATGGCGAATTCAAATTGAATTCGGTGGAAATGGGCGGGTACGCTTTTATCCCGCATAGGTAGACGACATAAAGCACCTAGTGATAAGACACTCCGTATTTCGCTTTCCGCCGAACTCGAGACATTGCGTGTTAAGTGGCGGAACTCTACGGCCCCTTATCTTCCCAGAGCGAGAAAATAATTTAAATATAATCATTTTTCCCGTGTGGCGATCGTACCCATTACCGATCATGTTTACAGTGAGATGTTGTCACACTGCGCCACGACCGGCCTCATATCAGTAGTTATTCTTATAATTCTTCTGAAGTTAATAATTAATAATAACTACGAAAAACAATATAAATTTGGAATTAAAATAGATTTTAGATATATATATATATATATTTATATATTTATATATACTTATTGCTGAGAAAATTATTTTTTGTTATAGTGGTCTAATTTGTTTTCGTTGTAGACTGTGAAACCGCCGAGGAACTAATAACATTATTAATTCAAGCACTCAAATTTATTTCCTCGGGCAAAATTCGACCCTTTGTAAGTAAAAATATATTTTTTTAATTAAATTTTATGTTGAGGCCCTGGTAAAAGACAAAGTGTGGGGTTGAGTTCCACCACTCAAGACGCAATGTCTCGAATTCGGTGGAAATCGAAGTACGGAGTGTCTTAACACTAGGTACTTTCTGTCTACCCTGCTATGCGGGATAAAAGTGTGAAGCTAAAACAATTATATGTTTTTGTTTATACATATCTAAAAAAATATCAAAAAAGTATTTTTTTGGCATGTTCATATGAAGGCTATAAGTTCGATATTTTAGTCGCCCGAAATCAATACAAAGAGAATAAATGATAATAATTTTTAAATATAATCCTTTCCCCTTGGTATTGGTTTCGATTCCCACTTCAGAGAATGATTATATTTAAAATTTATTTTCATTCCGCTGTTACAAAACATGCAAAACGCGGAGTTTATTTCGCCATTCAACATGCAATATCTCGATTTCGCGTGAAACTAGTCAACGGTAGTGTCTTGACACAATGTTGTCTCTGAATAGCCTGCTATGCGGAAGATAAAGTGTGAAGTTAAGTAATAACTCTCCTGAACTGGAATCGAACCTACAACCTTATAATATAAATACTAACATAAATATATTATTGTAGATCGACGTAAACAACAAAACGTATTTATCAAAATTAGTACTAAAATTGTCAAGAGGACATTCTCAAAAGGCTAAAGTATTGAAGAATCTTCGCTCGAGTCCGCCGCAAGCTTTATCCTTGATAGCTCAAGTTGGCATGGAAAAGAGTGTTTGGGAGTACACCAAGATTATGTCGTTGGTCGTCCATTCATTTTTCGTGGCCGGCATATGGAATGTCGATTCTAGGTATTTATTTAATATTTAAAGTGTTATTTTACATTTAAGTTATAATAAAAAAAAAACGCATCGGATTATTGCCTCTTGGAAACTGTAAAAGCGTTAAAGCTTCACGCTTTATCCCGCATAACAGCGTATTCAGAAAAGACCTAGTGTCAAGGCACTCCGTTGACCGTCTTACTAGAGCGGAAAACCGCGTTTACATTCAGAACCTCGGATCTATATCAGAAAGAAAATGAACCCACAACCAATCTAGTCTACAGGAAGCTGTCGTACTTTGCCACAAATATATTGTTTCCTAACGAACATAATAGGAGTCTGTAAAATTAATTAAAAAACTAAATCGAAATATTTTAGTACTATATTCCGCTTTATAACTAACAAAATACTTACTCAATATTTTTAATATTTTTAAAAGGTTGTAATCTCACCTAAAAATAAGTAAATTAGAAAACCTATAAATCGCCTTTAGTAGGATTCCAAGAGGCGCGGGTTCGAATCAAATTATAGTTTAAAAAAAATGATTTTTTTAAAATCCAGATCTCATGAATCAATAGAACAAATAAATCAAACTATACAAGACATGACGATGGGTGGTGATTTTACACTAAACCCGTTCGAGGCCATCGCCTCCTCCGACCACTCTATACGCTTTGATACTGATTCCGTCTGCTTGGACGACAACAACGAGCTGACCGTTGATGATTTCACCTGTTTAAAGAAACATGGCCTGGTTAGTGAGAAGAAGGATGTTAATGAGGTATTTTATATTTATTTTTCAATATAATTGGCTCTCTTTGACTCGAGTAAAATATAGATATATAGAAATGTCACTATATTTTACTGGTAATATATAAAGCTCTGGTAAGAAAAATCGTGGCGTTGAATTCGCCACTCAGGTCTCACTTAAATTATAATAATTCTCTGATACCCTGCTAAAAATATTAATAATCTTTTTTTGTGTAGTAGAATTTATTTATTAGCTTTATGCTTTTATGGAAACGAAAATGATTTAAATATCTCCACAATGGGAATTGAATCCACAACCGGTCACGTATACGGTCGACGCTATCCCAATGCGCTAAGAATCCTCAATTAATATATAGGTTATTTTAAGGAGACCTTTTATTATAATTTACTTTAATTTCATTTTAGGTACCGTTAATAACAGATGAAATAGATATCGGCCCTTGGAAGAATCTATTAACAAAATTCGCTCAAGTGCACGTGTGTTTGGAACATTTGTATCGCGCTGAAAATTGTTTACGAGCTGATTTTGGTGAGATTTATTTGCAATATTAAATTATAAACCTTATAATTAATAGAATTTTTAATCTAATAGTTTGATATAGATTATTTTTTTATCAGCCACGTTTTGTCTTACCAGACCGAAAAAAATATTTAAATATATATAATATATCATAAATGAATGGTGATCGAACCCTCAACCGTCAGATGATATTGATTTATATATATTTATTTTCCATATATAATAATTCAATATAAATTCATATTTATCTTCCACAGCTCAATTAAAACCGATGGCGTCGAATCTTCTAGAACACTACGTATCAGAAAAGTCTCCTATAAAAACAGTGGGACAGTTACTAAGTGATCCAGTACAAAAGATTAACATACCAATAGCTAATACCGTAGTTCAAGATCATTTGAAGTAAGTTTTTTTTTAATTTTTTATAGCATGTACATATCAAAGTATGGACATTATTTTAGTTTCACGCTTTTTATCTAGCAAAGCAGGGTAGACAGGAAGTACCTAGTGTCAAGACACTCTGTACTTCGCTTTACAATGAATTCGAGACATTGCGTATTGAGTGGCGGAACTCAACAACGCACTTTTTCTTAGCAGAGCGAGGAAGGGAAAATTATATTTTCTTAGGCATTTTTTAAGATATTATTGAAAAACACGTATCTAAATTTGAGTGCAGTGAGATTCGTACCCCCACTTATTGGTTTAGTTGTTTTTAATAAAACATCATAAAAGAATTATTTTTTTAATAATTCTCATTTGCCATTTAATATACATATAACATTTATTTGAATAAAGTTTTTTTTTCATTACTTAAAATTCTATAAATTTTATAAATTTTTAAATCCTGTTGACTTCAGGTAAATTCAATTCACCTGAAGTGATTATTATAAACTCATCTTTAAAAGTATTATAATATCTTTAAAAATGTTAAGCCGAATTTAAAATAAAGTAATAAAGTAGAAATTGTTATTTTCAAAACGATACAATAAAAGCGACATCATGCGACACCATCTAAAACACGGTGTCGTACGTGTATGATAAAGTTTATTAAATATATGCAAGATGGCGCTAGTTTTCTTTAGTTTGTGTTTAATCTTAATGTTTAAATATATTATGAAGATATTAAAAGAAAGATTTTTCTTAATTTCTTTTTAACTACAATAGTTATCTTTATTTATATGCATATATTATAAAGCATACCAACATACTGTCTAGACACTCCGTCTCAATTTTCCACCCAAAATCGGGATATTGGCTATTGAGTGGCGTAACTCAACGCTGCGTCTTGTCTTATTAAAGTCATTATAGTTTGAATAAATGCTGCTAATAATTAAGTTTATTTGTAAATTTTAAGAATTTTAATTTTTGCAGGAAAAACGCACTTTGGTATAGAATGGAATTATCCAAGAAGGAAAACATAGAAAATCCTTTCCGATCTCGCACAGTTACATACGTTTTTTCACAATTACCACCATTTCCACCTCAAGTATGGCAGAATTTGGGTAAAATATATTTGTTTCTTTTTGGTATTTGGGTAAAATATATTTAATAATTAATAATATATATATATTTACAAATTTATTTTATATTAGGTGTATTAGGTTAGTATATTATTTTTTTCAATTTTTCATCTGCTTTGAAGTATGTATTTTCGTAACGTATGCCAAAATGTTCTAAGAATTTTTAAAAAACTCTTAAAATTAATTTAATATTGTTTAATGTTTGAAAGCTCAACATTACGAACACTACAATTCTTTGTCACAACTAGACAAACTATTTGATTTTCATATAAAATGTGTAAAAATATAATATATTTCTATTTTTTTCTTATTTTTCAACTAATTAATTATTATTATAACTTATTATATATATATATATATATATATATATATATATATATATATATATATATATATATATATATATATATATATATATATATATTGGGCGGTAGATACTAAAAAAGTGACAACTGACAAAATATAATATATATATATATATATATATATATATATATATATATATATATATATATATATATATATATATATATATATATATATATATATAAAATTATTGCAAGGTATATTATATTTATATGTATGAACGTGTATATGTTTGTGTATACGTATATAAATAAATATGTATGAATTTTTAAGTTAAGATTCGAATTTGTTTTATGCACCTACATTCATTACCCACTCGAAATGGTTGGGTGGAAGAGAATGCTGTTAAACGTTAGGCCCGCCTTTTGTACATATTTATTTTGTGTGCTATAAAGTATTTATTAATAAATATTTATATATTAATTTATTATAAACACTTTACACATATATATATATATATATATATATATATATATATATATATATATATATATATATAATAAAACATACTGTTTAATGAGTATAATAAAAATGTAAGTGATCGCCGTCTGTTCATGGAACATATTTGTTGGGAGTACTTTAAAATGTAATAAAACTAAAAACAGTCATTTTAATATTTTTTTTTCTGTCTGTCTGTGCGTTTGTGTACGCTTATCTCACTATTGTATGTAATTAATCTTCCTTTAACATTTAGTGCTTGTTTAATTTCAATCGATTTATAAATAATAAGTTTATATCAATTTAAATATATTTTTTTTGACAAAATTGTTTTTTCTAGAACATGTTGAAAATTTAGTTTCCATTGAAGGTCTACACCTTAAAAATTGTTTTTACAAATATTTTTTTAATAAAATAAGTTATTTTTTAATTATTTATTTTAATTATTAATTTTAATTATTATTTTTCTTTTCTAGAACCTTCCACAGAACAAGTGGCGGACATAACAACAGTTGAAGATGTGAAATATTATTGCACAAAATATATATATTTAACAAATAAAATATTTAGAAATTTAGACTTTCTAGATTAATTGTTATTATATAATTATAAGGAGTTATATGGATAGCTTAAATTATTTTTTTTTTTTGTATAAATTAAAAATCATGTATTTTATTTTGTATGTTATTTTGTAAATAAAATTTATAATATATATTCAATTATATTTTCAATCCTTTATTAATTAGCAGTTAACATAAATTTGAATTATTTGTTAAAAATAATTGAGTTTTCGTAAATTTAAATATATATTTAAAATGTTGTAATTAACAAAAATGAAAATTATATATTTTATTATTTTGAAAGATTTATTCTATTTAGATAAAGCGTTACTAATGTTGATTGTTTATTAAATAAATATTAGATTAGATTTTTGAAAAACCTAGCAAGGATTTCATCTCGCGCTTCTAGGAAATCGTGCAAGCGCTTTGAATTCTTAGCCATCTCTTGCTTGGCGGTACTGATGTTAAGGTCCTGATGATATCTGGATGTTGGTCATAATACTATCGTGAAGCGGTGAGACAGTGTTGTATCTGATTAGTTCTGAGGACAGTATCTAAAATACGCAAGTTTGATTCCCGCTTATTTTAAATATTGTTATCAGTAGATACATTAGTATGTGAATAAAAAATATGATAAATAAAGGAACAGCTAAAATATCAATATAACCTAAAACTGTACGTTTGATATAATATACGCGTACAAAGTGACTAACACGTTGCTAAGGCAACGCGTGTTTACGCGTCAATAAAGCCTCTTGCATAAATAATATTTCCAATACTTAGCAACTGATAAACAACGCACAGCCTTATACTGAACCATAGAAAACTGAAGGTTTTCAAGCTATTCCTAAGGGAATTTAGGGAAGTACTTAGAGAGGATTTCCAGAAATTGTTACGAGAATGGAAATAAACGGGATTTTGATTGAGTTCAATCCGTGACAAATATAATAGATATAGTAAGGCAATTTGTAAAGTACCTATGTGTAAGCGAAAAGGCGAGTGATGACTAGTCAAATTATTTAACATATAAATAATAACCCAAAGATCATAGTGGCATAGTGAGAAAGGGTCTAACTTTAATAGCAATTGGTTGTGGCTTCCATTCCCACTCGAGGTAATAATTAAATAAAAAAAAAATGTTAATTTCACGCTCTGACAAAGCCCGGAGTTCGTTAATGCAGCACGGAGTCTCAATTTCGAGCAGAAAACAGGCAACGGAGTGTCTTGACACGAGGCTGTCTTTGACTACTGTGTCATACGGGATAAGGTGTGAAATTAAAAAAAATATATATTTACTAATATTTTTAATATAAAAAATCCATACAATTTGAAATATTCCCTAAGAAAATTGGAATCTATATCAACATTCGACTATAACTATTCCAAACATCCGACCTTTTACTAACCGAAGTCTATAAATGAAGTAGTAACCGTTTTGACACTGATTGATTGCGAAATCAATTTGTTTATCTTTTTGACGTTGTATTGAAACGGGCTAGCTATCTATATATAGGGCGATACTCACGCGTTTTTAACGATTCTTGCTAAATATATAAATTATGGAATGAAAGGTATAATAAATATGATTTTTTTATCATTAAAGGAATGATTTCTGCTTTATTTGCCTCTGACTGTAAATGCAATTGGTTGGGGGTGCAATGCCCGCTCGAGATATAATTATATTTTAAACTAGCTGTGCCCGCGACTTTATTTTGTCAAAATCGGTTCCAGAGATTAGTTGTAACAAACAGAGAAACAGACAAAAGTTATTTTGATATATGTACTATTTATGTATGTAACATATACATACAGTATAAAGCGATTATATTAATATTACAAACGCACATTTTAATTTTATTTACTAGTACAGATTTATTTTCATTTCTCTGCTCTGGTCAGATAAAGAGGAAGGTTGAGTGAACGGAGTGTCTTGGCACTAGGTTATCGTAATAAATAAATATGTTTTACACATTACCGGGTGTTTTACAGAAACCAGACATTCATATGCAACGAATATTTTCCAGACCAAAGAGGCTCCTAGTATGCTAAAATATTGTTTTTTTAACTTTACATTTTATATCCCGCATAGCAGGGATAGACAGAAAGTAGCTAGTGCCAAGACACTCCGTACTTCGCTTTCCACTGAATTTGAGACATTGCCTGTTGAGTGAACTCAACGCCGTTTTGTCTTACCAGAGCGAGAAAGTGAAAATAATTTAAATATAATCACTCTCCCGAGTGGGGATCGAACCCACAACCAATCGCGTTTAAATTTAGTAGCTGTCCCACTTCGCCACGGTGGGCCTGCAGTTTTTATATAAAAAAAATCAATCCTATACAAACACGGCCTAATCTAATTCACACATTATAATTGAGTTACATAAAACTTCAAAGCGCGTACACGAAACACCATTACATCAATAAACAAATAGCCATAGATGCTGTACACTTTGATCTGCGAGGTTAATAAACTAAATCAATTCAGTTCTGCCAATTTGAGTTGAAGGTGGCTATCGTGGTATTGTACAGTATCTGGATGGGCAGTATTGGCGGGTAGATGTGGGTTCAGAAAATTCGGTATTTCATAATATTATTACTAGAATTTATTTTCTAAAATAGGTGTAAAGTGGATGGAATATCTTTACATCACAGTTTTTATTACAAAAATAGTGAAATTAAACTTATTTATAAGTAAACATTGATTTTATATATATTTTGGTATATATGAGTGACGTTTCGAACACTTTATAGTATTTCGGACCAGTCTACCTGTAGCCATGGACTACAGTAGTTCAAATCACCGGGTTATCAAAAATGTATTTTTGATTATCAAAATACACGCAATTAATCTATTTAACTCCTTTTTATTTAAAATCAAAAACCTTATAAATAATACGTTGAATAGAAAATTTTCGATTTTGTAACATTAAAAATGGAGTAAAGCCCAACGCGTCGCAGTGGGATAGCTGATATCCGACTGACTGTAAACGCTATAGGTGTGTGCTTGAATTGAAATTATATTAATTATATTCTTGTCCCCGCTTTAGCTTTGCTTTTTCTGACAAAGTACGGCGATCAAAACACAATTTCTGGAGTTCGGGCGGAACATGGAGGGTCTTGACTCTAGGTTCTCTCTTAACAAGAATAAGCGTACAACTAACAGTAAGTGGAAAGTTGAAAACTTGAATATATTTACCTCAGGGAGTGTAGAGATGCACTATTTTTTTTATAGGACAGACGAGGCAAGCGAGCGTGCGGGTCACGTGATGGTAAGTGATCGCCGCCGCCCACGGCCCCGTGTAACACCAGAGGAGTTACAGAAGCGTTTCCGGCCTTTAAGGTGGGAAGCGCGCTTTTGAGGGTGTTTATGTCGTAACGATCTGGAAATACTGCCGCGAGTACGCCGTTATACAGTTGTGTGGCACTTGGAAGCAAATTCCTACAAAACCGCGTTGTAGTAGAACGCTACAAATCCAGATTATAGCGATGGTATTTTAGTGTGTTACGAACTGTGCGGTTGAAAAATTCAGCGGCAGGAACCAGGCCAAAAGGTTCTCCAGGACAATCCCCGTGATATATGCAATAGATATTATAATAGGATTAACCGAAATCTCAACGCAGGAAGAGGTATATTTTACTTTTTACAACTGAAACTTAATGTTGAAATTAAAATAGTGAGTTAAGGATGATAAAATCAAAGTAATCGGGAATTTTCGTCACAAAGGGCTGACTCTGAGAAAATGATTTTGATGAGCTCCAATAATATTGGATTGGTTGATACCTTTTTACAGTTGAGCTGTTTAATCTATTTGTTATCTGTTGTCTTCAATACATTCAAGTATAGTATGTATGGTTAACATGCATACATCTTTAACAGATGTTTATAAAAAGACTCGTGTGTTTTTTGATGAAAATCCTAAGAAAATTATATTGTAATACATAATTTTAAAAAGAAGCCGCCGCAAAGCGGTGTACGGAGTGTCTTGACTATTGCGTAAACCTAATATTTATATTCTATTCTTTAATTAACCAAACTGGGCATACGAAAGACTAACAGTTATAGTGTCTTGGAATCGAGTAACGTAGTGTAATTTTGAAAATGAATGTTTGTCTATGCTATTAGGCAGTTTTATGATGATTAAAAGTGATCCTTATTTTACAGTAAAAGTAAATTGAAAACAAAAAAAAAGCATTCGAAAATATAGAATTTGGTAAACATATTTTAATTGATTTTATTTAGCTGAACACGCTCTGATCTTTTTTTTTTTTAAAAAAACAAAGAAATTAATGTAATTATTATATCTAAACATACCCGAGTGGGTATCGAACTTACGATCGTGTGTATAGTCAAACGCTGTCACACTGTACCACTATCGACCGCGTGTGTGTGCATGTATAATGATCAAAAAATAATTTTAAAAATTTTACCTGCCTTACAAACCACAGATACTAGCATAACACATAAACAACGCATATGTCCATCGATTGATTTACAATTCGATGATGAATTGTGGCTGCACTTCAATTTATGAGTTCAACACTCTTGCTTGGATCGTTCGAGTTTATCTGTTGACTGTCAGTATGAAAATAACCAAATACTAAGTTAATAACTGTTGTTTATTAATTACATCGTTTTTTACATATTTTTTGATAATTAATACCAGGCACATTAGCTTGCTGGTTATCTCATGTTAAGTGATTGCCCTTACCATGTAAACATTTACAGCACCAAAAGATCACCTTCTTAAGAAATTACTGACCCCACCTAGAATAGTCCAACTAACTCATAACTAATAGGGAACGCTTTTAGTCGAAGTTGGTTCCACAATTTGCAGATCCATGTCAAAAACGATCTGGTGAACCGGGTTTTTGAACTGAGCCAGAAATCTTAGTGGTGAAGATGAGAACTGGTGTCAGTGGTCAGATAGGAAAGACTAAGATCGAATCCGAAGATCGCTCCTATAAATACTTTCCATTATAAAATCGGTTGAATACGCAGAGGGAACCGACGCTTTTGCAATGTTCAAAGTGATCCAAGTTATATAACATAATTTTCTTTGCTTCACTTGTATCCAATCTAACATTGAATCAATTTATTTAAAATAAGATAGTTTCTCATAATAAGATTTTTGATTTTCACGATTATTATAAATTTTAAATGAAATTATTTTAACTGGATTAATCGTCTACCTGTGACCCCGGACTACTGTAAAGTGTTCGAAATATCAGGTGTCCAAAATGTGTTTTCGAATGCCAAAATATACGCAATTAATCCGGTTAAAATAGTTTCATTTAAAAAGATAGTTTCTCATTCGAGGGAGTGATTATATGCAAATTATTTTCATTCCCTAACTCGCTCTGGTTAAGACAAAGCGCGGTGTTGAGTTTCGCTAGTCAACCCGTAATGTCTGAATTCGGCAGATAGCCGAATACTGAGTGTCTTTACATTAAGTACTTTCTACTTATTCTGTTATGCGGGTTGAAAGCGTGAAGCTACAAAAATAAAATAATTAGGGAGTTTCCTGCTATCAGCTACGCTTTGGTTTTTAATTATTATTTTATAGTTTTTTCATAGAACATGTATAATTGCTGTATTTTTTATGTATAGGATTTAAGTCTTCATATAAAATTATATTTTTAATATAGCAAAAAGCAATATCTTTAGATTGTACAACAAATACTCGTCAGTTTGGATCGAATTCCACTTAACTAAGTTCGTTAGCTAAGAACTAGACTAATAGGACAGTCGAGGCGTTATCTAATTAATACTATTTCATAAGACAAATACTTTTACAATATACCCTTAGCATAGATAGAACGCGGGTGTGTGACTGTGTATGCATGTGTGTTTTTGATACGAATGATTGTTTTAAATCCAAATAATATTAAAAGGAACACGCTTAAGTTGTTTTCTGGTGATCCTGGTTGTCATAAACCACTAATACCAAAATATTGTATTTCTAACGAATTGGCTCACGCATGGAATTTGTCATTTCAAAATACTGTTATATTTTTTTGGTTGGTTGGTTGGTTCTTAGCTTATGGCGTTTCGAGCATGCCAGTAGAACACAAATCACTTCGCCAATGTCACGTTGATAGGAGAACACTATATTTTTTTTTAGCTTCACTCTTTTATTCCGTATAGCAGTGTAGGCAGAAAGTACCTAGTGTCAAAACACTCCGTATTTCGCTCTTTACCGAATTCGAGATATTGCGTGTTAAGTGGTGGAACTCAACGCCGCACTTTGTCTTACCAAAGCGAGAAAATGAAAATAATTTTAATATAATCACACAGTCGATCGCGTTTACAATCAGACGCTGTCACACTGCGCCACGACCGGCCTCAAATAATAATATTTTGTTTTGTTAATTAAAGACATTATAATTTCTTGAGTAAGCTAATTTTCCAATATTCAGTTTATAAAATAGGGCAGAAAGGGGATAACGGTAACTGCTAAAGGTAATAAATGCCTAAAGATCAAACAATTCTTATGCACATTTTACTCTTAACATACAAAAATTAGGCCATCGAGATGCAGTGGGACAGTGTCTGGTGGTTAACGCGATTGATTATAGGTTCGAATCGAAAAATGTTTTTTTTTATATTTCTCCAGTCCACTAAGATAAAGCTCGCTGTTGATTTTACACGCAATGTCTTAAATTTGGACGGAAAGCAGTCAACGAAGTTTCTTGAAACTAGGTTGTCTCTACTATGCGTGAAGCTGAAAAAAATATATAAAATATAATAGCATTCATACAATATTCGGTAAGAATACAATCGCTGAACGAAAACATTAGCATACCAATGTCTAAGAGCGTAATAATCAGACTATCCCGTCCGTTGCCACGAGAGGGCCATGTGCTTTTAGCTTTTCATTGTCGGGTATTTCAAATTTGTATCTCGTTTTTATATAATGCATATTATGTAAATTGACTTCGTCTTTGTACAGTAGAATGTCGATAGTAAGCGACGGTGAGGGGTTCAAACCCTGTGCTGATTGTATATTTGAAATAAAAAATATTATTTTTATAACCATAGCCTGAAGCTAAGTACGTGTATTAACACTATTTCCTTTCCGCTATCTTACAAAATGCAAGAAATAATTAGTTATTCAAAATCACATAAAATTTAAATTTTTCTATAAACGCTTATGTAAGATGTTTGAATTTCACGATTTTTACACAATTTAAATGGAACTTTTAATGAAATAAGATTAAATTTTAGCATTCGGAAATACATTTCTGTTTTAGGTAGATTACCAAAATATACGCGATTAATCCGTTTAAAATACTTATATAATGATTATAATTAATAAATGCCACTTCTTGAATGGCACAAGTCAAAGTATCATTGATTTTATCGGAGCAATTAAAGTAATCTTAATACAATAATTTCCCCAGGTAGTAATCGAATCCACAACCCAGAACGACGATAACCTCCAACGACGTATAAATGTTTTGACGATTTTTTTATTTAAACGTTACATTTTACGCTTTTAAGCCTTGCATTTTTATAATAATGGAATTAGATATATCTTTCATCTTGTTAATAATAAGTATAAAAGTCTTCTAATACTCTGTAACTGATACACAGGGTATAGCCGCAATAACTTAACGTATGATCAAATTTGGCGAATAAATTTTTTGGGTGTTTAAGGAAGCACTAAAACAGGATATCCCGAAATTTCTAAAAAAACGGGTGAAACAGGATTTATTTATTTTTTAGCTTCACGTTTTTATCCCCCATAGCAGGGTAGACACACAGTACCTAGGTTCATGACACTGCGCTTTCCACCGAATTCGATATATTGCTTGTTGAGTAGTGGAACGCAAGGCCGTACTTTGTTTTAAAAGAGCGAGGAATTGAAAATAATTTAAATATAATCACTTCCCCGAATGGGAATTGAATCCACAACCGATAGCGTTTACAGTCAAACGCTGTCACACTGCGCCACGACCTGACTCAATTGACAATAATGGTATAAATTATTGAATGTAGAAAAAGAAATTTTATATTTAAATCTTCTAATGTTTTAACCCAACAATCGTCTTCCCAGTGTCGAGATACCCCGTTGTATGCTTTCTTCATAAACTGAGAAACATTGCGTGTTGCGTGGCGGACTAAATACCACGTTTTGACGTACCAAAGCGAACAAACGAAAGTAAATTTAAAATATAATCATTCCTTCGAGTGGAAATCGAATCCACAACCAATTGCGCTAACAGTCGGACGGTGTCAGTGACCACAACGGTCTTGTTTTTCTAAACGCATTTAAAAACTTTCATGTCTTGCTTTGTTTATAAATGGCTAACAATGTTATTTTCGACATCACACGTGTTATATTATACTAAATGGTTTATAAATATTTTACACTTAAACTCGTGATCTCGATACTGAATCATTATGTATGATGAACGGCGTGTTGAATTATAAACTGCCGGCAAAAAATGGGATGCTTTTTCGTAGTACTATCTAGCGATTGGTGCTTTTTTTTTAGATTTTGTTACATTCTACTCAAACTACAAATTCAAATATAGTTTTATAAGAAAATGAGTACGGGCGACGAATATATATATATATATATATATATATATATATATATATATATATATATATATATATATATATATATATAGCACTGAGCGCAGACAGGGATACGTTCAATAAATGTATGAAGTAATTATATTTAAAATTATGTTCACTTCCTCGCTCTGATAAGACAAAGTGCAGCGTTGACTTCCACTACTCAACAAGCAATGTCAATCTATGGAACAACGCTTTAAAAATGAAAAGATTTTTTGTATTTCATTATTTATTGATATTTAATTATATTATTTATTGCTTCACACTTTTACCAGGTATGCATGAAAGTCAGGGAAATTAGTGTTGAGACATTCTATTCACTGCGCTTCAAGTTGCGGAACTCAACACCGCTTCTTGTTTTACCAAAGTGGGGAAATATAAATCAAAAAATACCTATGGTTATCGGAAAGCACTCTAGTTTAACGTTTTTATAATTGTACACTGAATTCCATCAACATCATAAAGTTCAATGAAACCTTGTTTGGTTGGCCAACAATGAAACTAAAATTCACTTTGTATGAAATTGTTCGTGTATTTCAGTTTGTTTGTTTTTCCTGCACTGTCGGAGCCACGTGCACTAATTAGCAGTTATTACTCAATCTTTACGATTATTCGCGGAAATCTGGATTTAATATTTAATATTACATTACATTTTTTTTATGATCAGTTATTTTTTTGCTTTGCAAGGTAGAGTCGTCATCAACTTTTAGAAACTTGTCATTTCTAGATTTTTTTTAGCTTCACGTTATTATCCCGCATAGCAGGGTAGACAGAAAGTACCTAGTGTTAAGACACTCCGTACTTCGCTTTCCACCGAATTCGAGACATTGCGTGTTTAGTGGTGGAATTCAACGCCGCACTTTGTCGTTTAACAGAGCGAGGAAGTGGAAATAATTAAATATAATCACTCCCCCGAGTGGGCTCGAACGCATAACCGATCGCGTTTACAGTCAGACGCTGTCCCTCCGCGCTACGACTGGCCTCATTTCTAGTTAAAGATTATATTTCGAAGAAATGCAGAAAGCTAAGAATGCCATTTTTTTATAACTGAATTAGAAATACATTAAATAAATAAATATTACACACAATTACGTGTTTGACATACACTTTTGTATGAAGTGACATACATGTACATATTAAGGTAATATATATTTTTCATGCAAACAAGGCAACTAGTCACAACTCAAAACCAATAATAACAATGAGAAATTTATAATGTATCCATCATGTCATCGTTTTATTCGATACACTAGGGTAGTCAGAGACAACCCAGTGTCAAGACACTCCGTTCGCCACTTTCCGCCCAAATTTGTTGGGTAATCCATCTGTGTTTTTATTTCAAATTTTATTCTGTGTGTTTATTTCTTTATTATTAAAACATTATCAAAGTTTACTTAGTTACAGGAACTTATTGAAGAAAAGAGGAACTATGACTAAATTTTCGAGACAGTTATGACATATAATAATAGTTAACATTGTGTGTTAAGTAACGGATCTCATCGCCGTTCTTGTCGTAGTAGAACAAAGAAATGAAAATAATTTTACTTTAATCATTCCCCTGAGTGCCCACCATAGCCTCCAGCAATATTATTAAATATTATTTTGTTAAAATTGTATTATTTTATTAAAATAGAGTATACTTCTTTCTACAAATCAAAAACATACCCCAAGGTAATTTACTGATACCTAAACTCTCTCTGAACAAACAAAGTAGATAAATACATGAAACAAAATAATTCATAAAATTGCTACATTTCGAAATCTTTCTAAGAAAAAGCTTTTTCCATCCGACCATTTTGCTTTATTAAAGCTTTTGTTTAATACATTGTTACATATATACGAGTGTGTACACACATCTGCGGGTTTGTTTGCTCGATGTATCAGACCACGTGCTCTAATTACTCAATTACCGATTCTATTCTTAGATGGACGTTTGATAGAAGAAATCATTACAATAGCCGAGTTATTGAACTTTTTTTTTATTTTTTAATGTAGTTTTTGTTAAAATTTCATTTTTTTAATCGCAAAGTAAGTTTTTACTAAGATTAGATTGCGTTTTATACAAAAATCATTCATTTAATTGATTTTTACCTTTTGATTTAATCGATTAATACCTTTGATATGTAACTTATGGGTATCCATGGGATGGGATGTAAGAATATATTTGAGTTAATAAAGCGACTTTAATAACGATGTATTTATTCATAAATGTAATTTATTTATTATTATATTTAATTAATATTATTCTTTTATTTATCTTTTGCACTATATATATACTACTTGCTAATTTACACTATCTCTTTTAACTATGGGTTGGCTGGAAGAGATTTCTTATAGAAATAAGCCCGCCTTTGTAAACAAATTATATTATATAAAATTACACTAAAACTGTTAATGTGCAATAAAGAATATATATACTATAATGTAAGAATTATTTTGATCTACTTTCAGGTAATCGATTTGTTAGATGAACCCTTACAGTTAGTGTTCCTTGCAGGGACAATAAGGACCCTCAACACCCAATGTCTTGAAATTTGGAGAAAACCAGAACGCGAAGTGTCTTGAGATCAGAATCTCTCTGCACACTCTACCTAACGAAAGATCTAGCTAAAACAGTGGAAGACTCTAGGCATAATAAATGAATATTCATTATTCATCAACCGTCACTTAAACCACAAATAGGAAGGATAAAGGTAAATGGAAGCTATTTCTAAATTCTAAGTAAATTACTAAACACCTAAGAATTGATGGAATAATTAACTAAGATATTTTTTTTCTTACTCATAAGTTTGTGGTGAACTAATTGTCATGTTTCTGACTGGGTATTAATAATAGCAGGATGGGTAGTCGGAGAGAATCTAGTGTCAAGGCACTCCATTTTCTACATCAGATACTATTCATTTTTTTGTCGAGTGACGTTTCAGTTTATCGAGTAACGCTTCAGTTTATGTCACCAGAGCAAAGAAATGAAAATAAACAATCAATTCTCCGATGGTGATCGGATCTACAACCACTCACACTAAACGCCATTCCATTGTGATTGTAAAGTAACATGAAAAGAAAAAATATTTTTTTTAGAGTTGAAAATTTTTGTAGTCAGAGAAAACCTTCACGCTTTTATCCCGCATAGCAGGGTAGACAGAAAGTACCTAGTGTCAAGACACTCCGTACTTTGCTTTCCACCGAATTCGAGACATTGCGTGTTGAGTGGTGGAACTCATCACCGCACTTTGTTTTTTACCAGAGCGAGGAAGTGAAAATAATTTAATATAATCACTCCTCCTAGTGAGAATCGAACCCACAACCGATTGCGTATACAGTCAGACGCTGTCACACTGCGCCACGACCGGCGTCGGGAATAAATATATTTTTTAAGGTAACATTTACTTGTATATACGAACATACTTTCTGGGTTATTTTCGTATATGAAATGCATTTGAATTCCTGTTGCACCACGTGCACTCAATTTTACACGTCATCGATGGGAAGTGACTGGAACGTGATGTGAATCATTCGAACGTCAGTTGTTTTATAAGGGACAAGTACACTTGTTGTGTGTTCAATGTTTCGACGAAATTGATATCGTATATTGAGATTGCAAAAACAATCTATATAGTATAAAATATATTGTAATAAATGTATACTAAATAGATAACATATTATTTTATAAATGAAAAAAAAAATTACATGCTAGGTAATAATATCAATCTAATAGGTTAATAGTATAAAACTAATAATTTTGTCTATTCGAACTTACCTTTTAACTTTATACGTATTTATATGTATTTAAAAAAAAACAGATAAATGAAATGAAATGCGAAGGCCAGCGTGGCGCACTAAATACGCGACTAGTTGCGGGTTCGATTCCCACCCAGAGGAATGATTATATTTAAAATTTATCTTCTCCGCTCTGATAAATAATGTGCAGCGTTGAGTTCGCCACTCAACACGCAAGTTTAGTTCTTCTATTTTCTATTCAATATGCAATTAAATAATAATTATATTTTCCTGTCAGTGTTTCCTGTTATGACTACTACCTGTCATATTCTTGAGTTTGAGCTGCTCTAAGAAAATAATGAAAATCTTTATATGAAAAAACATAAGCGAAGGAAATAGAATGATTAGTCACGTAGTAGCAGGTTCAATTTTCCGTGATACGTAATTTAGTGTACAGTATTGTTGCGCAGTGGTCGCGTCTGTCTGTAAACGCGGTGTTTATTGGTTCGACAGTTTACCTGAAGAAAAATATATTTAAGTTGCTCTTATTCTCCAGTTCTAGTTCGACACAACGCGACGTTTAGTTCCGTCACTCATCACGAAATGTCTTGATTCCTGGTGGAAAGTGTAAAAGTGAGTGTTTTGACACTTGGTTGTCTCTGCCTACCTTGATTATCGACACAAAGCTTTAAGCTGTTTTTTTTTCTAATACTCGTACTTAGATTTAGTCATAATTCAATAAGAAGATATAATATTTAATAAATATATTTTCGCCAACCGCTGTCTTAAGTTTCTGAATTTCGTTATTACTATACTAAGGACACTCCTAAGCCATCATTAACACTAATTTCTAAGGTTTCACCGACATGGCCAATTTGGGGGATATAAGGTAATTCTATACGGTTTTTTTGTGGAACACCCGTTCCGCGGGTCAAGGGCGAAGGAAATGGGAATAATTATGAATAAAAACAGTATGGAGACGTTATATGGAAAGAATGTAGGTTTTATTTTTATATATGTATCTTAGGATTTGCAGTGGTATATCATTGTTTTTCTTAGTTTCTCGAATATATATTTTATTTGAAACACTAGAATCTTGTAATACTTAAATAATATTAAATATCCGTAATTTATTAAATAAAGCGGAAAGGCCGGTCGTGGTGCAGTGGGACAGCGTCTGAATGTAAACGCGATCAGTTGTGGGCTTGATTCTTACTCAAGGAAATGATTATATTTATGTATTTCCTGTATATCCTGCTTTGTGGGATAAAATCATGAACCTAATGAAAAAAATAAAAAGTATTATTTTCTAATACAATAAAAGACTAATTATTTTTAAGTACCATCGATCCTTAAGTATCATTTCTGTTTCTGCCGGTTCTTCTTTAGTCTTTTCGACTTTAGTGACGCGCTGGTAAACGTTCAAAAAATGATTTATTATATTCTAAATTTCAAAAGATCAGATTTCCAACATTAAATAAGAAAAAAAAGAATGTCCTGTTTTTTGAAATGAAAAAAATATTTAAATTAACATTGACTTGCATTATAATATGACACACATATTTGTAAATTACGACAAATATACTCATATTTATTTGCACAAATATCTGTCATATTGATTGAGGCCAACCGTGGCGCAATGGAACAGCCTCTGACTGTAAACGCGATCGGTTGTAGGTTCGATTCCTACTTGTAGGAACGATTATATTTAAAATGAATTTCGTATTTCCCTCGCTCTATTAAGACAGATAAGGACATATATATATATATATATATATATATATATATATATATATATATATATGTCCTTACGTCCCTTGCCATTGTATTTGCGCTACATTGCTGAGTAATTAGATCATGACAAAGGTGCTTACAAGCGTAATGAGTGACCCTCGTAATTTAATAGATAATCGTTGCCTTGATTTTTTTGTATATGGTTTTTACCTTCAGACTTTGAATTAATATCGAAATATTGTTCATACTTATGATTTTAAAATATTTTGTTATTCTTGTCACTACAGGTTAAGATAAACAAAATGTTGAGTCAAATTATGTATTAAAAATTCGAAACCAATACCAAGGAAATATAAAAAACACATGCAATAAGTTAATAGCTTCGTAATTTTCATATTATATGCTTAAAATAAAAAAAAACTCATTTTCTTTTAAATAAATAAAATAATATACGGATCAAACTATCAACCATCATATTTATTGTCAGACACTGACCCATTGCGCCTAAATGGTGATACATTTATCCCGCAAATCAGGGTAGACAGGAAGTACATTGAGTCAAGACACTCCGTAATCCGCATCCTACCAAATTCAGGACATTGCGTGTTGAGTGAAGCAACTTGACGTCGCGCTTTGTCTTGCCAGAGCGAGGAAACGAGAATGATTTAAATATAATCATTTTCCCGAGTGGAAATCGAACCCATAACCGATCGCGTTTACAGTCATACGCTGACCTGTTGTAAAACGACCGGCCTCACGGTCTCACTTGCTACACGATATTGCTTTTCAAATCCAATTATATAACAATGTATAAAAAAGGCAAAGGACATATACCTAATGTACATTTAATCCTCGGATAAATCGTTGAGTGAGTCGCATTAAAACCTAATAACAGGATTAACCGATTGAATTTGTTGCAGACTTTTCATTTTTAACGCGACCTCGTAGCGCAAATGTTGGTAGACTAACTAAGATAAACTTCACTGTTGGTTCAAATTTTGTACACATTATATTTTCTGTATTTTGTACGGCAGAGGAATGATATACAAGTTTCTTTAGCTTCACGATTTATTCAGGTAGTCAGAGCGTACGGAGCGCCAAACTCTACAGTCCCTGCCTGTCCCTCAGTTTCTTCTTCTTCTTTTTATAACATTTTAAATTCTTCTTCTTTTTCTTTTATAATATTTTATAATAAAAATATTAGTTCTTTTTATAATATTTTAAATATTTACAGATTTTCGCACAAACAAACGATGTTTTTTTATCGTAATAGTTAAATTCTTCAAAATTGAAATAACAATCTATTAAAAATATTATAATAGAAAGAAAAGAAACACCTATAATGCCTTTAATGCTGCAAAAAGAAACAGGAGCGCAAGGAGCTTAGGATTTGTGACCCAAGTGTAGGTTGAAGGGGAAAATGCACAGGTTCTCGCCTCCACTGCTCAAGCTCGTATCCCTGAGAATACACTCGAGTACTTTGTGAGTGTGCGTTTTATTATTGGTGTTTCTTTTAATGTATTTTTACTAGTACTGGTAGAGTGCGGTCATTTGCACTGTACTTGAGAAAGCTGATTCAATTAAAGATTGCGCCGGTCATGGTGCAGTGGGACAGCGTCTGAATGTCATGAAACGCGATCGGTAGTGCGTGGAAGTCGGGGGAGTTATATTTAAGCGTCGCTCTGGTAAGACAAATTGCGGCGTTGAGTTCCGCCTCTCAAAAGCGTGAAGCTAAAAATAAAAGATAAAAATGTAAAGCATACATAAAGAGTCATACGAAATAGTAAGCAAAGAATAAAATATAAAAACCATTACTATAGTTGAAACGTGACAAACACTTTATCCGTAGGTTGAACGCGGATTAAACGTCCTTTGCAATGTCCGTTTGTTATCCTCTATTACGTAATTGCAACGAGCTTAAGGCGCTATGTATCTCCTGACGTTACAATTTTATTATAGTCAATGGATTTTTATTATGATCAAATAATGGGGTAATGGATTCGATTCTTGATTAGAAAAAATGACGCACATATAGTAACTTTTTTATTTACTCGTTTATTAACAAATATGATATTTTTATATGATTTCGACAGTCTAAGTGTGATTTCAACGAGGAGAACGTCAACTAATCCGGTCAATTCCTCATCCAATATTAACTATCATTATCATTGTTCCCACCAACGATCAGACAATCGACCAACGTTCGTGATCAGCGTTGCACGATATATATCGACGTATCTACCTCTAGTCTACTGTAACTAGACTATATAAAAAAATCATAAAACTACACATTTAAAAAAATCATAAAAATTTGAACGCAGTAGAATTGGAAACTGCGCCTCTTGCGAACAGTCCAAGAGTCCAAGCGCTTTGACCGCTAAGCTATGCGTTCTGCTAGCTACGTTGAAATTCTTATACGTATGTTACAACTTTAGAAAGGTTTTTACAAATTTATGTGTTACTACCCAAAGATTATTTGAAAGAAAAAAAAGAGAGAATGTTATTTTATTAAATATTTTACTATTTTTTAAGTGTCACAATAAGGATAAAAACATTATTTAAACTAAGGATAATTTAAAAAAGTGTAAAATTTACCAACTCGAGATATGAACCCGGGCATTTTAGAAACCGTTCAAGCACTCTGACAGCTAAGCCATGCGTCCTACATCCGGCTTCATTGAAATTCTAATTATATTATTGGCGTGACGTAAATATGAAGTTAAAGTAAGTGATACTACAACTCAATAAAAACGTTTAAATTATAAATATTCTGTACAAAAATTTATAAATTTTATGCAAAATTATAAATTCATAAGCTTTAGAAAATATTACAAACGCTAATTAATATACAAATGTTAATATAATGTTTAAATTATTTTTTGCTAAATACAGTTTATAAACATAAACGCAAATAGCTCAAGTATTTATTATAAATACATATAATAGTAATAACAGGTCAACTCTCTTATAGGAGGTATTCAGTTACAGCACTTTTCAGGATTCCGCCTTAGTTCTAAGGAGACGTTTTAATTGCAATTTACTTGAAAATAATGGAATGTAATGAATAGTAATTTTTTTAAATGGAATATATTTATTAACGCATACTTTAGTATTATTTTTATATCTATATGTATAATATATATTTTTTTTTGTTTTTGTAGAATAAATTAATAGATTTTTAATACTAAGATAATCATTTATACTGGATTTGTTTTTAATATGTTATCTATCCATGCACAATCTTACTCTTTTTACTCAATTGCTAAAAGAAGGGTTACGTTTTCTTTGTTCCCATGTAACTGCTAAGCCCGTGAATCGATTTTGACAAATCGGGGCTAGATGTCACTAAGTATATAAAATTACTGAAAACTGAAAACGGTGAATTTTAAAAGTCATAATAACTTAGTTTTTAACCACAGTCAGGTTTTTATTTCTTTTAATTATCATACAATGTTCTTTTGTGTTCTCCATACAACGTGATATTTGCAAAGCGATTTGTGCTCTACTGATACTTCTAATTAATAAAGAGCTGAAATCTTTAATACATTTTGCTCATTTAACGTTAATCAAATATCTTAGTATACTTCCATACTTTTACACTATCTGTCTGTTATCTGTGTTAATTATCTACTTCGGCTCGCGACTTCGTCTGCGCAATACTGAAGACTTAAAATATTATGGCGTTCTAAGATATTGTATAAAATAAATATATATAATAAATTATATATATATATATATATATATATATATATATATATATATATATACATATATATATATATATATATATATATATATATATATATATATACATATATATATATATATATATATAGTAAATAAAAAAATTAAGTTATGTCACATTTAAAAAAATTGTTGTGTTTATAAAGTTTCTCTATGTACTAAATTGTATCTTTTAATTTCTGGCGCCAGTAAATTAGGCGAAATTATCTACATCCAAATACAACTGACCGTGAGGGGACACCAACACAGGACGTCGTGTTCCGCATGTGATTTCATTCATCCACGCCTGATATCATGACCCACATGTGATTTCACTCATCCACACATGATATCATAATTCACATGTGATTTTTGTCATGCACATATGATATCATAGTCCACATGTTATTTCATCCATCCACACATGACACTATGGTCTCATATGATTTAACCTATCCACATATGACATCACGGTAGACATGTGATTTGACTCCTCCACGTATGACACCAAGGCTCACAAGTTATTTCATTCATCCACACGTGACATCTTGGTCCACATGTTACTTCCTGTGTTCACATGCGATTTCAGGAGTTCACATATAAGTTCCTCCATCGACACGGCATCGTGGTGCAGTGAGCACAGAGCGCCTTACTGCAAACACAATTGGTTGCGTGTTCCATTACATTCGGGGAAATAATTATTTTGTAGATATTTCTTTTTTGTTAAATCACAAGGAATCTTATAGACAATTAGCATTTAAAATATCAGCTTTTTTGTATGAATAATTAAATTTATTTTATACTATTTTTCGAGTTTAGATCATTACCTTTATACTCGTCTTTCAGAAAGGTGGCCAATGCCTCGAATTCTAATAAAGGAGTAAATACGGAATCATCTGCGTACAATAGAAAATAAGCTGTCTATCACTACTAATACTCCTATATCACTTTGGTTGATATCTTTGAGACGGCTATCCAAATAAAAATTGAATAGCCAGGCTACCATGGCTCAGCCCTATTTGACAACCACACCGAGGCAATATGTCAGCGTCTACTTCTTACTGAACACAGGGCAAGGAATCTGGATAAAGAGATCTTAAAGCCTGCAGAAAGGTCTATTTATACTCACGTTCACGTTACTTTCTCTATTCTAAGACATAGGTACAGGTCAGGTTAGGTCAGGCAAGTTGAGTGAGTGAGGCGGAAGTCAACGGCACAGAATACCTTAGTATTTCTTGGTCCACCATTAGAATAAATACATCGCACATACATTTTTCGCTTTGAAAAATACATTGGGTTGCGACTGGGATTCAGACCTATGGCTTTTGGATACAAAGGCTTACAGGTTTTCACAAATATATACAATTGCATCAATTTGATATCTTAATGTACTACTGTTCAATATTCAATTTTAAGATACTTTCAGCATCCAAGAGCGTTACATACGATGCCTACATGACCCCATGATCTCAGAAATATTAAAAATTAAACAAATCCATCAATAAACAGTTTGTTAGAACCATTAAAACTACACAAATCGTGTAAAGGCTAGATATAAAAAAAAACAATCTTTGTAACGAATTTGCGTACAAACTATCAGTTCCAACAAACAAGTCCTTAGAATTTTGCTTAGAAGTCGACTTTGAAATTCCCTACATTGTTCTCCACACCCAAAATTTAAAAAAAAGTACCACAAAAGTTTTACAGTCCTAGAATTTGTGGTAAAGAAGTTTCGTACAGACTTTTAACCTCCAAAACAATCTTTTAGGGGTCGAATTTTTTAATGACCTACGTATTAAAAAGAAATACTATGCAAAATTTTCAGTTTTAAGAGTAAAGTAACAAAATTTTCAGTTTTAAGAATAATCTTATAGGCGTTGAATTTTGCAATCTAACTTAGTAATCACCTACTTCTTAAGAAGAATTACCACCCAAAATTTTACACTTTTAGGAGTGTTAGAACTTTAAGTAAAGAAGTTTCATATGAATTTTCAACCCCAAATACAACCCTCTAAAGGTAACATTTTGCAATTTCTCGTTACACTTCAACCGCTGGTGATAAAGAAGTTCCGTAAAAACTTACAACCCAAAAAACAGCTCGTTAGAGAAGGAATTTCTGAAAATCCTATCTTAGCACCTACGTTCTAAAGAGAACCTCCATACAAAATTATATATATATATATATATATATATTGAGTTTTCTTAAAAGCTTTTACTTCAACAATTTCTTCAGAAATTTAAAGCAGCATCAGCTTATGTATATATATATTAATTTTTCTTGCAGTTCAAATCAATATGTGTCTGTTTTCCATTTACCTTCATTGAAAGCGAAATGTTACTGTCCCTACTCTGTTTTTTTCAAGACTCACAAGTCCATTTAATAATATAAATAATATACAGATAAAATTCATTTTATTACGATCTCATAAATATCTCGCTCTCGATTTTACGCATGATTCATAATAATTTTATTCGGTTATAGGTTCAAAACCCTCTTGAGTATACACATATAATATCAAGAAAGACAAGAGCAGAATTTAGGTTCGCCATCCAATATGTAATTTGTCTTGATGAGCAAAAACTGGAAGAGGCTGCCTAGAAATTTTCTGCCTATCCTACACTACGTTAAGGTTAAGTGAAAATATATTTGGTTTAGTTTTCCTAGAGGCCATCGTGGTGCAGTGGGACAGCATCCAAATGTAAACGCAATGGGTTGTGGGTTTCATTCCCACTTTAGGAAATTATTGTATTTAAAATTTTTTCATATCATTATTTAGTAAGGCAGATCGCGGCGTTGATTTCGCTACTCAGCATACAATGTCTTGACACTAGGCTGTCTTTGACTGTCCTAATATGTGGGGTAGAAGCTGCATTGATTTTCCTTACAACGTAATTTTCAGGGGAATAATGTCTGTCTATAAAGGCAATTCGATTCTCTCTTGTAAAGAGAAAGTACGGCGTACGTTTTTCTACCAGACAACACGAAATCTCGTCTCAAATCGGATGAAAACGGATGCAGAGGGAAATTATTTTTATAGGTATTTTTTTGTGTCTTGTATATATCTAATCAACATAAAAAAACATAGTGGTGAGTAGAAGTGAATTTTTATCTTTATTTATCTTATTATTTTTTACTGTAATTAGATAGTTTCAAATTATTATATGTCCCTATAATATTAAGTACCAACCGCTAGTTTAAATTAATCCCATATATCACAACATATTTCAACGATGGATGGATCAAGAATTTCACGGCAAGGGCTGAAAAGTTTAATAGCGCAATGAGCGAATTCCAGCAAGATTTAAATAAATCTTCCTTACCAACCACAGCGGCAACAATAGCTACGGATTTAATTTCTTTTAAAAATTTTATTAACACCGCACTTAGTTCATTGCAAAAAATCTAGAAGACACAAAATACTGCTTTTTCATAGTGTCGGTGAAAGCAAGTCAGAAAATGTTAATACATTGGTGACAAATTCAGTGACAATTGAACTCACTCTTGTTCATTTTTCTACTTCGAACATTAGAGCGGTATCGTTTGGGACGTTAAAAAGGACAATAACCCCGACATTTACTTGTAAAGTTTTCAAGTCAACAAGTGCGTCAAAGTGTTTGAGTTGTTAAATCGAAACTAAAAGGTTCGGGCACAACAATTTCAGAATTCCCGAAGAAGACTAGTCATGAAGTGTTCATGCACGCCAGGCAGCGTTTCGGTGTGGGTAAATGTTGGACTCGAGACGGTTCCATCAATATCATTGCCACTTGTTATACGTTTAGTATTACTAATTCTCCGTCATATTTGCAATATGTTTTGTTGTAATGTTCTTAACCGGTTTGATTTTAAGTAATTGGAGAAATATATATATATATATATATATATATATATATATATATATATATATATATATATATATATATATATATGCGTGTGTGTGTTTATTTCCCCCTTTCCTCATCCCTAAACTCTGCCTTCCCATCTTTTCCTAAAAAAGTTAATAATGTCCATATAAACGCACCAAGCATTCCTGCTCACTATTCCGATCTCGTATGCTAAATAAAAATTTTCTAAAACTATCGCTATCTTCCACTTTATCCATTTAATCCGTAATGACCGCACAGATAAAAGAGGTGGCGGTGTTGCCATTTACCTTCGTAAACATATTCCTTTCAATAATAATCTTGTATGATCAGATAGAACATTTAGTAATGAAAGTTTTGATTAACCGAGTCCGATTGATTGAGGAGACTCGGTATTTTTTACAGTCCCTTTACAATCGACTATTTTCAATGTTTTGAAAAGTTGAAATGCTTTGAAATGCTTTGGAGTTATATGTGCCTCACGCATACCTTACTATTATTATGGGAGATTTTAATTTCTTTTTACCTCATCAAAAGTGATATACATGTCAAGCGTCTATTAAATATTATAAACCGCTTCAAACCTTAATGTTCTCCCAATTAAAGTCACTCATTATTTTCCACATTGTTCCCCATCTCAATTAGATCTTAGTTTTGTTTCTTCTTTGAATCACATTGAAAGTCATGGTCAAATTTCATCTGAGGGTATTTCTTACCATGATTTAATTTACTTATTTTATAAGATACGCCCCCCGAAATTAAAGCTTACCGTAGTTATACGTAATTTTTTTTAAAATGATTTGTTCATGCAAAACTGGAGTTCTATCTTTAATTTAGGTTCAATCGAGAAAAAGCTTGATATCTTCAATTCCTTATTAAATGTCCTTTTCCACAAATATGCCTCTTTCCGCCCTATTAAGTTAAAACATCTTCCTGCACGTCGTATAAGAATTTTAATGAAGAAACGTAGCCGTGCCAAATGTAAGTACAAATTAAATTCTTCTGACGCTAATCTCTTTAAATATAAAATTCTCCGCAACCGCTGTAGCAAAGATAAAGATAAAGATGCCCAACGACGGCATATTCACTCATTGAAAGTTGAAAACAATTACTTTATAAGACTTTGAAATTTCTAAAATCTCTTGCTATTGGTCGTCAACCAACAGTTAGCCCACAAAACCTTGATTTCGAAGCTCTGAACGAATTTTTGCTACAAATATTTCCAGGGATAGTAAGGAAAAGGATAATTATTTAAATCATCTCCTTTCGTTACCCACATCGAGATATCCTCCTTTCTATTTTACTCCCATTAATGAAAACGACATTAAATTACATATATTTGCAATCAAGTCTGATGCTACAGATAATGATGGAATCAACCGTAAAATAATTCTCTTAATATGTACTTACCGCTATTCTACCTATCCTATCCCATATTTCCAAATACCTCGCGTAAAGCTCACATAATCCAAATTCATAAAACCAAAAATCCTGAATCCTCTTCTAACTATCGTTCTATTTCAATCCTTCCATTTTTATCCAAAGTATTGGAACGTATTGTTCATTCTCAAGTGAATGTTTATCTACATGAGCATAGTATCCTCTCTGACTTTCAGTCCGGCTTTCGTAAAGGCCGCAGTACAATTACTGCACTCATAAAAGTTTGTGACGACATACGTTCCAATATGGATAACAAGCAATTGAGCGTACTCGCTTTGCTGGACTTCAGCAATGTATTTAATACGGTTGATTTCGATCCCCTGTTGGGTGTTTTACGTTCCATTAATATTTCATCTAATGTCATTAATTTATTTCGTTGTTATTTGTATGATCGTCAACAATATATCCATGTCCATAAAAAATTTTGAAACTTCTAACCTCTCTTTGTTGGTGTACCCCAAGGCAGTTACCTCTCACCATTATTATTTTGATTTTTATTTATACCATCTCCCAGTCGTTCTTGAGCTCCTTCCATCTTTATGCGGACGATCTCTACGTGTTAATCCGGCAAAACCTCAAACTATTGCTCTTCGCAATTAGCTAAGCTCAACCACAATATACTATCCACTACTATATCTGTTTCGATAACTTTCTTGTTATAAGCGACTCTGTCAAGAATCTAGGCGTTCTATTAGACACATCGTTCTCCTGGTCTAATCAGATTGCTGAGGTCAACAGGAAAGTTTTTGCTGCAATCGGCTGGCTAAGGCGCTGGAAATACCTTTTACCGGTCAAGACAAAAACAGCACACGCTCTCTTACTACCCATTCTGGATTATGCAGATAGTCATCCCGACATCACAGACGTTCAGCTTAACAAGCTCGAAAGATGTAACCTAACATGTGTGCATTCATTTTATTTTGAGCCTGCGAAAATTTGATCAGGTTCCGGAATACCGAACTAAACTTAAATGGCTTAGTATTGCACCGTCGCAACTTACACGGCCTTTTACTTCTTTATTCTATCCTATATAATCCTTTGTCTCCTAAATATTTAAAGACTCGTTTTAAATTTATAGGTGCTGAAATATGTTACTAACTTCAACTTTTATAGTTTTTAATCCTTTAATTTCCATCTCCTGTTGCCATAGGTTGTCTGGCAGAGATTGCTACCAGCAATCAGACCGCCATTGCAAACTATGTACTAATTTGTGTATATTTTTTGTGTACTGTTCTTTGTATATCTTTTGTGTGCAATAAAGTATTTCTATCGATCTATCTATCTGTCGTTGCACTATTTCTAACTAGTTCGAGCAAACGAAAATTTTGTACATATTTATATATTCCTCCAAACGAGATCGTATACGCAACTACGTTTCGCCTCACAAAAGCATAAAGTTATAAGTAAAATACTTGTTATAATACACTGTATCATCAATTTCCTACCGCAAATAAAAATCTAAGAGGGATTTCGTTTATAATTTGCGAATCCTTCTAACAGAAGCGCTTAGTCCGAGAATTTTTGTGAATAAGAAATGTAGGCATTCAGAGTTCAACCGAAGCGGTCGAACTTTTTATATACCAACTTTTCAAGTTACCATTTTCCTTGTGAGAATATTTTATTTGAAATATCGTTTGTGCCCACAGAAATATTGTACAGAGTAAAAGTAATTTTTTTATGCAGGAGTATTTTGATACCAAGTTGTTTCTGTCTTCCTGGATTTGAGGAAAAATTGTGACACTAGAAGAAATATTTCTCGTAATTAATTTGACCTTCACGTTCTACAAACAAAGACAATGTGTCTAAGGTATTATAAAAATTCTATACATGATACATACAGCAATATATATATTTGGTTTGCTTTGATTATAAAGTTAGAAGACACACATGAGCTGAATACCGGGACAATACCGGGATATTTATTTATTTATATATTTTTTATTGCATCAATTTAGAAATATGCACAAAAGGCAGCCCGCCTAAGGCTCAATGACAATAAAATATACACAAATATCCATAGTTGGATTAAAGCTGGGAAGAAGAAAGTAGGACATAATTCAAAGTATAATAATAGCTGTGCCTGCGACTCCGTCCACGTGAAAGTATATATCTGTATTTTGATTTTGTAATTACAATATTTTTTTTAGCTTCACGCTTTATCCCTGGCGGGGTAGTCAGATAGCACGGAGCGCCAAACGCTACGGTCCCTGCACACCTATTTCGCCTCGTCCACCGTCATTATCCTCTTCATGTATGCCCTTTGGGTGGTCCTCACACCTTTTTACGTGACCTTCTTCCAGTTTTCTTTCAAATCATCAACTTTCACTCCTATGAGACCACCTTTCACTCCTTGGAGACAGCAGTTCAAATACAAATTGAACAGCCAAGCTGACATGGCGTAGCCCTTTTTGACACCCGTTTGGGCTGCCCAATCGGGTGTCAAAAAGGGAAAGAAGTATGCAGGGAACGTAGCGTCTGGCGCTCAGTTTTCTTTGACTACATCGTCAGGGATACAGCTTGAAGCTAAAAAATATGTAGCTATAGAACGATTTTCTTTTGTAAATAATTGCCTACTACACTTATTTATATATTAAGGATATCAAACCCCAGAAGTATGAAGTTAAACATACGTCGAATACATTAAACGCCATCGTTTCAGGAAATAAATTGCAAAGAAACGAATATTTGAATAAGTATAATGATTTAAGTCATTAGTAATACGTGAAACTTGCGTTCTTGAACTTTTTATTTTGGTTTTGTGCTCCAATTCTATAAAATGGTATAGCTTTGAAATAAAGCTTGGAAAAGATGAAATTTGGCACGATTAAATTGAATTGATAAATTGATTACGATAGAGAATAGTGGGTAATGGAGTTATAAGACGTTAATTTCTTTCGGTAATTTTGGGTAAAAATTTTAAATTTTATTTTCACTACAATGAAATATGTTTTGATCTACAAACGAGAATTTACCCACAGATTAAATAGTTGGATAAAATAACAGTATAAAAATAATAAGTACAGACGTGTACTAACAGGATTTTTGAAAATTCTCACCCTCTAGGGGGGAAAAAATATATCGAGGTTAAAAAAGCATACAATATTATATTTTTTCAAAAAGTTATTTTAAAACTTTCAAAATACGTTTATCTTAGCTTAGTTTTTTGTTAATTTAAATCGTACGTAAATCTTTAGTTACAATTTATAAAATTGTTATAAAAATAATTCTTTCAATTCTATAAATATAAAAAAAAATATTAAGAATAATTCAAATATAATATAAAATAAACACAATTTAAATGAAACAATGTATATTGAACACAACTTAAATTAAACACAATTTAATTCAAACAAATTTTTAATTAAACCTTATTCAAATCAAACATAATTTAAATTAAAAAATATTTGAACTTAATTCAAATTAAATATAGTTTTATTTGAATTTCAGCACAAAACTTGACATACAAGCAATCTACAGCTCAATTTTAAATATTACTCCCATATATGTATGTATGCCACTTTAACAAAGTAACATTACATCTCAATCTGTGAATGAGGTCGCCGACGTCGGAAACGTATTTTACTTGTTATCTAATTAAGGCTCCGACGTTCTTTATTAATTTGTAGAGGCCTTAGAATTTGCAATTTAACTCATTTTCGCGTTACATGCTTGGTAAAAATAACGAAATTCGTTTACTGAAAATGTAATGTAGTTACACATTAGAAACTGTTTTAACATAAATATATATATTACTTGTGGACTTATTTTAATTGTTAGAATTCTCTAAATACGACAATTAATATTCGTTTTTTGCTTTATAAAGTGTCATTTCCACATTTGAGGTTAAAAACGTACAAAAATTTGACTACAGAGGAATTCGAACCCGCGCCACTTGCGAACCATCCAAGCGCTCTGGCGGCCGTACCATGCGGTCTATATCCGGTATATCAAATCTACTTCATTGAAATACTTCATTGAAATTGCGCTTTAAAAATAGTAAAATATTTAATAAATGGCATTCTCTCGTGCCGAATTAATTATTTCATAGAAACAGTCTCTGAGAAGGAGAAATTTGTAAAAAATCTCTCTAGAGATGCTAAAAACAAAGTATACAAATGTTTAAAATTGAAATAACCTTTTTGTTTTTTTTTTTAAATTAAAATTCATTAGAGATTTATGAAACAAAAACAAAATGCTTTAACAAGGTCCAGTATTTGGTTGTATTGTTCTTCTTAATTATTATATTTAAAAATTAGTAGTTAAAATACTTTAAAAGAAACGAAAACATAGACTAATTATTTCTTATTTTTATTTTTATAAGTTATTTAATAAGGCTAAAAATAAAAAAAGGATGTGCAGATATAGTATAATTAATAAGTATAATTTTATAAACAAGTATTTTTTTTTAAATTTCTTTTTTAGCTTCACGCTTTTATCCCGCATAGCAGGGTAGGCAGAAAGTACCTAGTGTCAAGACACTCCGTACTTCGCTTTCCACCGAATTCGAAACATTGCGTGTTGGGTGGTGGAACTCAACGCCGCTCTTTGTCTTTACCAGAGCGAGGAAATGAAAATAATTTAAATATAGTCACTCTCCCGAGTGGGGATCGAACCCACAACCGATCGCGTTTACAGTCAGACGCTGTCACACTGCGCCACGACCGGCCTCAAGTATTTAGTGGTTTACTTATTACTTTTATCACCTTTGTCCTAGTTAACTTGTCTTAAATAGTATTGCCAAAAAATTCAAATATGGGTTAGATTAATAAACGAAATGTTCATAGTTTCGCAGGTCAAAGATTTTTTTAACCTAATTGTCAAATGGGGACACTAGGCTAACGACAATGGAGGCCGTACCTATTGTGACCATGAGTGAAAATCTGCACGGAAATTACTTTGCAAGTTCTACCTGTTTCATCGTATATCTTGCTCATATGTCACTTCTACGGCGGAGAGAACCAAAAACATATTCAATTTTCTTTATTTATTCTGCAATTTTTTACTAAAATAGTCATTCTCAATTAAATTTCTTTTTTTCTTTAAAAAAATTAAAGAATTAATAACCAGTAAATGTCATAATCGTATTGCTTTATACCTTTACTAGCAGAGTAAGGTTTTAAAATATATTTAAATGATTTCTTTTCAATTAAAAAATAAAAATATTTAAGTATAATTTCTTATATCCTAATTAATATATACATAAAAGCGCAGCCTTTGCTCGCGTAGATGGGTAGATAGAGAGAATATAATGTAAAGTCACTCCGCTTACAAAATTCCGCCTGACTTTAAGTTGTGTGTTATATGGTGGAATCTAACGCTGCTTCTTACAAACGAAAATGACTTAAATATTATTATTTACCCCAGCAGGGACCAAACCCACAAATATTACGTTTATGATCAAGAGATTTCACGGAACTACCATAGTTACAATTTTACATTACTATATCTCAATTTTTACTTAATTCTTGGTCAATTTAGTAATACAGAGTAAGCCAGCTGACGATCAATGCCTTATAAAGTAAGAACAAAAACGAAATAAGGTCTCCAAGAAGAAGTTTTTAAATACTTTTCTATTATTCGCAGAAACATTTAGTTTATTCCAATAAAAATCATGATAATTTTATTTTGTAGAAAGTAATATTTTTAAGCGTTTGTTCATTAATTAGGATGTATACATACGTATTTTCGAGAATTAAAATTTTAAAATATATATTGAATCGTAAAGGAGTTTATTGTCTACGACTAGTCATTATTGGTACTTTTTGACCTCATGCATATATCCTCCATAGCAAAGTAGACAGGAAGTACCTAGTGTCAAAACACTCTGTACGCGATGTACAGAGTGTTTTGTTTCTGACAAATTCCAGGCATTGCATGTTCAGAGTCGCTACTCAATGCTGCTCTTTGTTTTACCAGATCAAGCAATGAAATAATTTAAATATTATCACTATCCTGAATGGGAATCGAATCTACAATCGAACGCATTTACAATGAGACACTGTCCCACTGTACCTCGACCGGCCTAGATTTTATCTTCGTATATTTTCATCGTAAGTGTAAAGAAATTAGTGCTTATTCACTCCTAATTCTTCGTGTCATTTATTTAGAGATAACATATACATACAAGGGTGAAATCTAAAACCATATTTTAATATAAAACGTGCATTATAAAAAAATAATAAAAAATATTTCATATATTGCATGCCATGGAGCAGTGAGCCAGTATTTGATTGCAAACGCTATCGGTTGTGGGTAAGACAAAGCGCGACGTTGAGTTCCACCACTCAACACGCAAAGTCTTGAATTCGGTCGAAAGCGAAGTATGTGTACCAAAATGACATCACTAAAAACACATTTCCTTACTTTTAGAATCAATTAATTATCAAGCAAAGTCTTGAATTCGGTCGAAAGCGAAGTATGTGTACCAAAATGACATCACTAAAAACACATTTCCTTACTTTTAGAATCAATTAATTATCAATATAAAAAGTTATTTTAACAAGATTTCAATTAAAAAAAGTTACTTCAAAAACAATATAGAAAATTATATAAGCTCGGCTGAAACTGAAAAAAAATACTGTAAAATTTTCATTTACGTAACTTCTCTTTATTTTAAAGACAACTTTACCTTTTCCAGGCCTTAGGCGACCAACATAGTAAAACTAACAGTTTGACAATAATTTATCTCGGTAACTGGAAAAAGTTAAAATTTTAGTACTAAATTGATTTGAAAGAGTAAAGTTCTGGAGTTAATTCAAACATTTTTTTTAGCTTCACGCTTTTATCCCGTGTAGCAGGGTAGGCAGAAAGTACCCAGTGTCAAAACACTCACGTACTTCGCTTGCCACCGAATTTGAGACATTGCGTGTTGAGTGGTGGAACTCAACGCCGCACTTTGTCTTACCAGAGCGAAGAAGTGAAAATAATTTAAATATAATCCCCCAAGTGGGGATCGAACCCACAACCAATCGCGTTACAGTCAGACGCTGTCCCACTGCGCCACGACCGGCCTTTTTTATTTTCTATAATAATTTTTTTATAAGTTATGTTTTAATAAAAATGTGCTTTTTTATTTTAAGAAATATATCGATAGAACTTGGCTCTCATACTACCTATTAAAGACATACTATCTGACGAAACGCATCGGAACGTACAATCACTTCTGTAAATATATTTTTATGTTTTTTTTCAACCTGTAAACATTATTAATAATAACAAATGACATTATGTATTTTTACTTTTTAAACGATCAAATGTATCTGGAGTTATTTAAGAAAATTGTTGTTTTGGCAAAAAAAAATAAAACTGAATGTTCTATATGATTGTTATTTCTAATGGCATTATGATGATAAAAATTTTATAAAACAAAAATTTTATTTGAAAATTATTGGACTTTTGGTTTTCACAAAAAAATAAATAAATAGGAAAATTGACCTTTATTTTTTCTATGGGACCTTACTTTATTATGAAACACCAATAAAATAAAAATTATCCTAGTTCATATGTTCTTTAAAGTTGTTAAATATTGCCAGGAGTTCTTCCATATTTAATAACAAAATTACCAGACAAATAGACAGATGAAATTATACTAAATATATTATAAATTGTAACAAACATGTTAACTCATTTTTTTAGCTACACGCTTTATATCTTGCGGGGAGTCGGAAAGGACCGAGTACCAAGCACAACGATCGCTGCATACCTCGTGTACAGTCACTAACCTCTTCATACATGCCCTTCGAGACGCCTTCATGCTTTTTACGTGACTTTCCTCCAGTCACATTGATATTGTGTTCTCAAAAGTCAACCGAGGTCTTCTCCGACATTTCGTATCGCTCATTTTTAATTCATAAATCTTTCGTACCACTCTTTCATCACTCATCGTCTCGAGTGCCCAAACCTGAGCACGTTCTTCTTCATTCTCACTATAACATTCACACTTACGCCTCTCATGTCATCATACAAAATATTTTACCTACAAAATCAACTTTTTTAATTGAATCATAAAACAATGCGTATATATATATAAATAGATTTTCCGCATACTGTCACACCCTTGACATTCACGTCTGTCAATCTCAACACTTAATAGTATACGTTCATACGTCAATACTTATTTTCGTCTAAGTCCATTATATCTCAGTATAAACGCGAGCGTATTTTAATACACAATGTGGCTTCAAATAACTCGATTTGCAAACGTTCCACTAAACATGAAGTAAGGTTTCTCTAACGTACACGTGGTACAACTGATACCTAGATGGTTCCTCGAAAGGTGACATAAAATTTAATAAGGTTATTTCGCACCGTAGACGATAAATTGTGAATATTTTTTATATATTTAGGCCGGTCAAGGGGCAGTGTGACAGTGTCTGACTGTAAACGCGACCAGTTGTGGGTTCGATCCCTACTCGGGGGAGTGATTATATTTAAAATTAATTTCACTTCCTCGCTCTGGTAAACCAAAGTGCGGCATTGAGTTCCACTACTCAACACACAATGTCTCGAATTCGATGGAAGGCAGAGTACGGAGTATTTTGACACTAGGTACTGTCCTGTCCTGTCTACCCTGCTACCCTGTTAGACAGGATAAAATGTAAAGCTAAAAACCCACACATTTTAAATGAAACTATTTTAGTATTCGGGAATATACGCGGTTATTCCGTTTAAAATAGTTTCATTTAAAATAATTAAAAACGTATTAAGAATTTGAACGCAGGGGATTCCGAGTGACACGAGCTTAAATGCCATTGCGTACCTACATTTTTTTTAAATACGTTTTCTAAAGTAACGAGATGAACATCGCACTTTGTCCACCAGAGTGGAGAAATGAAAAATAAAATATAATCATTCCTCCGATTGGCAATTTTTACAGTCAAACGCTGTCCGACGCGTCATGGTGGCCTCAATTTTTTCAAATATATCCACTGGCATGGCAAATATGTTAGTATTCCAAAAAAAGTATTACAAAATATTAATTTAAACATAAAATAAACAGTACAAAGCATATAACATCGATATATATATGAGTACAGTACATTTGCATAACATAACATCACTTTGGTCTCATGAATAGTCATTATCATATCTAGCCCCAGTATTACTGTCTCCACGGTTGGAATACTAAATATGCATATTTTGACGTTGTCATTTGAAAAATGTACCATAGTTTTCTGGAAAATAAAATTAACTATTTTACATAATAAACTATGAGATTGTAAGTTCGAATATATATATATATATATATATATATATATATATATATATATATATAAGAATTTTTAATTGAGTTTTTTAAAGACCACCACAATTACATAATTTTAAAGTGTTTGACCGTGTGTGTGTGTGTGTGTGTGTATGTTCGTAGTATTCGTAGGGGACCTCCCCTACATCTTAAAATTTCTTGAAAATTCAACAGGAATGACAAAAATATAGGAGTTAACGATAAACAGTCGATACTTTGAAATAAAGAAGCTTGAAATTTAAAACTATACTTTCTTGGAAGGAGCAAATAATCTACTTGGAAGAACGATATACTGATCTATTAGAACTACGAACTGTAAGAATGATATATGATATATGTAGATAGAGCATATTTTCCATTCCCCAGTCAACTTAATTTTTTTTTTTTGTGTTTTGTGTAATAATATATATGTGGTATGAGGCCGGTCGAGACGCAATACGATGTCTGACTGGAAATCGCAATCGGTTGTATGTTCGATTCCCACTCGTTCATGTTTATGTTTAAATTATTTTCATTTCCTTGCTATATGCGAAAAGTATATACGAAGTCTAAAATGGCCAGGGAGTATTAAAACAATAATTAATGGAGTAATTTATAACTAAAAATCAACGAAGAGCTTATGTTTTTTTCAATGGATTTTTAAAAATCCATATCATCGACATTATTTCTAAAGGTAAAAGTAAAGTATAACGATATTTTAACAGTAAATAGACTTTCAAATATGAAAATCGACCGGAAAACTTCTAGCAAAATAGAGCTCGTAAGTTTTGAACTTTGTATGAATGTTAACGTTTTATAAACTGTCAAGATCACTACTTTTTATAAACAGACGATTCGGTATTAAAAGATACGATATTAAATTTTCTAATTTTTCAATATTTTTTTTTATTACTTGTATGAAGTAACTAATATAATCAATCAATGTAATAAAAGTCCGTTGTGGCGCGGTGGGGTAGCGTCTAACTGTAAACGCGATCGGGATTGTGGGTTCAATTCCCACTCGAAGAATGATATTTAAATATTTAAATCATTTTCACTTCCGCAAGGAATTATTTGTCCTTCCAGAGCGATCTGATAAGACAAAGTGCGATGTTGAGTTCCACCACTCGACACGTAATGCCTCGAATTCGGTGGAAAGCGGAGTACGGAGTATCTTGACACTAGATACTGTCCTGCTCTGTCTACCCTACTATGTGGGATAAAAGCTAAAAAATAGATCGCTTTTGTTAACCAATCTTATCCATTCTGATTGACTCTCAATATTCCAAGCAATTAAATATCTTTTATTTATTTGCGACAACACAACTAATAAACCCTTGAATCCATTACAGTTAATAATTATTTCCACGAGAACCGCTTCGGATACTGTGTAACCGGTAATGAAACGAAAATTTCAATTATTTTAATTTTGTATACGAATTCTATAGTATTTGCATTGTTTACGTCTTAGCTTTTATTTACCACAAAGTATACCTGCGATTTCGTTCGGTGGAGTGTAACGTCTCTAGATCTTAATTTTATAATTCTAAAATAAAATTAGGATAAGTTACTTTGTATTGAATCAGCTTTCTGCCAGCCTTACGCCGCTTAAAATCGGCCCAAGCCTTCAAACCGCCGGAACCGGAACAAACAAACGGAGAGATAAAATTTATAATTTTTTTTTGTAATTGTGACGTGTTTACATATATTCATTTAGAAAGTGACAGTTATTTTAATAATACAAACAGACACTCTAATTTTTATTTAATAATTTAATTTTGGTGCCGTGCAGCATCACTGTATACAAAATTCAATGTAAAAACAATACAATAAGGCTTATAACTAATAAAATATACAAACTTCCTCATAGGAATTTTGAGTAAGTACTCTACTCACAATCATTTCTTAGTTCATAGTCCCAGAATAATATATTTAAAAGTATAACCTCGTTACCCTAGTCATCGTAGTAAGGACATCAAGTTCATGCTATGAGAATATATTGTCATCAGCTCCGTATGTAAACGTATGTAAACTTTCATATAAATCAGACGGCAAAGAGGTGTTGCAAGATTTTCTTACAAGTAAAGCTAATAAAAACTAAAAAGAAAACAATATAATATTATATAAAAACACTAAACTAGCAATTCTTGTATGTAGAGGGTTTCGGATGCAATAAATGGATTTAACTAGTGTTTTCGTATTTAGATAATGTCCGTGTTTCCAGACAATGAGATACTGTTTAGTATTAAAGTAAGTTTTGCCATATGCAAGGTAGTAAATTGAGGCCGATTGTTGCGTGTTCGATTCCCACTCGGGGGAGTGATTATATTTAATTTATTTTCACTTCCTTGCTTTGGTAAGACAAAGTGCGTCGTTGAGTTCCAAAAATCAACACGCAATGTCTCGAATTCAGTGGAAAGCGACAAAAAGTGTGGTGCCGCTAGGTATATAAGAAATCGCTACTGATATTAGAAAGAAGCTAAAAAAATCAGGAGCGAAATCAGACAGTCTTAAAACCAGAAGACACCGGTTGAAGTCTAGATGTCTCCGGTCTGTTTTTTTAAGTTCTTTTATGAAAAAAATATTGGGGATCCTTTAACGCACCTAATTGGTATCTATGTTTTATTACTTTATTACAAAACACAAAAGAAACTCCGAGCTTAGCCCGGTTATACAGGTACTTATGTATATATTATATACCATGCAGTCTCATATGAACGTTCTTCTTTCGTTAAAGGACCCAAGTAAAATCAGACTTCTCTTCTCTTCTTTCTTCGTTCTCTTTATCTACTTTGCCATGCAGAATAAATAAAGCTGCTGGTTCTAATGTCACAAATATTGTGAGATAAATTCAATGAAAAAAAAACCTATATTAGCGGCTGATTGTCAGTGCGATCGGTGGTGGGTGCGATTCCCACTCGGGGGAATGATTATATTTTAATTACTTTCCTTTCTCTCTCTGGTAAGAAAAAGTGCGGCGTTGAGTTCCGCCACTCAATACACAATGTCTCGAATTCGGCGGAAAGCGAAGTACGAAGTTTCTTAACGCTAGAGTAGAGTGAAGAAATAAATATATAATACATTGCTATCATTAAACTTTCCAACAATGTCTATTCTTTTTATATAAAAGGTACAGTTTCTTTATGCAACCCCTAGACCAGGATCTACGAGTATCTTTAACAAAGAAAACGAAAAGTAATTGTCAATTAGTTTTTACGTTCAAACGATATCTTCCTTCGAACATTTTAAAAAAAAGTCCTTTTAACTAAAGATATATGTATACTGGGAGTAGGAGAGAACGTTGTGTTTTCTCCGTCTATTTGTACTATATGGAAGAGCGTTAGATGCGATAGAGGATCCCCAATAATATTTTTTTTTTCATAAAAGAAGGAACTTGTAAAAACAGACCGGTTTTGAGACTGTCTGATGTCGCTCCTTTTTAGTTTTCGTACTATATGGAAGAGCGTGAAGTAAAAAAAATACGGTAAGTTAACGATTTCCAATGAAATTTCTAATTTTTCATATTTTTAATTTAACTTTTCTACAAAATCTTATATGAAAAATATCTAACCTTAGTATCCCTTTTTACAAAAATAACACAAATAGAGTATAAAGTTTGGCACATTTATAGTTTATATAGAGAAAAATCGCAGAGAGCTAATATTTTATTAAAAATAATTCATAAAAATATATTAAATGAACACAATACATGTAATACACACTACCATATGTTTGATATACACATTTATACAAAAGGGACTTGCACGTTGCTATGGCAACGCGTTGACAAGACGTCAACGGGCTATTTAGTGCTTATAATAAAAGATTGAATTATAAAAAATATTTCGTTACTATTTATTATTTGGATTGTTTTAAAAAAAAGACTATAAAATAGGTGCTTTTATAAACACCTTAGTATTAGTCTTTACCTGTATTTGTTGTAGATGTGTAATGGTCCAGCATTGAGAATAAAACGACAATGAGCAGAAAAGATCCTCGTTTGTATGCCTTTTCATTGTCCACGCTGCTTATATTATTGTAAAGAGACATTTTCTATATGAAAATAAAACTATTTTACCTTAATATTTAATAAAAATATTTACTTTAAGTAACGCTGGTAAAAAGAAAAGTAGTCGGTAACTAAAAAATATAATGCAGTTAATTGCTTATTGCATATATATTAAACGCAAATTTTACATTGCAAGATAGGTCATGTCAAATCACTCCGTTCTCCACATTCCGATGGAATTCAAATTATGTATCTCTTTATTTTGCGAGAGAGATTCACGCTTTATCCCGCATAGCAGGGTAGGGGGAAACAACCTAGTGTTAAGATATTCTGTTGCCCCCTTTCCGTCCGAAATAAAGACATTGCGTGCTGTAATGCGAACTCAACGCCACGCATTGTCTCACCAGAGCGGAAGGATCAATATTAATAAATAATTATTTGATCGAGTAGGAATCGAATTCACAACCATCGCCTTTACAGTCAGACGCCGTATCCCAAAAATAATTTAAGACTATTATTGTAATTCTATAGCAATTATTATATTTTAAAAAAACAATTCTTCTTAAACGAGACATCAATCACTGAAACTGAAAACAATTTGTTGACTTTACGCTTTCTATTAGAGTTCGCGTTTTTTCTCTTATTGACGCTGTCAGTCGCTTTGAGATTACTATCGACTATTGTGATTTTTATAACATGGAAACAACCTCAGTTATATTTTAGTTTTAAATTAACCTGATATAAAACTTTTAGTAAAAGGTAGCTAACTTGAAAATTTGTATGATTTGGAAAAATATTATTTAGTTCGTTTTAACATACGCAAAAGTTATTAAAACGTTGACTTATAATACTTTGCCTCTAACAGCTGTGGTCAATAAAAATAGAAGAATAGAGTGACTTAAAATATATGTGTTTTGAAAAAACGAGCCTGAGTTTTAAAAAAGAAAATATATATTAAATATGTACGTATCTATTTATAAAAGAGATGAATTCAAAGTCAAAAATGTCTTTTAATACGGGCCTAAGCGTGCAATAATTGCGAGTATACGATATGAAAAGTTCACATATTGCTTGTACGACTAAGTAGATGTAAATATATATGTATATATATATATATATATATATATATATATATATATATATATATATATACATATATTATTTTACTAAATTAATTAAATGCGCAGAACAGAGTGTTTGACACTGAAACACACACATGATGGTTGTGGATTCGAACCCCACTCGAAGATACAATAAAATTCTTCCCATTCTGGCTCTGAACAAATCGCGGTGTTTCGTTACTCATTTCAACAGATAATGGAGAACAGAGTCTTAACACTATGTTCTATCTTCCTTACGATACTTCCTTATGAAAAATCCTTACGATTTTTATAGTTAACGATATCAGTTAAGACAAATCGTACAGTCGTAATGTAAACTTGCTGAAATTGAGTGGAGGGAGGTTTCCCAGGCTCCAGGGGTAGCTTACATAACGCTCGGCGGATGTACGTCGGCCTGCTATCTCTGTCTTTCATTATAAAGCCATGTACTGTATGGTGACGATTTTCTATCGATAATAAAAAAGAGAAAAAACTATATTTCGATTATTTTTATAACTTTAATTGTTAAAAAAAACAAGCCCTGACTTGTTTTTGATGTAAATTCTTTTTTTATTCATAAGTAATAATGCTATCTGGTTTTAAATTATTTTTTTATATTTGTAATAAGTGATAAGAGTTAAACTGTATGCATATAAAGTAATATATAATAAATAGTTGTTCTTAGCTGTCATCCAAATATTTCAAGTAACTTTAAGATTTAATTTCAAAATTGTTTTATTTTAACAACCGAGTGTTTATATGAACACTTTCTTAACCATTATAATATTGTAAATAGCTTGATATTTTATAATAAATGATAATGTATCTTAAACCATAGTTTATTATAAAAACTTTTTAACATGTAAATATATTTAGAAATTAAAACAATCAAATAAAACCAATATAAAATCACTATACATTTCACATGAAGCAAAACTAAAAAAAACACATTTCATTATATAAGCAACCAGTCAATATTACGTCAAGACGATCGTGAGGTGGGAAAGTGAGCTCAGTATGCACTTAGCTCTACAGTGCCCCGCATGCCGACCGCGCCACATTTACGTAGTAAGCCTTGAGCTGTCGACGAGACGCGCGTCTCGCAACCGAACATCCTCAATTCGAATCCGATAGGAAATATAATATAAAAAAAAACATTAATAAATAAATTTAATATTTCCCGCGGTATATGAAAATTTTATTTTAAAAGTGTAGTTTAAATAAAAGTGCGTTCTTCCCGGGATTGCTATAGCAACGTATGACGTCAAGTTCAGGGGCGGCTGGTGCATTTTCGTTCAATAAACACCCTTCTAGCTGCTTTTCTCCTACGGATTTGTTTACGTTTATAAGGTTGGTTGTGTGTGTGTGTGTTTTTTTAATATAATTTTCTATTGCTATTTCCTATTTAAATTGATTATTACGTCGTTAGTTATATCATTAACGCCTATCGTAATGGTAGAACATTAAATTGATAGTAATGTTGTGTATTGAATTATATTATTTTGAAGATATGCGTTAAAATTTGGATAATTGTAAATATTCTCTAATTAAATAGATCTCAACCAATAACCACAATGTATAAATAAACCACGTCTCCCAAATACGACACACAGTAATATACTATAGAGATTCAAAACTCAATTTGTTGAGTGTTCTCTCAGAGATTGCATAGTACTGCATTCAATGTCAAAATCATTTTCGTGTTCCTCTACTAAAGGTATTATGAGAGTTGCTCATAGTAAACACTACAATATACAAATATATCTGGCAATTTTTATATACATATATATTATTGTAATCTAACGTTTATTATAATTTAATTTATATTTAATTATTACTGTCATAAATTAATGAGTTTACAATCACTATTCTTATAATTTTTCTAAGATAAAAGGATTTCTAAGAAACGTTATACAATTATCTATACAAATTGGAGTGTCTGTTTGTAATATTAAAGTAAATCTCTTTTTACATAATGCATATATATGTATACAGAATTACAATATTTGTATGTTTGTCTATTTGTTCCGGTTAACCTCTGGAATGGCTGGATCGATTTTGATGAAAAATTCACTAGCAGATAGCTTATGTAATAATACGTGACTTACGTTAATTTTATTTTTAAATTATAAAACAAATATCTGAAAATGCAAAATTCTACAAAGACTGCTAGTTTTGTATAAAACCAGTACGTACATGAAGAAGACATTAATTTTATTTCATTCCATGATATAAAGAGAAGAATAACAATTTATCAAACAAATGAATTGTAATTTAGAAAGTAACTGTCACAATATTTCTACAAAGAAAAACAAAGTCATATTTATATCTTGATGTTGACGTTTAATATTTACTATGAAATAGGTTAAAAGACTTGCAACTTATGTAAATATAGGTCTAATTGCGTAGTTTTTAAAGATTATTAAATAGAAATCATCTCTGATTTTACGGATTTGACTAGAAAAGAATGAGTTTAAATTCAAATTTCATACAAAAATATTTTTATTATAAACATTGTTTTTGATCTGCTTTTATATTTACTTTAATATTTATAGCAGGTAATGTAAATATTGCTTTTATTAAAGTATATATTTGCTTCATTCTTTAATCCCGCATAGCAAGGTAGACAGTTTCCTAGTGTCAAGACACTCCGTATTCCTCTTTCCGTGGAATCCAGGCGTTGTATGTTGAGTGGCAGAACTCAATGCCGTGCTTTGTCTTACCAGAGCAATAAAATGAAAACAGTTTAAATATATATAAGTAATGTTATGACTGATATAAATCTGCACTGCACCTAATGGCATAACAACTGAGAATATAAATATATATACATATACTAGATTCTAGTTTCAAGACCTACAATTATTTATTCATGTACTTTATTAACAATAGAATAAACCTGTCTAACTTGTCCTAGCCTTCACATGTGGAAGGACCTCAAACAATGAATCATACTTAAGTTACTACTTATATTCTATTTACTACATTAATAACTACTTCTATGTATGAATCATGCATTTGATTATCACATATTAGTCAATTGACGAGGTGAATCAAGAGAAAAATAGTTGCGGTACCAAATCCATGTATATATAGTATTTTTTTAATAAATTAATTGTTTTTTTTTGTATATATGTATTACGTTTCTTATTTCTGTTAAATAAAATGCCTAAACGGTTGTAGGTTCGATTCTCACTCGGGAAAATGATGATATTTAAATTATTTTCATTTCCTCCCTCTGGTATGGCTTAGCGCGGCGTTGAGTTTCACCACTCAATAATAATGTTTTGAATTCGGCGGAAATAAGAGTACGGAGTGTCTTTACACTAGGTACTTTCTGTTTCTTTGCTATGCTGGATAAAAGCGTGAAGCTAAGCGAATTTTCGTTCTTCGTTATATAAAAAGTATCGATGTAATATATCCACCAATGTATATATTCATTTGGCTCTCGTATTTGACGTGATTCAAATTTGGTTTATTTAGAAATATATCGTGCTTGGTAAAAA